>JAGFBZ010002253.1:0-128553 GCA_018398805.1 Hirundichthys speculiger
TGACCCAGAAACTAGCAGGGCAATTAATGGATGTAATTAACACAGCAGGAAAGCCGATATGATGTTTATATCATATTTACCCTCCACCCACAACTCATATTTCTTTCCCTAACTCCATTCTCCCGACCAATCCCTCAAAAAAAAAAATCAAAAATAAATAAATAAATAAAAAGGACTTCCATGTTCTGCTCCTGAGCCCCCTCCACAGCTGTGCACTCCTTTCTATACTTCTTTAGCTCCTTCTCTTTGTCTCTGTATCTCTTTCAGCCTCTCACTGTATCTTTCCTCAGTGTTTTTCTACACTTCAGACATGCTCTGGTTTCAGCTCACACATTTGCTTCCTGCACCGTGTCCAGTGCAACAGCGCCACTCAGTGTCTCATCTGCGGAAGTGATTTTTTTTTTCAGAATCCCTGTTGGAGAGGTTTTCATCTTGAACAGCTGTTCATTTCTTTTTTTTCTCCCCTCATCCGTTAAAGGTGTTTGATATAATATTAGTTTCAGGTTTACCTTTTGTATTACTGATCTACATGAGTGCCCACAGAGTGGAATGTAATTGTTTTTTTTTTTTTTTTTTACATCAGCCAAGGAGGTTATGTTTTGGCTGGCGCTTATCTGTCTGTTTGTTTGTTTGTCTGTTTGTCTGTGTTAAAGATAACTCAAAAAGTTATGGATGGATTTTGATGAAATTTTCAGGAGTTGTCAGAAATGTGAAAAGGTAGAACTGATTTCATTTTGGGTGTGATCCGGAAGAAATCCTGGATTCTGGATCACTTTAAAATTTTCAATAACATTGTGGTAAATGGGGCCAAAAATTTTGTTTCTCAATATATCCGTTAATTATTGCCCAAAACTCATGAAATTTGACTCAGGGATTGACATTGGGAACCTCTATTAAATATCAAAGGCTGATCCGGATCTGATCCAGAATGTGGATTTTATCACAATCTCTATAAAAACATTGAGGTTGTTTAATTTCAATATATCAACTTTGGAAACAGATATTGAAATCTTAATAGCATTATAATTTATTTTTGTGTGCATCACAAAATAAAGAAAGATATGGTACTTTTTTTAGCAGTCCCATATTGTCAGTGCTATATGTACGACTAATATGTATGTTGTAAATCGCTATATGGGGGAACTGTAAGCAACATCTTTGTGACTTTTGATGGCGACGTGGTTGCTGCTTATAGATTTAAGACAAATTACTATCGGGTTAGGGTAAGGATACGGTGCAGAAGCAATAATTCCAAGTGTTGTTCATAACCAGTAATAATTGCACATGTTCAGTTCATTTCATCAATAATTAATCCCACTTCTCTGTACTTCTGAGGGCTCCTATACGCTGCACAATTTCTACATTCATATAGGATCATTACATTTCACATTCCACTTGCATCTGTTTCATCTTCATCGTGTAGGCTTTACGATGATGACACCCCCTCAGTCGTAGGCAACAGCAGGTGCAGAATGGCTAAATTAGCATGTGCTGATGGGAAACAATAGGCTAAAATGAAAGAAAATGAAAAACACGTGTGCTGAGAATGCAAGAGAAAGGAGGAGGGTGTGCTCCCAATCATCCTTTTGTCAGGTGACGAGTCTGGAGTTTTTCATACAATATCTGGAAAATGATCACGGGCAATCTTCGGTTACACGATTATCAAGGTAACTGTTGCAGAAATCAAAGCTGAAGCTGTAAGGAACCGAGTCCATAAATCTGAACGCTACTGCTGTTTGTATTAGCTTGAACATCCAATTTGCATCCCTGCAGACAGACGCCAGAAACCGCTAATTTAGTTCTAAATTGTTCTATGTGAACCCCAGAATTATGAAGGGCTAGTGTTGCTAGCTAGTGTTGCTAGCTAGTGTTTACACAACTAAAATTAGATTCCTCTCTGAATCAAAGAGCAACAACACTCCTAACTGGTTGACACACACCGCTTCACAGAACGTCACATGTTCCACGAGACAAGACTGAAGATTTGTGACAATATCAAACATATTTTATTTAGATATGACGCCAAGATGCAACTCAAATCAAGCGAGAATCCTCATAATATACTTCTGATTGTTGCAATTTGTCTTTAAATAGCTTGTGTAAGTTTGGCATCACATCAAGTAACACCAGTTATCACTGGATGAAACTCACAGGACAGATTCTGTCTCATCTTTAATTATTCACGGCAGCATAGCAGTCAACAGCCAGTTAACAAACCCTGAAAGAGATACAAGAGACAGGTGATAAACGACGAATGAGACAAATGAGTCTTAATGCTGGCGAGCATAATTCTGAATGTATATTTAAAGATTTGACTGAATGGTTACATTTATCTCTCCCAGTGTGTTTCAAGCTGGAGGTCTCTGGATGCAGAAATGTTGTCAGAAGGTTCAAGTTTCATCAACAGCAACAATAATCAGAAAGAAAAAAGGCACAGTTCTCACCAAAAGGTCTTTCTGGCTGCAAATGATTTGAAACAAAAACAGTCCGGTTTCTGTATCATATACGTTAGCTCACAGTTGTGGATTATCTTACCCATATATCACTGTCATCATTCACTACCTGCAACCTTGTTCACACAGACAAAAGGGAGAAGAAAACAAAAGAACTGGGCCAGTGGCTTTTGAGTGATTCCTCACCTGAGCCAACAGGGACTTCCATGTCGTGTTCAGGCTACAGTCACCAGTGGGAGTCCTCACTGAAGGACACTAAAGGAGGGAATGATGGTGGGTCGATTGTGCAAATGGTTTAAAATTCACCTTTCAAAAAGAGACCAAAATAAAGCAAATTTAGAATTCTTTACATTTTGATTTTGGTTACTATTAGATAATTTCATTTGTTGTTGTTTCCGATATTTTTTTAAAAGTGAAAATGTGGAAAAAATGTGGAAAGTCATGACATTCCCCCGCGTACCACCGGTACACGAGTTTGCGCACCACTGGGTTAGGGTATCAAGTGACTAGAGTTTACAACTTCACCTTCAGCTTTCTCAGCCCTCACCTGAATATCATCCTCACATGTCCCTGACATGGATTCACCAATTACAGAGATATTTAAAAAAGATACCTGTGTTTCTTCTTTTATGTTACTGTTAACTACACAAGCTTGACACGAACGTCTAGCAAACGGGAGCTGTTTTTCACCGGAGCTTTGGCTAGCTCTGACAGTGATCAACGTTAGCTGTAACGAACGGCAGTAAGTAACTTTGTTATACCGCAAAGTATGAAAACGATTGAAACCATGACTCATCAAATTCAATCCACTGGTAAATGTAGGTAGGAAATGTGAACGTACGCTCGTCTGCCTTGACCCCGGCGTGGATATCGCTAGCTCCCGCTTCTAGTCCCGCTTAGCAATGCAACCTCCAAGCACTCCAAGTACACATGAATGAATAATGTTCGCATGACTGGAATAATGGAACAATTTGGCGTATGATTGGTTCTGGACAGGATTTACTGACCGTCCAAGTATCAAGTATCATCCAAGTACCCCCCCCAAAAAAGAAGACTCCTCGGATCTACACGATTCACGTATGTCACCCTTTTTGACTTCAAAGCGGCAAATTTTGCCAAAAGGATTTTCATGCATGTGTTTTAGCTTCAGGGTAATTTATTTCACATTTGTGGGATACTGTGACATCACAGATCCAGAGCAGAACCATCCGGTCCTCCCAAGGTCCAAGCCCACCTCTGAAATCTCAACATGGCTACTTACGAAAAAAAAAAAAAAAAAAAAATCATCTCATGACTGCATGAGCAATACTTTGCTTCAATGTGGCAGTTTTCAATAAAAAATGTAACATGACTAAATAATGTGACACTTCCATCATTTTAAAAGATTAAAGCTAAACGCAACTCTGCTTTACAGAATCTGACAGTTCACTATTCACCGCTCAGTTTTCATTTACCTACTGACAAATCTTTTCAACATCAGAAAGCATTTCATTTGTTTTTGTGCAACATGAATGATTTGAAGGCTTGATCAAATCTAATAATTACTTGCGTCACATCCCCTGTGATTCTTGGCTTCTGCGTAAGTAATCAGCAATAAGCATCATTTAAATATTTCCTTTCTGCCTCATTTTACAAGAGAAAGATAACAACACGCTGACCCTTAAAAGAGAAGAACTCATAACCTCCTTCACTCTCCCTTAGCAATAAACAGCATTAATCATCAGCAGGCCCTTAGAGGCGTTTCACAATGACTTCTGCGGTGCAGTTTGTTCGGTGCTGCGTTTCTCTCAACCTGTATCATCTGTTTGTAATTGCAGCATGTGCTTTTATGCATTTGTTGTTCTTTTTTTTTTTTTTTTATATTATTTTTACAGTCCCCAGGTGAGAGCGGAGGTGAAATTGTGTTGGTTAAATGTGTTTATCAAAGGCGGCGGCTTCCTTTGGCGCGCGCCTCAGTAGGAGGAAAGTCATCCAAGCTGCTGCCTGAGATGAAACACACAGGTTTTATGTTTTTCTTGTATCTTTACTTTAGGGCCATTTTTCATGTCTGCTTTTATCTTGTCAGAATATAATATGTGCAGACACGGTAGAGGGCCAAAAGGAGCAAAGTCTCAGATGCTAAGGTGTCACCAGTTTTAAGAGTTTAGATAGAAGCTGAGTTTTCTTTCTCAAAGCTTTTGCAAAGCAAACATAGTCCAGTAAATAAACTGAAGTAGCGCGAACATTCAGCTCAATGGATACAATGAAAATGGATATACTAGTGCAGTAGTGAATCTCATATTTAATTATGGGATGAGTTATCAATTGTGTAATTCAATAAAATAAAGCCACCCTATGTAGCAATTAGGGATGCACATGGTTAACCATTTAACCGTTAACCGATAACAGTAACTCTAACCGATTAACCCTAACGGTCAATTTTGTTTTTAAACTACGTAATTCAATCAACTCATGGGGGCGTGTCGACAGGTGCAACAGGCCTCTGATTGGTCAATTTTACATCCACGTAGAAAAGAGCGCGTCATCGAAGAAATGAGAAAGTGCCCACATCTGTACGATTCTGGTTCTCCCCAGTACAAAGACAGCACATATTCTAGTAATTAATGGAGGGAGATAGTGATGAATGTGGGTCTGGATACGGCCGAGATGGTGAGGAAGTGGAAAAACGCAAGAGATAAGTTTAGTAAGTTTAGCTAGTTCGTGATTGTCGCTCTTGCGTTATGGCGTGGAATAACATAGCGGAGACCGCGCAAGTATAAATCAAAAGTGACGGCGGCATCTTTGCGACAAGCTGACGGCAACACATTGCCGCAAAAGTATACACAGGGAAGTGTCCGCATGCATCCATGACAACGCACGCAAAATCGCGGCAGCCAACCATCCCGGACTTATCGTTTAACGGTTATCAATCGTAAAGGGCGTCAGTAACGGTAATAAAAAAAAAATCAGTTAATTGACTGTTTGTTGTTTAATTGTTGTATAACTGCGTCACTAGAAACTCACCGAATTATAGGTAGAATAAGGTAGAATAAGATACCCAATTATTATTTTGCCATTACAAAGAGGTTATGGGATTAGATATATGAAGTCATACATGTCCAAGACTTTATTTTATTTTGTAATTCTAATTCAAAACATAACCAAAAAAAAGCTTATTTTCTTAAATATAATCACCATCCTAATGTATCAGTAAAGAGTTAAACCATAATACTTATCTTGTCTGGATCAAATGTTAACTTCAGGCAGCTGACACATTAATCAATTGAAACTATTAATTAATACTTAACCATCAGCAACCTCTGATGCACTTCTCTGTGAAAGCAGACATTTGTTCAGTTTATTTGTCTGGGACATTTAGGTGTTTAACACAATGCTAAGGGGGGGAAGACATCATTAATGATCTTATTTAAGCGATTTTCTGCTGCCCACAATTTGTGAAGGGTTACAGGGCCAAATGATTCGTTTTACATTGATTTGAATCAGGTGTTTTGGAGCGGGAACATCTGTGTGACAGCTGTGACACAAGGAACTAGATCTCTTTGAGGTTGGAAAGGGCTTTATACCATGCCAACCCAATTTAACAAATTTTATTTTTTAATATTCCTTTTGCTTTGTAATAACTGTGTGTATCAATGAGTGTGTTTGTTAATTATATTGTATGCTCTAATTAATGAATGCTTACAATTAAACCTCAATAGATTTCCTTTCAAACAACATATACATTGCATTGTATACACTATACATTGTATAAGGAGAAGTAATTAAGGTCTTGTGTAATGTTTTAGAGAGCTTGTTCCCGGTGTCAGCTGTACTGGTGTTCCAGCTTCTGCATCTTAATTCTTCTGAATTAATGCTCTTCATTTGCTGTCTGGCAGCTGAGTATACACACAGTCTGCCCCGGTTTTGTGTGCAAGCTTGTGTGTGAGCTGGGCTGCAGGTTCTTTGCAGTCAAAATGGCTTCACTGGCCCACAATGGCAGTGCCAATCCAGCGTCCAGCACAAGTCAGTGAAAAGCTATCTGTGTCAGATACCTCCGTGGCGCTCCGAGAAACGTGAGAGGAGTCCCAAGTTGTCCGCACTCCCACGCTGCTTCACTGCCAAACAAAGGTGCTGTCAATCCAGGCCGGGTCGGTCAGGAGGAGCCCTCCTGCTAACTGTCTGCAGGCAACCACTGTCATGCAATCACCAGCTTTACTCCACAGTTTGAGGCATCTCAGGCATCTCTTTCAGAAGAAATAGACTTCAGATTTGTCTACCCCCTCGAGGAGAATGCTTCCACCTCCAAGTAGTCTTTTTTTTTAAGCTCTACATTCTCTAAAGAAAGTTTACAAGTTTGTCTCCATCATGGAAAAGAAACTTTTCTTTTTTTTTTTTTAAACTCCCCATAGAATATAAGAAAACTTGGTCTGTGTAGTGACAGATGATGTATGTGTGGTTAATATGTCTTGATTTAAAAACTGATCCATCCCTTTTAAATTTCACACTGATGTTCAGGTCTTTGTGGTGGCGAGTCTCTACAGAGTAAAGATGCAGTCTGGGCTTGTTACTGAGCTAATCTTAAAAGTAAACACCATCTATGCCCTCTGGTTGACGGCTTCAAACCATAAACTGTATAAAGAGGAATGGACGACCTCTGTTCGATGACCCAGAGCTTCCCTGAAGTCAGTTTGACTCCTTCAGTTGGGTCACACTAGAAAGCCTTTGACTGGAGGCAAAAGTAGTTGCTGCCAGATGCTTCGCTAAGCTTCGCCCGCAGCTAAAGGCCACGAGTCACAAGCTATTACACAACCTTCGCCCACAGGTTCTTCGAGGCCAGCTTAGATCTTATTGCAGTGGTCTGTAAGTACAATTAACAGCACAAGAAGCCATATCTTTAAAATAATAGTGATTATGCTGTCTTAGCTTCACAGCTTATGTTAAATGGAAAAAATGCTGTGGGAAGAGGCTAAAGTAGCATCACCATCCGGGTGATGCTACTACAGATTGTGTTATTGTTCAAACTCTGCATACTATGCACAGAAAAAAAAAAAGATATGTAGCAATAAAAGAGTATGTTGTTTCTGAAACAAATTGGATGTTTAGGCTAGATGAACAAACTTGAGACCAGATGGGCAACACGTAGATGAAAACCCGGACAATGGACTGACAAAGGAAGAAGCAGATGCAGGACTAAACCTGTTTTTTAAACTACATTTGGTTATAGCGGCCTATTGCATTATGGGATATGCGAGGCTGGAAATTTCACCGGACGTTGTACACCATCTGGGTATTCTGTAGCATATTGCAGACTGTGCAGTTGTTTGTGTACTGAATACAGCATTCTACATTTTGTAAAAAATCAGTATGCACTTGTATGATGGTTATGAAAACAGCTGCTAGCACTCAAGGACTAACAAGAAAGCTGTGGTGACACTAGTCATTTTGGAAAACAGATGCTATTCCACGAGTGCATACTGATTTTGTCAAAGTGTAGTACATAGTATGCAGTATGCGAACAACTGCACAATCTGTAGTATGCAAAAAGTACCTAGTTTGCTACTTCCTGATTGTAATTATTCTAATATTAGCTTATTCTAATTATGACATAGCATAGCTGCTTTTACAGCAGCATAAAATGTTCTAACCATGAGCACTGGACCAACATACAGTACTAGTACAGTGGTACCTATACTTACGAACGTATCTATTAACGAAATTTCCAGCTAACGAAAGGCCTCTTCAGAAAAATATTGCATCCATATATGAAAGAAATTACAAAGGCAAAAAAATTCAAAATATACGCTGCTACTCGCAGCTCCCAGAGTTTACCGAATGTAAACATACTTGTCGGATCCTGTATCTCGGTTTGAAAGCGGCGTGTCCGAGCTGCTCTGCCATTGGCTATCGTTTCTTGGCATCCCATTGGCTAGGAGGGCCCCTATAAGCGTAACTCAGCAACCCAGGTAAACTAACAATTTTTATTCTTTAATGTACTTTATTCTTTGTTCTTTATTATTTACAATAATATAATTTTGCAATAACCTAATTCTAACATGTGTTTCTTACAGGTTCTATGTAGTTTCATGTATTATTTATAATTTTTTTAAAAATTACGTCCGACTTTTTGGCGCCGTGGAACGGATTAGGCCAATAATAGGGTAAAATGCGTTTCTAATTACGAAATTTTCCATTTACGAAACGACTTTCAGAATGAAATAATTTTGTAAGTTGAGGTACCACTGTACTAGTATTAGTACCAGTGACAGACTGGCCAAACAAAAGAAGTCACATACCAAGAAAAATCTTTCTCCACATTAAATGGGGAAATGAGCTCAACACAAAAACAGTTGTACAAAATCAAACGCAAACCAAGACAAAACCTTAAAAAAGAAGAACTAAGCAAAACTCAAACCCAAAATAGAAATCTCTGTGTCATGGCTCAGGTGAGAAAGACTCCAAGTTAGACTTCACTTTGAGAACAAGAGGTTTATTAGGACTGAGAATCCTGGAACAGTTGTGGATGGCCCGAGGCAGGATCTCCAAGATCTGGTTCCAGGAAGCGCAGGCAGACTCACACAGGCTGGACGTGGGACGGGCAGACGGGGAAGGCAGGACTGGAGGAGAGAGCAAAAGTAATTAGAAGGTTCAGACAGGTTGGCACAGTGAGACGAGACGTGGGCTTAATACCACTCAAGGAGCGTTGGCGGACTGGCGCCGAGTGGCTGAAGGAATCCAGTTTATGTAGAGTGTGGAGTTGATTGGTGATGAGTCCCAGCTGCGCAGGGGAGGCCGGGTCGAGCAAGTCTGGCTGAAGGATGGGACCGGAGACAGTGGAGGGCGCCAGAGGACAGGGAGCCGCATGACAGCACCCCCCCCTCAACGGGCGCCACCCGGCGGCCCACCAGGCTTCCCCGGGAAACGGCGATAAAACGCCCGCAGCAAACCAGGGTCCATGATGGCAGAGCGAGGCACCCAGGAGCGCTCCTCAGGACCATACCCCGCCCAGTCAACAAGGTACTGCACACCCCGACCACGGCGACGGGCGTCAAGGAGGCGACGGACGGCGTACACCGGATGGTCATCAACGAGCCGGGGGGGCGGAGGGGGAACGGCCGGAGGGCTCAGCGGGACAGGTGGACACAGGCTTCAGCAGAGACACGTGGAACACCGGGTGGATCTTCATGGAGGCAGGTAGGGAGAGCCGCCGCACCGCCGCCGGATTGATGATCTCAGAGATGGCAAACGGCCCGATGTATCTAGGGGAGAGCTTTCGAGATTCAGTGCGGAGGGGAACATGACGGGTAGATAACCAAACCTGCTGACCCACGGAGAGTAGGCTGGAGCCTGGACCCGGTGACGATCGGCGGTGCGCCGGTTCCGCTCTTGCGTGCGCAGGAGAGCAGCCCTGGTCTCTTTCCACACTTTCCTACACCTCCGTATGTGCAGGTGCACCGATGGTACCGCCAGATCCTCTTCGTCCATCGGGAAGAGAGGGGGGTTGATACCCCAGGGACACTTCAAACGGCGACTTCCCGTGCGCCGTGGACACCTGAGAGTTGTGGGCGTATTCGATCCACGGCAGTCGCCGGCTCCAGGAGGTCTGGTTCTGGGCTGCCACGCACCTCAGGGCTGACTCAAGCTCCTGGTTCAGCCGCTCTGTCTGGCCGTTGGTCTGAGGGTGGAAAACCTGAGGAGAGACTGGAGGTAGCGCCAAGAGCACGACAGAATGTCCGCCATACCTGGGATGTAAATTGTGGGCCACGGTCGGACAGGATGTCTGTGGGAATGCCGTGAAGGCGGAGGACGTGGCTCACGAGGAGATCGGCGGTCTCAGATGCTGTGGGGAGCTTGGAAAGGGGAATGAAGTGCGCAGCTTTGGAAAAGCGATCTACGATGGTGAGGATGACAGAGTGGCCTTCGGAGGGTGGTAATCCGGTGATAAAATCCAACGCGATGTGAGACCACGGCCGGGTCGGAACGGGGAGAGGTTGCAGGAGACCTGAGGGAGACTGGTAAGAAGGTTTACCCCTGGCACAGACAGAGCAGGCTAACACGAATTCATGCGTGTCCTTGTTCATGGAGGGCCACCAGAAGTGTCTATGTAGCAGGTGTAGTGTGCGTTTTATACCCGGGTGGCATGAGAGGCGTGATGAGTGGATCCAGTGAAGGACCTGAGGGCGGGCAGCCAGCGGAACATAGAGACGCCCCTGGGGTCCGTTGCCAGGCTCACCACCGACTCAATATCCCACGTGACGCTACCGACGATGCAGGCGGGAGGCAGGATGGACTCTGGCGAGAGGGGCTCATCGGCGGGGAACTGTCTGGACAGGGCGTCGGGTTTCCCGTTCTTGGTTCCTGGCCTGTAAGAGACACGAAAATTGAAACGGGAGAAAAAGAGAGACCAACGGGCCTGTCGGGGGTTTAATCTTTTTGCGCTTTGTAAGTACGCCAGGTTTTTATGATCTGTCCATATTGTAAAAGGTTGCTCAGCCCCCTCGAGCCAGTGCCTCCATTCCTCCAGAGCCACTTTAATGGCCAGCAGCTCCTTATCCCCGATGCCGTAATTCCTCTCAGCGGGGGTGAGTCGGCGGGAGAAGAACGCACAGGGAGGATGGAGTTTCTGATCCTGATCTGCAACCTGGGACAGCACCGCTCCTACCCCAGAGTTAGAGGCGTCCACTTCTACAGTGAAAGGTTTAGCAGGATCTGGCTGAGTGAGGATGGGGGCCGAAAGGAAGCGGTCCCGAAGGAGATCAAACGCTTGCTGGGCAGGTTCAGACCATACAAAGGTGACCTTAGAAGAGGTGAGTTGGGTGAGTGGCTGAGCAATTTGACTGTAATTACGGACGAATTTGCGATAAAAGTTCGCGAAGCCCAGGAACTGCTGTAGCTGGCGACGGGAGGTGGGTACGGGCCATTTGGCGATTGCCTGTATTTTACTCGGGTCTGTCTGCAGTCTGCCGGAACCGAGGATGTATCCGAGAAACGAGACAGACTGCAGATGGAAGGAGCACTTTTCTATTTTCGCATACAGTTGGTTCTGGAGGAGGCGTTGAAGGACCAGGCGGACGTGATGGACGTGTTCGTCTTGGTTTCTGGAAAAGACAAGGATGTCATCGAGGTATACGAACACAAATTTATATAGGTAATCCCGGAGGATGTCATTAATCAGAGCCTGGAACACAGCGGGAGCGTTAGTGAGTCCGAATGGCATCACCAGATATTCAAAATGTCCGAGATGTGTATTGAAACCTGTTTTCCACTCATCTCCCTCCTTAATCCGGATCTGATTATAGGCATTGCGGAGATCGAGTTTGGTGAACACCGTAGCCCCCTGTAACGAATCAAGAGCAGAAGTTATTAATGGGAGTGGATAAGTATTCCGAACAGTGATCTCGTTGAGTCCCCGGTAATCAATACACGGCCGCAGGGTACCCTCCTTCTTGGCCACGAAGAAAAATCCAGCCGCTACGGGCGACGTGGACGGGCGCGAATGTGGCCACGCGCTAAAGCCTCCTTAATGTACTGCTCCATAGCCTCCCTCTCCGGGCGCGAGAGGTTGTATAACCGGCCTTTGGGCAGCGGAGCGTCCGGGAGGAGGTCTATGGAGCAGTCATACGGCCGATGTGGAGGCAAGGAGAGAGCCTTCTCCTTGCAGAACACGGCGGCCAGGTCGTGGTACTCAGACGGGATCAGGGTCAGATCAGGTGGCGAGGCAGATTCGGCTTCGGTTTCGGGATTCGGTCAGCGGATGTGGCTGAGCCAAGACAATTAGCCAAACAGAAGGAGCTCCAAGTGCAGATTTTAAGGGTTGTCCAGTCAATCTGGGGGTTGTGTAAGCATAACCAGGGGTAGCCTAGCACCAGAGGGGTCCGGGGTGACTTAACAACTTTGAAGGTAATGGTTTCATTGTGGTTGCCTGCCAGACTCAACATAACAGGAGCCGTGGAGTGGGAGATGTGAGACATCACTCGGCCGTCCAGAGCTTTAGCCACGATGGGTGGCTCTAGGGGAACCAGAGGGAGGAGCAACTGGTCGGCTAAAGCGCTGTCGATGAGGTTGTCATCAGCCCCCGAGTCAACCAGTACGGAGAGCGGGAATGATAATTGCGGGGTGTGGATAGTTCCTGTGATCATGGGTCTGGGGTGTGAAGTGTTAGGTGGTGTTTGGCTCACCAGTGTCCCCAGAGTCACGGGCGAGCCTGGTCTTTTGGCCGAACGGGGCACGTAGCTATCCGGTGGTCGGGTTCCCCGCAGTACAGACACCTGCCCAGCCGTATGCGCCTCTGTCGTTCCTCCGGCGTGAGGTGGGTTCTTCCCAACTGCATGGGTTCCTCTGGCGGCTGGGTTGGAGGAGAAGGCGGCTGGGATGGAGTGGAAGATGCCCGGGACGGAGGTTGAGGCCGGAGGGTGGACAGAGACGTTCCAGGGGGGGCTCTGGAACGTGAGCCCCGCTCCCGGCGACGTTCACGGAGCCGGTTGTCGATCCGGATGGCTAACGAGACCAGGGCGTCGAGATTGGCAGGCGCTTCTCTGCAGGCTAGTTCGTCTTTTACGTCGTCGGTGAGTCCTCTGGTAAAAACCCCTGCCAGGGCCACGTCATTCCAGCCGGAGTCCGCGGCTAGTGTCCGAAACTCCACGGAATATTCAGCGGTACTCCGGGAGCCTTGGGAGATCTCTAATAAACGTCCAGCCGCAGAGCCTGCGTGGTCGGGGTGATCAAAAACCAGTTTTAACTTTCTTTCGAATGTGTCATACGTCAGAGAACGGAGGGGGTGGGGGTGGTACCTGGTCCTCTGTGTGTGCCCAGTCCAGAGCCCTGCCGCGCATTATTACCCCACCACGTAGATGATCTTGGAGGCGTCAGAGTCGAACGTGAGTGGTTTTCTGGAGAAAAAACGTGACGACACTGAAGGAGGAAGGAAACCACGGCAGCACCCCAGATCCCCAGAGAACGGTGCTGGATCGGGGGCATACGAGTCTCTGGGAGCGGCAGCTGGAGTCTGACGGAGAACCGCGGTGCTTTCCGGGGCGGCCGGCGGGGGGGTAGACGAGGTGCGATTAACCAACAGCGACACCTGCGCTGTGATATTAGACAACTGGGAGAGAAGCTGGTCCCTGGAGTGGGAGAGTGTTTGTACCAGTTGTTCATGGTGTCCCAGCATCTGTCCTTGGGCACGGAGGGCCCCCACCACGGCCTCAGCAAATCCTGGCGAATCTGCTGGTCCAGCGAAGTCAGCGAAGTCCGAGGGTAGGCCAGTCCGATCTGTCATGGCTCAGGTGAGAAAGACTCCAAGTTAGACTTCACTTTGAGAACAAGAGGTTTATTAGGACTGAGAATCCTGGAACAGTTGTGGATGGCCCGAGGCAGGATCTCCAAGATCTGGTTCCAGGAAGCGCAGGCAGACTCACACAGGCTGGACGTGGGACGGGCAGACGGGGAAGGCAGGACTGGACTGGAGGAGAGAGCAAAAGTAATTAGAAGGTTCAGACAGGTTGGCACAGTGAGACGAGACGTGGGCTTAATACCACTCAAGGAGCGTTGGCGGACTGGCGCCGAGTGGCTGAAGGAATCCAGTTTATGTAGAGTGTGGAGTTGATTGGTGATGAGTCCCAGCTGCGCAGGGGAGGCCGGGTCGAGCAAGTCTGGCTGAAGGATGGGACCGGAGACAGTGGAGGGCGCCAGAGGACAGGGAGCCGCATGACACTCTGGATGACAATTACACATAAAACTTTAAGGAACTTGTTGGAGGGTTCATGCAGAGCCAAAGAAACAATTTGCAAAGTCTTAGCAAAAAATTAAGAATCACCCTAATAATCCCTTATTAGGTTTTTTAAAAACTAAAAATATGCACATTAAATAATGTTTCTAATATGCTGACAGATCCACACTTCTGATTATTTTTCCATCAACTCATATGTTTCCAACTGGCAGCAGAGATCCATTTGATTAAATATATCAATCTGTGTAAATGAGACGCCCCCCCCCCCCCCCCCCCCCCCCCCCCCCGATCTTCCAGATAGTCAAGTCTGATCTCCCTCGACAGCTGTGTAAATCATACAAATGTCCTGCTGTTCGGAACTTATTAACAGTATCTATAATGACTGATCATTGCTTCCAGTATCTCCGTGAGTTTTCCTGTTTCACAGCAGGCGGGTTCCCCGAGCATGCGACTGCATAAAACAACACAGCATGCCGCCTGGCCGATGAGTGTATTCAGTCGCAGCTTTTTAATGCATCTTTTTATTAAAGCATATGCAGTACATATGAGCATCATTTGCATTTCAGTGCATCCTCTGAATGCTTCTAATGTCGCCATTCCACCATTGTTCTCCGTGGTCGACCGCGCCGCTCTCACTTTGATGAAACTGTCACTTCCCGGCCTCACTCCTTGGACTGAATGCAACACGGTGCCACCAACAGAAACTCGATTACTTGATCGGAATCGAGCGTAACCATACGAGACGGCATTATATCCAGTCTCATGCAGATCGACCACTCTCAATTGTGTGTCCTCAGAGATCTCCTTTAGCGAGGCGTGAAATGGAGATGACAGAAGAAGGAACCATCAAGAGAAACACAAACCCGTTGGCTATGTTTATATACGCAGCGATATTCTAACTCTTGATATTTTTATTCATTTGACTATATTCGACAATTTACAGTGCATAGTCTGATTTGGGCCATTAATCTCACTGGACATTACATTCCCCTACACCACTGCAGTGTTCATCCCGATCCAAAACCTTAATTAACTCGCTATCCCTCTAAACAAGCAGCATTATTTGTGTTGGCACCTCTAAAGCATGCCTTATTTGTTCCTGCAGCCATCCTGTCCACCACAAACTCAGCTAGAGTCAAGCTCATCTGCATCAGGGGATGAGCAAACATCCAAACGTGCAGTGTGGTATAATTTTTATTACATTAAAATGCATAAATGATTACATTTAGGGTTTAGTTTCTTCCTATGATCCAACAAAAATATTTGAAGATTAAAAAAAAAAGAAAAATAACTTGTCGTCGGTATACTTGTCAAGTATCCAGAGGAGATTTATGTCCCCCACGGAGGTAAAAACAAAAGATAAAATACAATCTCTATCTGGCCCCAAGCGGACAGCGCTCTCCCTCACTGGCTGCCGTGAACACGGGGATACCCCGAGATGCTTCAACTTGAAGTTGAGGCTGCCCCGTATCAATCACCCCGCGCCCCATCACAGTTTCAGACAGCAGTTTTAAGAACTGGCTGGTCAGAGCAGCAGTGAACACACCGCATCAGCTTCCAGCTCATGCACTGAGTGAGGACGAGGGAAAATAAGAGTGTGAGATGCAGTTCAGAAGCAGTCTGTAATAAATCATCCCTGACTGCAGCAAACTACTGGGTAAGCTCAGAGATGATGGTGATTGATGGTTAATGTTGATTCCCTCTGAGCTGCTCGAACACGTAGTCAAGCGAACTTTGATACCTTATTTTTTTTTAGGAGAAGTTGTGACGTTTCTTATTCTGAGTGGGATTTTACTGATGATGCTAAGCAGTACAAGGAATAAAAATACTGTTATTTCAGGTTTTTTTTGTTAGAACAAAGTAAAATATATAAACGTATTTAGTCCTTATCAGTGTGGTTACCGGGTATTTAAATTTCATCAAATCCAGATGAATGATGACATATTAAATTTGTAAAAGCCAAAATGTATTGCAACATTACCTAATTTGAGCAAAATTTACCACCATCTTCCCCTCTGAAGATGGAGCACCATCATCTCTTTGACCAAAAACATGACAAATGTGGATCCCACCACTTCCACCACATTGACATGATGGCAGCTATTGAGGGCACCAAGGGCCCGATCTTCCGCCAAACCTCCTAAAGCCGCTATTAAGGGATAGCAGGTAGCGCTATCCTAAACCCGCTATTGCAAGATACCGAATTTGCGGAAAGCGCAAAAGACACGCCCATTGCCACACCTACAATGTGAGTAAGGGAGTTGGCATAGCGGGTTGCGGCTTTAGGGAAGCGGAAGATTACATTAGCGGTTAGCAGAGGTTCCTAAACCCGCAATTTGCAGTAGCGGCTAGCGGGAGGTGTATGAACTGGGTCCAAGTGTCCCGGAGTTCAACATTTGTTTTTTTTTACCGTTATGAGTGCACCATCTGTGTATTTTGAGTGTACTGTGCAACAACAGAATAGAAAAAGTGAGTGGACTTACAATATGTGCTCTGAAAAGATCATTTAAGGGCTTTTGAAATTATTTTTGGCACAAAGGCTTTAGCTCTACCAGTTCTTTCAGTTTGAGCAGCTGTATGCAGTTACAGAGGACAGGTCGTGGAACACTCTGATTCCAATGAACAATGAAAAGATGTGATCTCGACCTAACCTGGCCCGCCATTCTAATTCCTTTCTTCATTAAAGCAAACAGTTGGGCTGGTTCTTCTAGATTTAACTTTGAATTCCAGGGGGCAGTATGAACAGACACAGAGAAGATACACCGCTGGGATTCACTGCTGCTGGCAGTTAAACTGTCGACAATCCACCAGGAGACTCACTGTATAAGTGCAAAAACAGCATAGAATAGCAGGGTGGGATTTATTAATTTAAGAATAAATTAATTAATTAAATTATCAGTTGACAGGCATGTCTGGTTATGCTCACAGTGTCACCCAGATAGATGGTCATAACAGCTTCAGACTGTATAATTTGTTCAGTGATAAAACCCCAGCTGGTTTTGTGGTCAGATTTACAAAGCAGCTCTATGAACACTGAAGTTTGATATCTCTAAATAAACTAATGGCCAATTCTAATTCCTCCCTTACCCCTCAATCTTTGGCCCTCAATCTAGGCCCTAGAAAGTAAGTGTAAGGCCTATCTCGTGTTCAAAATGGGACACCCCTTGAATGCAGTTACGTCTTCAAACTGTAGGGGGCGGCCTTACGCCAAAGCTACGTCCAGTCTGTCAAGAAAATGACGACGACAACTTAGAACAAGAATAAAGATCATTATTTATATATATATATATATATATATATATATATATATATATTACAAAGACAATAAGATGGTTTCATAATATTTATATCTTTATTGACTACGAAAATACTGACATTTCTAGCTAGCTTTTTTTGTTGCCATCCTTATAGAAGATGTCTTGGTGACGCAATGCATTCTGGGTAGCCCTTTCTCCCAAGGGTGGTGCTGGAGAATCTCAATACTGTAGGCGATACAGCCCTCAATCTTGTCCCTCAACTTGATGTTCTAAGAATCGGGACAGCACTTGCACTTTGCATGAGTGCGCATTTTTGAGATTGAGGGTTAAGGGAGGAATTGGAATTCACCCTAAATCAACTTCTGTTAACCTGAAGCATCATTTGATAAGACATGAAATTGAATTAAATAACATTTCAAGCCTGCCATCCTTTCAACAAGAACACAATACCGAGATTTTTTTTAAGTTCTTTTTTTTTTCTTCGCCGTCTTCTCCAACCTGGAACATGGCTGTCCTCATCCTCACCTTTTTTTTTTTCCTTTCCACTAGATGGTCTTAACACACAGCAAAGGGTCACAAGTCAAGACCCGAACTTAATCTGGGTCAGCTGCAACAAAGACTAAAGCCTCTGTAGATGGGGAGCATGTTGAACTATCTGAGCCGCACCCTGGCCCTCACCTCTCTGGCTGCAGATCATTTGTCTCGCATGTGCAAAGGACGAGCTGTAGTCTCAAAGTGTCTTTGGGTAATCTTTCACCGGACGTGTCGTGGAACACATAAACCAAGCTAGATTTTTATTGAGGTGGGACTTTAAATTTTGCTTTCTACAAAACAAAAAAAAAAATGCAGGCATCATTAAATCAAGTACATAGTGTAAAGTAAAACAGAAGCGCTGCCTTCAAAGACATTCAGGAAGACTGAACATCTTTGAGTTTAAATTTAATTACAAGTGTCTCAACTGCACGCTCAAGATTTATTTTATGTCACTGAAATTGAACTATAAGGGTATCCATTATTCAATGGCTCATCATTAAAAGTACTTTGAGATCAGTTTCATCCTCTTACTATTGATTGTCTACAACCCTGATTCTAAAAAGAGCACAAGTTGTGTTTGAGTGTATGTTGTCTCTCTCGAGGGATCTAACATTATTTCCTAAAGTGTGTCTGTGTGTGTTTTTAATTATCATTATCTTTATTTATTTTATTTTTTTTAGTTCAGAAGAATGAATAGAAACTGGCATTAAAAAAAAGGCTTACTGAAGAGAAGACCTCAGTAAATTTTGGATTATTTGCTGCATGAATGGCTCAACTGTCATTTCCCCATGAGTTACATCCGGAAAGAATGAAGTTATTTTAGCCTATATATTTCCTCTCTTTCTGTAAAAGATTTAAGAAGTGAATCCCGGAGGAAATTAGTTATAAAAAAAAACAAAAAAACTATCATTTATATTATGAATCCCAATTGGTCAGCCGGAAGACTCCCAAGAAAATCCCATTTGTTTAGAGAGTGGAGAGGATAAATTTAAACCAACAGAGGTGTCATAATAGAGAAAATTAGATTTAAGTTGCTTCTTATGCCGAGTGAATCATGAGCTGTTTTGACAACCAGAACCGTTTCGAATTTATTTACGACTGTTTCTCTTTATAACCGCTATTCTCTGTGGTAATACCCATAAAGCTTTTAAATTTCTCCCTGACTAAAACCATCTTCCTCCAGCTGAGGAAAATCTGCCTGCATGGTGAGCGGTGAGCACTTGCGATTCCCTTACATGTCGTTATCAGTGTGTTTCCTTCCTTCTTTCCTCCCACATGCTGGAGTGGGCAGGAGAGCAGAGATTTAAGGGAACTTTGCTTCCCATCTGTCACTCTATTTTTTTTAATCTACAGCAACACCTACAGCACTCTTTATTGCCTTTTTTCTAAAGAGATTCTTTATGGTTTAAAAATTAAACGTTTGCCATATGCTGTATGGAGCCCCGTTTGGGTCATAAATGAATAAATGAGTCTATTATTATGAAATACAGGCATTTATTATTATGAAATATTACCCATTATTATGAAATATATGTGTATTATAAAATGTTTCCCATTATTATGAAAAAATTTAATTATTATGAAATATATTTTTATTATTATTTAATCTTAGTTTAATGCATAATAGTTTATTTCAGAATGGCTTTTTTATCTAAGAATGAGTTTTTACATAATTGCTTCCTTTTTCATAAGAATGAGCTTTTACATAATAATGACATTTTGCCACTGGGCGGGACCAGTGGTTGACCTGCACGCTCATTGGCTGATCCTTCTCCATTCTACGCTCTGACATCGATTAGTTTTTGGCCGTGAGGTCCCGTTAGCAGCGGGCCATGGCGTCATCAAGGTGCGCTCCTAGTCCGATTGTAGCTATGGCAGCTTGGACTGAACTATGGGAAACCTTGACGTTTCTTAGTCGATGTCAACTTTTAACCATAAACTGAGGTGTATTCCCTGGAGTATATACATTGCACCTCTCGCCCACTATCGATATTCACTGTTTGGTTGATTATGCCTGAATAAAAGAGCAGCCAATCACATGAATGGCTTGGCCCTCTCTGCTGTGATTGACACACAAATCATTCTTATGAAAAAGCCATTATTATGTAAAAGCTCATTCTTATGAAAAAAGATATTCAAAACAAAAAACATTATCATAATAATGGTAAATATTTCATAATATTAAATGCCTATATTTCATAATAATAGACTCATTTATTCATTGAATTATGACCCAAACGTGGCTCCATAATGCTGATGTAACGGTAGGTTATTTCAAGAAGAACTTGGAATTAATCATTTTAAAGAATCTCTATGTGGCAATACCACTTCTGAACACATGGGGGCAGCATATCAAAAAGCAGCTCACGTGTCAGTTGCTGGCTAAGACACAAAAGTGTGCATCTGTAGTGGAACAAAGTTGGATTACAAGATGCGCCTCATTCACTAGAAAAACTGTTTCTCTCCCATGGCAGCAACAAGTTGACTTTAACAATGTTAGCTTGGCTCGATGCTAATGCTATCTGTATAGAAATGTACTTCATTGCACTGAACACCAGGTGACATGATACATATTTTATAAAGAGAGATCAGGAGAGAAAGCAGATACGAGAGGACAAATTGGGACAAAAAGGATCCAGATCCAGATCTGTGATGTCACAATACCCTACATATCTGAATGGCTCCCTGAATGACACCTAGAAGGCCCAGGTCAATGTGACAGAGGGGACCAAGCTCTCTCACGTGACCAAGCAACTTCTGCTATCATGAATTGATATTTTAAGGAAGTACTCATTGGCAGACTGGTCTCTGTCTCTTGTCCATGGCATTGATCAAGGGTCAACTGTAGTCTTTGGACTGTGGGAGGAAGCCGGAGTACCCGGAGGAAACCCATACAAGCACGGGGAGAACATGCAAACTCCACACAGAAAGGCCCCTGATGAGGTTATCAACTATATCCATCACAATGGATATAGTTAAAACCAATATTTTTTGGTTCTGTAAATCTGTGGTATTTGGTCCAAGCATTGGTTAGGGTTAGGAACTCAACTTTACGAACTTTTAGGACCATTTAAATAGAGTGTCCTTTATAAAGGTCCTCAAATTGATTTCCGATACTGTAATACCAATTTCCCATAGATCTCTTAAACTTTATTATTATTATTTTTGAAATATATAATAATCAACTAACTAATTGAATTGATTTTTTACATAAGCAGTTGATTGATTTCCTATGTAATTTTTAATTTAAAAAATACTATTTTGTTTTCCATTCATTAGTAAAAAGGCCTTATGAGTTTTGCAGCTTTTTCAAAATTAAAAAGAAAATTAAAGTTGCTCAGTCCGAAAGTCTGACTTTGGTTTCTGACTTAACACCTGCTCTAGAATAACTGAAGTGACTTCTGCTTTGTTTTGGAATCAAGATAATTTGATTTATTTTCTCCATGGTTCCACATGGAATCAGAATGAATTTCAGATAGTTTCATAGAAAGCCTTTATCTCCTACTGTGATGCTTTTTTTCACGCTAGGGTGAGCCAGATCTATTCATCCAGGTAAATTATCGAGTACATCATAAATAGCGGAGCTGGAAGTGTCCAGTTCTGCAGATGAGGTCCTAAAACAGCACTCATTTACATATAAAGGAGCAACCAGCGCAGTCAACCAGTGGCAAGACAAATTAACATCGATTCACAAAGGAGGAGAGCATGTTATTGACCAAAAATGAGCCCAAACCTCGTTTCTTGTTACAAACACAGGCTGTTTAAGCATGAACCTGATAACCTGCTAAGTTCTAATGTTTAAGAGGTAAGAGATATAAACAATGATCGTTTATCTGGTATACTTTGAGAAATAAATTCTTACTTCAACATGAGTGTCGTATGACTTCACTCTTCAGTTTAACAATATTAAATTTTGTGGTTTATTAAGAATGGAAAGGCAGGTCCAGATAGCAAAGCAGTAGTGCTATGGGACTGAATAGGAGTGACAGGAGTGTATTTTTATTATTTTAACTAGATTTTTCAACTTTTCATCTTGGAGAAAGAAAGAAGAAAGAATCAAACCCTTTTTCTCCATTCCTTCATTCTGTGGGATGTGGGAATGTGTTCTGGTGCTGATTTGAAGCAACGGTGTTGCAGATGCTGATGAAGAAGTAAAGGGAAGGTAAGAAGGAGTAGCACTGTCTTTGCAATACCATGAGTCTCCCCAACAAGGGGAGTCTTGTGGTATTGCATGAGGAACTCTGCAGTAGTAGTAAAGTTTGTTAAAAAGTAGTACAGGACATGTATGAGAGCAGCATGAGAGTAGGAGTAACAGTCATGTTTCAGGTGGAAGTGGGACTGCATTAAGTTCAGCACCGAGTTGCATCTGGTTTGCCAAGGTGATGAATAGATTGACAGATGAGGTCAGACAGGAGTCTCTGTGGACTAAAAAAGAAGAATGCATGTCAGAAAAGGATGTAAAGTTGTTAAACTGGATAGGGTTAAACAGCCAGAGTGAGACATGTTGGCCATAAAGTAACAGAGGCTGAATTGAGATAGTTTGAGCACATAAAGAAGATGTATAGTGAATACACTGATGGAACGATGCTGGAGGCTGAACTGCCATATAGGAGGAAAAAAGGTAAAACCAAAGAGGAGATTTCTGGATGTTGGTTAGTACGACAGAGGATGATGCAAAAGAAAGTGTAAGATTGAAACAGATAACCTGCTGTGGTGACCTCTAAAGGGAAAAGCCAATAGACGAAGATAATGTTGTTTTCATTAAAGCAGCGGTCAATCATGCCTTACCTTCAAATACCAGATTAACTGAATGTCATTTGTCATTTTCCTCCAGAATCATTGATGGGTCATTTACTCCTTACCCTCATGAATTCAAACCACTCAATTATGTAGGCTGTCAGGCCAACTCATCAAACATTATCTGGCAGAATCACATCACGCTCTTCCGTTGCTACAAGAGAAATGTTTTGCAGAGACCTTGAGCACTTGTCAGACATGTGGAGGAGAGGGTTAGGTAATGAAAAGGGGAACATTTTCACTTATTCAACTGTTCAAATGTTCTGTGGGAGGTATAAAACGTGCAATCAGCTTGGAGAGGCAGTGCAGAGGGCTTTGAAGACAAAACCTGTTTGAAATGTATTGTCTTGTCAAGGATATGTGTGGTTTTTCAATGCTGAGCAGATCACGTGGTGCTTTTAAGTCTGCGGTGGTCATTGTTGAGTTGTCGCCATGGCTGCAAGGTCAAAAATTAAAGTCACAATTCGTTGACTTGGAAACAGGAGTCTGAAAATAGGACAGACTGGATTTTGATGGAAAGTACTTATTCACAATTTAATGTGCAAACACATAACATAATCTAAACTGATCTGTAATTTGCTGCACGTGATAATTAGATGAAGAATCTGAAAGAGTGGAGTCCGGGCCTAATCGAATAACTGTATAATCTTCCAGAGGCAATCCAGGCTCTTTAACACTTTTTATGTCAAAGCCTTTGACAACATGAAATGCCTGGAGAGTAGAGAGCCTGCTGATACTCTGAAGGCTGCATCTAACAGAGCAGGTAATAGCATGGCTCAGTGAAACCTGCTGAAAGGCCGTCTGCTGTGTAATTGTTTCTTACCTTAATTCTGGTCAGTGATAGAGTGACACAAGGAATCAGAGCAGCGGGTGCTGAGAGAAAGTCTACAGTCTTATTCACTTTTAAAAAGTGCCATTAGTAGAATGTACTCTTGAAAAAAAAAATCATATATATATATATTAGGGCTGGGCAACGATTAAAATTTTTAATCGTGATTAATCGCATTATTTTCCTGATTAATCGTGATTAATCGCATTGTATACGCAAAATCAAATAATGAATTCAAAAGTAGTGTAAAATCCCCTTTTATTTAAATGTTCTGCTGCCATATGAACTAAAGTGTTATAACATTTGTTGTTCAAATACTTTTAACATCAGCACTTGTCAGTAACACATATTTAGTGTAAATCTCATCTTAAAAAATGTAAAATAAAATAAAGCTTATTGCCACTGTCAGGGCATTAATGTTATCCTGTTTTTATAAAAAAATTAAAAAAAAAGTCTACAAACAAAATCCAAAAAAAGGATTGTGGCTCAGCACAATCATAACATTAAAACAGGTCATTTCTGAGGTAACAGCAGAAACTTTTAACGGGGAGTTCAACTTGTCAGTTGTTACAAATAACCTTGTTTCTGTCGAATCCTCCTTCTGGGAGAACTTTAAACGAAAATGTCCATGTTAAAGTTCAGTAACTTTACCAATCCATGTATCATTCATTCTTTCCATTTTCAATTGTCAATCAAAAATAAAAAAAATTAAAAAGTAACATTTAAATATGTTTTTCGTTTTTTAATTTTATATAAAAAAAAAAAAGGAAAAAATGCCTGGGTTTTTTTTATATTTCAATTTTAGACTTGGATCAAAAATACGAAATGAAAAAAATGGTCCGCAGGACTGAATTTATTTTATAATCAATGACTGGACTTTCTGTTGTCATTACACATTTGTGCCACTAGATGGAGCTGCACTGAAGTAACCAGTAAGAGAACAGCAGGACAGTGAACACATGGAGCAGATCTGATGTAACATGGAGGAACGACGCGAAAGTTTTGTTGCAGTCCAGAATTTTTAATATTGCTACCTGAGTTGGTACCCGAACTGTTAAGTATACAGATTTTTATCGTTTTTCATGTCTGTTCTAGGTTTTTTCGCATGTTTACCTGCCAATTGTTTTCCGGTTCCGGCCAGTAACCGACCTTTCAAAACAAAAGCATGTGAGCGCGTTAACGCGCGATAAAATTATTGTCGGCGTTAATAAACGAATGCGTTAACGCGATAATAACGCATTAACTTGCCCAGCCCTAATATATATATATATATATATATATATATATATATATATATATATATATATATATATGAAAAGAAAGTCAACCAAATTTGTTATCAAAGGATACAGAAAGTCAACCGTTTTAATACCATGTCAAACACAGAATCTTCAGTGTCTCTTTTGTCAACACAACATTTCTGTGATGAGTGTCTGAAATGTGTTGAGGCTTACAAGACCACGCTGTGCCACCAGGGTCATTGTAACATTAGGTCTACCTTCATACAGTCAAATTAATAGAAGTTACACTCGGTGAGGGTGGATTCAACTTGCATGTCAATCCTTTTGAGAGTACCGCCCCAGAATCAGAAGCCAAAAATCCATAGACTGAATAATAAGATCTGGACAAACCTCCTGAGATGTTTCTCTTAGGTTTTCTAAAGAGTGATTGACTGGCTTGGCTTGTACAACTGCGGTAACTGCGCTCCACTTCCATTCCCCAGGAAGAGCAAGACATGGCAGGATATTAGTCCTTAAACAAGCAGACTACCACCCAACGGTCATGTGATCTCGAAACCCTGAGGTGAGTTTGTTATCAATTATGAATACAGCTGAGATGGGGACACTAGCTGGTGTTGCATTCCAAGTCATTTTCTGTGATACTTGAGGTCGCGCCACAGCCTCTTTAAAATCGGCGCACCAGAACCTGCTGGGAGGCCCACTAACAAAAGTTTGGGAACAACTGGGTTAACCAATGACGCTAACTTATATTGCTTTACATTCATTTTGATTAGATCCATCCAAACTTACTCTTTTTAAATATCTATCAAATAGCTATCAAATAAACATCCAAAATGAGTACTGAAGCAAGGACAAGCAGAGCTAAGCTCGGACCTTGGCCTGCCTCAACCAGTCTCAGCCACCTGCAGGTTGGGCAAGCCCATCTGCCAGTGTCCTAGTGGACCTCTGCAGAACTAGCGTAGGTCCGCTGGTACCCCACTGATTCAGCTCCGTCACCACGTGCTTTGGATGTCGTTGGCTATTGGTCCACTTACTCAGCTTGGAAGGGTCTGTAGGGTAGCTGTAGCTCAGTTGGTAGAGTAGATTGTCCAAGTCGTCCAGGTCGTCCAGTCATGGTAAGGTTGGCAGATCGATCCTGGCTGTCCACATGTCAGTGTCCTTGGGCAAGACACTGAACCCTAATTTGCCCCCAGTGGCAAGCTAGGGCCTGGCAGTGCTTTGCATAGCTAGCCACCCACTGTTGTGTGGATGTGTGTATAAATGGGTGAAGGAGAGGCCTATGTAAAGCTCTTTGTAGACACCATCAAGGTGACACCCCAAAATGGAATCCATTTACAATATAAATGATCTGAGGCAAACGTCCCTCTCAGAGTCCCTTTATCCAGCTAAGAAGGTAGAAACTATGATGAGCTAGAGGCAGTCCAACTGGCGTTCTCTGGTTAGCCCTGGCCAGCTTCAAACAGGAGGACACACACAGTAACTGCTTCAGGCGGTTTTGCTATACTTTGCCCAGAAACACTTCCAGGCTAACCCGAAACAGGTCTCAGTGACCTCTTAGTGCAGGTAACAGCACAACAAAAACATATTGACTATATTCTGTTAGGGTTAACAGCTCAGACTGCTAGCAAATGAGAATGCCAGCAATCACCTCAAAGACTATGCATGTAATTATGCATATATTGGTGGCTTTGTATAACTTTACCTCATGAGGTACTTAAAAATTCACCCATGTGGATGAACCTCAAGGCAAACAGAATGACTCACCATCAACACCACCGGCTAATGTAAGAAACAACAATGTAAAGGAAAAAATATGATCCCAAACTGGCAACATTTATTCTTTGTGGTAAATAGGCTAAACTGGTGTAAATATTATTAGATCTTAGCAATACCAAAGTTTGTTGTTGTGGTTGTTGTGTCCCAAGCTTTTCTTGGGATATGCTGCCCCCTTTTGGTCGGCAGTGGTCAGGCTCACACAGGGTGTGTTCAATTAAACTGAAGTCAAGTTTGCACCAGTTTCTGAGCCTTTTACAGGATCAGTGATAGCAAATGTGATCACCAACCGGCTATGCAAAAACAGAACATCAAATAGAGCACAGAATCATTATGTTGCATTCAGCTGTTCACAGTTTGCATAATTATTCCTCATCACAAGACAGTTTATTACTGATAAATGTTGATCCAAACCTCTGTTCGGTTAACTGTTAATCCATAATACTCAGTATATCCCACATATATGTCAAGCATCCGTACCATCATGCATTTTGGGAAAAATCTATAAATGTAAATGCATAGCAGTTTAACATTGCTGGTGCACTGACCTTTGC
Organism: Hirundichthys speculiger; assembly: GCA_018398805.1. Lineage (NCBI taxonomy): Eukaryota > Metazoa > Chordata > Actinopteri > Beloniformes > Exocoetidae > Hirundichthys > Hirundichthys speculiger. Next base: position 27,140 of record JAGFBZ010002253.1, read on the forward strand.
TTTATTCTCTTTTAAAATGATTTGAAGGGCTTGATGTTTGTTTATAACACTGGTGTCATCAAATGAAATAGTATCTGAGAGCTATGTGTTGTTTGGTGTGAGTTGACGGCATTTGCTAGTATAGCAGCAGCTCGTATCAGTGGTCTCTGTCTCATTATTTTTTCTTCTTATTAATTATTGTAGTTGCGCTCGAAAACTCATTTAGCTGATGAACTCACCAAATAAACTCCTACAAACTAATCCCTATGCAGTCAGAGTGGATCAGTGGACTAGACAGAAAGTTGAAACTTGGAGGTGGGTTCGGACACAGCCTCTGTCTGACAATTTCTCATTCAATGTGGCATTAAGATGTTCAGGGTACTGTGACATCACACAACCAGATCAGATTAAGATTTTCCAGCTTTCCCATTTTTTTTTTTTAATTTCATGCAAATGTAAGTCACTTTGCATTTGCTGTACATGTAAAGTTGGTTGCGCAGGGCTTTAATGCCAATTTCAGAAGAGCTGCATCCTGCAGAAGAGGAGGGTGGAGTCAAGTGGGTTGACTCCGCCCCTTAAAACTGACTGCTATATAAAACATGATTGAAAAGAAAGCTTGTCCCCTACATATAGCAGTTTTTTTTTATTAAGACCCCAACTGTGTAAAATTGTGGGGGAGAAAATATTTTTCCTTTAAGCTCACATTCCAGACAAAGCTTTAAAAACAACATATCATTTCTAGTGAAAGTTGTTGCACTACCAGATCTGCAACAGCAGCCACAAATAACATAAGTTACCTAGTGAAGAAGCAATTTAATAAGCTCTGTAATCAGTGAGAAAAGAAACTAATAAAGAGCCCTGAAAGTGGTGCTATTAAACTCAACCTGCCATGACAGGTCATAATATACATGATCCTGCAACTAGCTGCCCCAAATCTTCTGTATGTTTGCTGAATCTAAATGGAACGCACATCAAAAAGCTCAACAATTAAAGAATTTATTGTCTTTTTAAAAAAAAAAAAAAGATGCATTTTAAATATTTAACAAACATCTACATTTGTTCACTACTCATTTAAGGCTTTTTCAAGCCATCTTTTCATCTTGCAGTTACATGCCACTGCCAGTAGGGTGTACTGCAGCACCCTCGGCCCTCCTCTCTCTTCCATCGTTCCTATCAAGAGTGGAGGTGTGCAACGCAGTGCAACTAATTCCAGTAATTATTCACATGGATTGCTTTCAGCAGAAGGAACTGCTGCTCTCCAGGATGCAAAAAGATGCTTAGCTCGAGACAAGCAATAAATAAAGCAGATTGATGCACTCAGGAAGCAGAATTAAGTATTAAAACAATTCACCTGAAATCTGCAGGGAGTCAGCAAACAGCCCCAATTCTGCCATGCCTCTATTCTTTAAACAGAAGCATCACAGCTGCACTGTCACTAAATGCTCATTGTTAAGAACACACCACAGATCAATCAACACAGATCAATAGTAATTTCTAATATATTCTTCAATAAGATGACATAAAAGGATGCTTGTGTAATCCTGAACTGGCATAATAATGAAGGCTTCAAAGCAGGCCTGCTGATTACAGCAGTGATCTAAAACAACACATTAATACCACACTAAGCAGCATGAACATGGCGTCATGTCTGAAAACTAACATCTGAGTCCAAGTGGTACAGTTCTAGTAAATGGGATGGAATTGTTTCAGGAGAAACATTTCCATTTGGAAGTTGTTGCTATAAGGAACTTGGCCCAGATTTAGTAAATTGGACAAATATAGTTGCAAATCATCAGCAGCATTGATGGGACTGCTTATTTCTGTAGATGAGGTCAGAAAACTAATTTACAAAACACAGGCCCATTCCAGCTCATTTCAGTTCACCAAATGGTGTAATCCAGAACCCAGCACGTTCCTAGCCGATACTAGTGGTTTCAACCTGGTCTCTCTCTCTGCCACGTTTCCAACATTTCCTAAAGTTTGTCAACTGCGCTAAAGAGAATAAAACATCGTATTTGTTTGATGCAAACGTCAGAGATGCATACAGCTCCTCTGCACAACCTGCTCTGGGCAAGGCAGAGCACAATCTGGTTTTCCCTCCTCAACCTATAAATCCATCATCCAGAGGCAACTGTGACTAAAAGGACTGTGAGGAGGTGGTCAGAGGAGGCTGGAGAATCTCTCCAATAATAATTCTTAGTTCACCAATGACCTGAAAGAGCTCCTCAAAAAGAAAAAAAAGAGCCTTCAAGGAGGGAGACAGTGAATTATTGAGGTCAGGCTGATGGTCCAGATGGTGTCAGCCCCAGACTCCTAAAGACCTGTGTGGACCCCCCATCTGGGTTTCTACAGCACCTCTTCAACATCAGCCTGGGCCAGGAGAAGGTTCTGGTGCTGTGGAAGACATCCTGCCTTGTTCCAGTACCGAAAAAGATCTCGCCAATCTTCTCCCAATGACTACAGACCTGACATCCCACATCATGAAAGTCCTGGAGAGACTTTTATTGGTCCACCTGAGTAAGAAAACAAGCCCCTTCCAGAACTCATTGCAGTTTGCAGGTGCAGCTCTCGTGTTTCTTTGCAATTTTCTGAACGTTGCTGGATTTGGTTTTGGTCTACGTTATTGGGATTTCCACTCCTGGGAAGATTGGTGGCCATCTTCAATGTTTTCAACTTGAGGGAATAATTTCAAATCGTCTTGAAATGGTATTATAAATCTTCCCTGATTGTCAGGCGGCAGCAGTTGCATCTCTTGAGATCACTGCTGATGTCTTTCTTCCTTGGCATTGTTTTATCACACACCAGACGACTTCTCCAGACCAGAGAACAGCCAAAGGTTCTGCTTTTATAGACACAATAAAGCCATTTATTGAGAAAACAAAAAAGGTAGAAAGACCGTGTATAAAACACATCTGCAAAGATCCGCGGCAAAGGTCTGGCAAAGCACTGAAAAAGGAGGAAATAAAATCTCTGGAAATAACCATAGTTCCAGAGTTTTATTGTCTGCAAAGGACTCAAAGTTGCTCCTGAAGGCAGGCCAACTGTCTCCGATGGCAGCCCCCACTTCCAGTAATGTGCGGGAGAGTTTCTGAAAGGGTGACTGATAATCAAAAAGTGCTTTTATAGAACTACTAAACTTAAAAGGTTCATTATAACTGCCATTTACGACTGGGCAGCACATGCAAGGAAATGCGAAAGGGGAGGCTAAAGAAAGTAGGAAAGAGAACTGTTCTTTCACTTTTAAGGCTGACTCAGCCAACCCAAAATATATCTTTCACATATTTTCTTGACTTTTGCATCAAGGTCAAAGAAAAGCTGTTTTTGGAAAAGATTAACTTTCATGACCATGCGCTGGAACCTTTCATACCAGGTCTTTAGGGATGCAAATCTTGGGACACGTTTGGAGCAGAGTTCGAAATCACATCCCCATCCCATTTTATACCTAACTGTATAACTTTAAGGTCGTTTGACTTTTTACAGCCACAAATGCTGCATTAATGTACCTTGAAAGTGGGAAGTTAGAAGTTTCCAAACGATGAAGTGCAAAAAGTAATACGGTTGCCTTATCCAGGTTTGCTTTATTTCAATGCGGTAACGACAAATGCTTATCAGCAGTTATACCTCATAGTTCACTCAACTTATTATATTCTTATTAGACCAACTATCACAAATTGCATTCCCTTTTTTTGGCAGACTGATGTGAAAGTAGGAGGCTACTTTATGTGTTTCAGCTGGAGTGTGGAAAAATCCAAGTTCCAGATGGTCAGTAAATGCAGCATCAGATGCAGCAGCTCTGAGTCGAAGCATTTACACAACCACTGCAGAATCCAGCATCACCCACCACAGAATACCTTTAATCCTTCTTTTTTTAGAGTGTTTGGAAGAAGAAAAAAATAATATAAATAAATAATGAGAGTGAAAAAGTAACTTTTTGCTCATTCTAACAAAGAATAACACTTGTATGTAAGCGAAGGTACAATTCACAGTTAAAATTTTCTCCAGTTTTCTTCTTTTTTTCCCTTTGAACATCCCTCTCCCAATTCCTAATTGACATTTCCCTGCCCTCATCTCCTTGTGGTGTGCTTAAAGGATTGGAAAACCTCTTAACTACGCCTTGGAGGAGGGGGTTGATTTACTGGTCACTTAGGGAAGAGGAGAGCACCCCTGCTGCTTTCACATATCACTTATGATCTCGGCAATATAGGTCTGAACCCTTTGAATACTAACATGAAAAAGAAGCATCGGCAAAGTCTTGGATCTGCTTTCGCCTTGTTGTTAAATACACAGCATGACTGAAGGACAGCCAGCGGAAACCGCAGAGAAGACCGGGCCTCATCAATCTTTTAGAGCAAAAATTATGAACTGTGTTCATTTAGAATCAAATTATCCTCATTATTGTCAGCAGTTGATTCATGTTAATGATGCGTGAAATAGATGAGCACTTTTTGAGGTCAGCAGTGATTAATGGCCGTCAGGGTGCAATGATGGAAGTGCGCCACAAGATGGCGAAAGAGCTCCGCGTGGGCTTTCTGGTGCTAAGAGCAGGGTTTGCCTTGTGTTTAAAAATAAATGGTGAAAAAAAGTGTCTCTTATGAATACTAGCTTTCATCAAATATTACTTTGGATTCTCAAATAATTAATATAACTAAAAGGGATAAGGATGTGTTGCAAGGTTCCCAGAGGTCATTTAAAAAAAAGTCTCAGGGTATTTTAAATGTACATAGATAAAGCTAAGAAACAAATTAATTACTATTTTCATCAACTTGAGTACACTTTTCCCTTGTGTTTTTAATACATATACAATCATAAGAACCCTGTTGTTATCTGCTGTTGTTCAGCCTGCAAAAAAAAACACTAAATTCCCTTCAAAATGGCTCCATAATAAGGTTTATCCACTGAAGCGAGCTGATCTGAGGATCCGGTGCATAGAGAGCTTTTACAAGTCATAAACATCACTGATGACTTATTATAGCCCCAGCATGCAACTGGGCTGCACCCGTACATGAACCTCTTGGGCTACAAAGATACTGTGCACGACTGACAACGCTGCGGCTGCGCTTTCAAGAGAGGAGGAGGAAGGATTAGGAGGGAGAGTGCGGTGAAAGCTCCCACTGTAAACAACATGACAGATTCTGAAGCAGTAAACCGGGTTTAAGCCCCGTTCTGTCATGTCTTTGAGTAAACAGAAAAAAGAAAGCGGCGGGTCAGGCCTCCATTAATCATGTCACTTCCCATTAAGCATCACGGGATCTTACTGTGATTTTACATTTCAGCTCCTTCAGATGATGAGGAAAATTGAATCAAAACCGCCCCGCAAATCAGAAACCAGATTGCAACTTTATAACAAGATTTCCTTTGCTGCACCTGCGAAATGAGTTACTTTGAATGTCATTAAGGCATCTGAATGTGCACCTCCCATCGCTGATGGTATCACTGAACACACACACCGCACAACGAGTTGAGGCTTTGGCACCTGCAGGACGCTCACCATGTTGCTCACCTACGCCGAGAAGCTCGGCATGTTTTGGAAGCTTCATTTAGTGAACTGCAGTATATCTTTAGTCATGAGCTGTAGCTGGCAACGTACTGCAGGCATGCCTACTGACTACTCCCTACGGTCCTAATGAGAGCCATAAATAATGCTGTAATTGTTCCGAATAACATTATAATTGCTACTAGTACTGCGTGATAACACCCATTTAGATCTCTTTCCCTAAGATCTCTAAACACGCCTCACTCACATTAACGGTTCTACTTGTACTCTGTCGTTCAAAGCAGATTTTAGACTTCACGAGAGATCATACATAAATGAAGGTTGGCCTTAATCAAAAGTGTGCCATCCACACTTGTCGACCAAGGAAATGCCACTAAAATTATGAACCAGATTTATAAATACAGTTTTTCTCAAGGGTTGTTCTGAAAACAGCCAAACAGACTTGTCATTGGGTATTTGTCAGGTCCCCTGGTATCAGGTTTTAATACACAAGGCAAGCATTTCTGTTCATTACTTGATGTGCAGGAATAAAATAGAACCAAGTAATTTCCCTCCCTAACCCAAACTAATTTTGATTCCTCAGGATTCAACATTGATTTCCTAACCCTAGCCCTCTGGATGCCATTAGGCTTACAGCCAAGAGACGCAAAGTACTGTTGGTCACATAGCCAGAGCAACAGCTGAACCACCATCACACAGAGACATCTAGAATGGTGTACAGTAGAGTAGGAACACTGGTGAATGACTGTTTTTGGCTTTTTGTCAGACAGGGACATCCTGCACAAACTGAGCGGCTGGGGGTCCAGGCGGTGTCGGAGGTGCGGCGGCGAATGTGGCCCGGGACGGGGATCGCCGACGGGACGAGGATGGTGAGGGTCCGCTTCACGGAGACCGTCCAGTCCCTGCCCTACTCGGCCAAGTTCCTCACCGCCAACGGCTACCAGTTCTTCCGGGTGGTGCATGACCATCAGGTGCAAGTGTGTCGCCAGTGTCTGCAGCCGGGCCACCTGCTGCGGGAATGTCCGGACTTTCTGTGCCTCAAGTGCGGCCAGCAGGGCCACTACGCCAAGGAGTGCTCCACGGTGCGCGAGCGGTGCGGCGTGTGTTTGCAGCGCCCGAGCGCGTGTGTGTGCAGGGGGAGCGAGCAGGACTCCGCGGCCAGCGCGGACGAGGCCGGGGCCGGGGCCGGGCCGGGAGAGGAGGCGCGAGGGACGGAGGGGGAGGGCGCCGGGGGTGCGGCGCGGGATGCCGGGGACGCACAGGCACGGGGTCTGGTGAAGGAGGGCGGAGAGGATGATGCCGCTACCCCGGAGCCGGCGGGGGGAGAGCGGGAGCAGGACCAGCTCTCTGCCCCGGAGGAGCAGAAAGACCACGCTGGAGAGCTGGCAGGACCGGTGACGGGGGGCGGAGTGGAGGCCGCTGCCCCTGAGCCGGGGGAGGGCTCCGCCGAGCGCGGGGCTGCTCCTGAGGTGGCCGTGACCGGCGGCGTTTGGCCCGGCGGGAGCGGTGAGCGGGGAGATGACGGCGCCGCTGCGGCGGCGGGGTTGTCCCCGGACGTGGTCCCTGACTCGTTGTTGGGGGGATATGAGTGAGGAAATGATGGATGTCTCCCCTATCCTGGTCCCGTCTCCCGTCGGGGCCGAGTTGCCGGAGCGTGCCGGAGAGTGCGTCTCCCCCGCTGTGGTCCCCGAGCGGGCCGCGCGCCGGCCCCCCCCCCTTCTCCTGGACTCGGACTCCGAGTTGGAGTTCCAGCTGGCCCGGAGTCGGGGGGGCTCGAGCGGTGGCGGGGGGGGGGGGGGGGGGGGGGGGGGGGGTGGGGGCGGCGAAGAGGAGGTTAGGACGGGGACGTCGGATGAGGCCGGTTTGAGTGGGGTCGATTGAATTGGTTGTCTAAATTTCCATTGATTGATTGTAATGGCGGGCTCATCGTGGATTAAATTAGTCTCCTTCAACGTGGGGGGGGCGAGGGGCAGGAGGCGGATGGAGGAGATTCTGGCGGGGGAGGACGGGGACGTGGTGGCTCTGGTGGACACGAGGTGGAAGGGGGACGCGGTGAGGAGGGCGAGGGCCCTGTGGGACGGCTCGATGGAGGTGGCGTGTGGGGAGGAGGGGCGCAGGGGGGTGGCTCTTCTTTTCCGGCGCGGCGTCTGCGAGTCCCACGCGCTCGTCCACACCGGCAGGGAGGGGAGGCTGCTGGTGGTGGACGCGGTCCTCAGGGGCGGAACGGCATGTAGGCTCGTGGCGCTCTACGCCCACAACGTGGAGCACGAACGGCGGGAACTGTTTGGCGCACTCGGGGGCTGGTTGACACACCGGACTGCGTCGTGATGGGGACTTCAAACGTCGCCCTGGCGCGCGAGGGGACGTGTCCGCAGGGGGACTGGGCGCAGCGACACGAGCCGGGGGGCGCTCCTGGCGGTCATGCGGGGGGGGGGGGGGGGTGGGGGGGGTGGACGTCTGGCGGGCGCTCCACGGAGTCGCCTCGGGCTTGTCCAGGCCGGCAGGCAGGTGGTCCGGGGCAGGCTGTGCCAGTCCAGGAATCGACCTGTGCCTGGCGACCCCGGGGCTCGTGGAGCGGTGGGGGGGGGCCGAGCACGTCCAGAGCGGTTACAGCGATCACGACCGGCTGTGTGTGTGGCTGACGGGATCACGGGGGGGGGCGGGGGCAGGCGGGGCCATGGTGCTTCAACGGCGCGCTGCTGGAGGACGAGGCGTACCTGGGTCTGATGGGCCGGTGTTTTGCCGACTGGGTGGAGGACGTGGAGTTTGTGGAGGACCCGTGGCAGTGGTGGGTGTGGGTTAAGGAGCGCGTCCGAGTCCTCACCTCGTGCTTCTGCCGGCGGAAGCCGTGGCGCGAGCGTGGGGAGGAGGACGCGCTGCGGGCCGCGCTGCAGGAAGAGCTGGACCGCCTCGGCCGGGCACAGGGGGGGTGACATCAGCAGCTGCCTGGCTCTGCGCGAGCGCCTGCTGGCGCTGGACAGGAGGAGGTGTCGCGGGGCTGCGGTGCGTGCGAGGGCGCGCTTCTTCCTGCGGGGGGGAGAGCTCGGCCGCCTTCTTCCTGGCCCGGGAGCTGGCGGGCGGGGGGAGGCCGGGCTTGGCCCACCTGCGGGACAAGGACGGCCGCGAGTTCCCGTGCGCCGCCGACCTGTTAGATCACGTGTCGGGGTACTTCGGGCGGTACTTTGCGGCCTAGCCGCTGGGGGGCGGGGCGGCGGACCTGTTGGATCGCGTGCCGCGGAGGGTCACGCAGGCCGACTGCGAGCGGGAGCTGACGAGGGTGGAGGTGGAGGCCGCGATGGACAGCTTGGCGGCGAACAAGAGTCCGGGGCTGGATGGGCTCACGGCCGAGTTCTATCGGGCTTTCCGCTCGGCCGTGGTGCCCATCCTGCTGTGGGTTCTCCAGCGGGCGCTGGAGGGGGAAGGGCCGTGCGTGGGCTTTAACACCGCGCTCATCACGTTGCTTTTTAAATCTGGCGAGCGGGGCGACCTGGCGAACTACCGGCCCCTCACGATGCTCAATGTCGACTACAAGATCTTGGCCAAGGTGTTGGCCGGTCGACTGCGGCGCGTGATGCCGTCGGTAGTAGGGGCGCAGCAGACGTACAGCGTGCCGAGGGAGGACGGTGGCGGACTCACTGCTGGCCATCCGGTTCGGCTTCCGGGAGGTGGCGGCGTCGGGGGGTTTCTGCCTGTCCGTGGATTTCAGCAAGGCGTTCGACCGCGTCGACCACGGCTTTCTGTGGGCTGCACTGGGCTGCTTTGGCTTTGGGCAGCGGTTTGTGGGTTGGCTGGCGGTTCGTGCGGTTCGCGGAGGGGCTGACGGGGGACATCCCACTGTGTAAGTCCATCAGGCAGGGGTGTCCTCTGTCGGCCTTTCTGTTCGCCTCAGCGGTCGAGCCCCTGGCGCTGCTCGTGGACACCTCGCCCAACATCAGAGGCGTCCCGCTGCCGAGCGGGGGGGAGCTGCGACTGGTGCAGTACGCCGACGACACGACGCTGCTGGTCCGTGACAGGGGGAGCCTCCTGGAGCGCTTCTGCGCCGCCACCGGCGCTCGAGTCAACTGGGTCAAGACGGACCTGGTGGTCTGCGGGGGGGAGGATGCCGGGGGTTTGGAGCGACGCCTCCGTGTCGTTCAGGGTCCGTTCAAGGCCCTCGGGGTCTTCTTCGGGGTGGACGAGGCGGAGGTGGAGCGCCGGACGTGGGAGGCGGCGATGGCGGGGGTGCGCAGGACCCTGGACTGCTGGAAGATGCGGGCGCTCCCGCTGCAGGGGCGGGCGGCCGTCCAGTCGGCGTGATTGCTGTCCCGCTTGGGCCACGCCCTGGCGTTGCACGCCCTGCCGGGCTCCGTCCTCACCGAGCTCCACCGCTGCATGGCCAGCTTCGTGTGGCGGGGGAAGCGGGTCATGGTGGCGGGCAGGACCACCATGGCGGACGTCAGCTGGGGGGGCTGCTCCGGCGGCACGCCCTTAGGCTCAGGCTCCTGGCCAGGTTGTTGGGCGACACGTCGGGGCGGAGGTTCGTGCGTGGGACGAGTTTGGGTGGTTCAACCTGTGCCGGGGCTTGAGGCCGGAACAACGGGCGCAGCTGGGAGCATTCGGGGCCGAGATAGCCGAGGCCTGGGTGGTGTTCTGGCCCCGGGTGTCCTTGGTCGTGTGAGGGAGGGGGGAGCTGCACGGGATGCCGCTGTTCCGCAACCCGGAGCTGATGGTCCAGGGGCGTCCGCTGGAGGGGCCGGCGTGGGAGAGGGCGGGGCTCAAGCGGGTCTGGGACGTGCTTTCGGACAGGGGCGAGGTGGACGAGGGGCTGGTCGCCTCGCGGCTGCGGCGAGCAGGCGAGGCGGTCCGATGGCCGCGCATCAGGGCCGTGTGCGGCGCGGTCCGCGACGCCCTGGCGGCGGCTGCGGGCAGGGGGGCGCGCCGGGGGTCCTCCCGAATTCCTGGTCCGGAGGGAGGGGGGAGGCCCTGGCGACCCGGGTGGCATACGTGTTGCTGCGCGACCGGTTCTGGAAGGCCCCCGCCGCGGAGGTTCGCTGGAGGGCGATGTCCCCCTCGGCGGCGGGCGTGGGTCTTTGGGAGACCACGTCCTGTCTGTTTCTGCCTCCCCAGTGTCTCAGCCTCGACTTCAGGATCCGCCATAGGCTGGTCTACACGGCACAGATCCTCAACCGCCTGGACAGGACGAGGGGCTGCGCGCGGTGCTCGGGGGAGCTCGAGGACCTGACTCACCTCTTCCTCGACTGTCCAGCCAGGGCCCTGTTCCGGGACAGGGTCCGGGGGCTGCTCCGGGACCGCTCCGGGCTGGTGTTCGGCACCGAACAGGAGTGGCGCTGGGGCATCCTGTTGGGGTCGGGCGCCAGCCCGGGACCAACCCAACCGTGGGTAACCTGATCCTGGCAATGGCGCGCTACGCCACTTGGCTGACAAGGAACTACTGGCTGCACGACGGCAGGAGGGTGGACACCTGGGTCCACTTTTGCAACTGGGCATTGCTGTACATCTCCTCCCTGCTGGGACACGCGGCGGCTCTGTGGCGGCGCTTCCTCGGCGACAACACGTGGCTGACGGAGGACGGCTCAACGCTGCGGCTGGCCTGCGCACGCGGAGAGCTGAGGACAGTTCCGTTGCCGGGATTTGGCCCGGTGGATCTCGACGGTGGTGCGGGGCCGCCTTGACGGGCCGACTGGCGGCCTGCTCGGAGTGTGACGCCCGGCAGGGGACGTGGCCGTGTGCCTGGCCTTGTTGAATTGACTTTTCCACAGGCATTGTATTGTTTTATTGTACTTTTATTGCTTTACAAAGATTATTTTCATAATAAAATACAAAAAAAATGGTGTACAGTAGAGTAGGAACACTGGTGAATGACTGTTTTTGGTTTTTGCAGTAAAAATGTTTTGATCCAAGGTGTTCTAAGTAAGTCTGCAGGCATCTTAGTTAATTTTGAATGGCGACTGGTGGCTTTTTTATGAGTAGTTGCATGAAGTCTTTACCCAGCCCATTGTGGTTGGTTCTGCACATTCTGCTTTAGTGAAAATAGTGGTGAAAAGGTGGGGTACAGGTGAATGTGTATGGCTAGTCAGCCTAGTACCATGTAGCTTTTGTACCTAAAACTACTTTTCTTCATGTTAAATTATGAATTTCAGTTTCATTTGAAGGGTTGTTTGATTACGTTCAGGAAGTTTTGTCTAACTCTTGCAGTCTACTGTTTCTATTATCACCAAAAACCAGTAAATGTAACTGTAAAGTCCAATCCCAGCTATCTCTTTTCGACAACTGTTTTTACGCTTCATTCAGCACCAACGAAACTAGCTCACAGAACTACAATGGACATCATGCCAAAGGCATTTATTGCAATTCTTGCTGCAAGGCCTTAAAGAGCCCTTTTTTTAGACCTTTGCAGGGCTACAAAAGGGACGAACCGTGAGTTAGCATTCAGAGCGAACCTGAGAAACTGCTGTAGGAAGACAGCTTCTTCAGTGTTGATTAGGGATGGGCATTTTAAGAAATGTTATGTGACGATCATCGGGAAAATTAACGATCAATCTTTAGTTTCTGTATAACAAATATCATAGATTACTTTCAAAAAATAATACAGTACCCTTCAAGAAAACATTATTTTCATGAACAGTTACAAGATATGAACCATTTTGTTCGGAAACATCGGAAAAAGCTGAAATTAGGTAGCGGAGCCATAAGTTGCGGGCTAAGTCTCTGAATGTTCAAATTAAAAGTCGCCTACAACCCTGCGTCATGAATAAAGTAACTTAAATCAACAGATCTTTGTTTAGAAAAATGAACATGTCAACATGCTCAGGTGTGAAACGCGAACGCGGCCTCGTGGTGGTCAGTCTAGCGGCAGAAAACACTTGCTCTGTCGGGACTGACGTATACAGAGATACTGGCACGCTAACTTCGCTAGTGGAAACTGGCTCCATTCACTTTCCACCAAAACAGGTAGGATTACAGTTCAGAGGTGGCGGGGTCTCCCTCGGGAAGTTTTGAACATCTGTTTCAATGCCACACCAAACTTCACTTTGTTCTCATCATGTTAACTTTGTATTACTCTACAGTAGCCCTGTGGTCCTGTTCTAGTCGCAAATTCGTTGAACCACAATAAATTGCGCTCCCTGCTGGTAGCTTCGGAACATTAAAATTCAGCACATTGCTTCAAGACCCAACCTCGTCATCATAATCAAATTTCACATGAACGACAAAAATTCTTAACCATCAGCTATCGACAATCGATCAAAAATGCTTCTTTGCTATACTGCCACCAGGTGGTATGGACTGGTAGTTTGCCAAGTCAGTAAGTCCTACCAGCACTGTCACTGTAAGTGGACACACAGTTGCTCAAAGCCCTGTTACAGTTACAATCAGTGATGGAAGACAAAGTAAGCAAGGGATCCAGCAAGACACCAAACAAGAAATCAATCATAAGAGCATCTTGTGCCAACCATATACCAGATGACTTTATAAATACCAATGCAAGATGCCCTGTCACATCTTAAAACGATAAAGCAGGTGCTTCAAGTTGCAGATTTGAATGATTCTGGATCTTGTTGGTCACTTTTTACTCGACAACAACAGGATTGCTTTATGAGTCAAAGGACTCACAATACTAACAAGTGATTGCAGATTCTTCCGTAATAATCTAATACTCTAAAATAAACACGGCATGTTTCTGCAGCTGAATAATGATTTGCACATCTCTGCATTCTGTTTTTATTCCTGGTTAACACCTTGCACAGTCCTCCTATCCTTTATCTTTGCAGATTTTCTCAAGCCAGCAGTAGAGTGTTACAAAGATTTATCTATTTTTGTTTGTTTTCTTGCAGCTTACTAATTATAATCATACAGTCATTATCTGTTTCTTTTGAACGGTAGAGCCATATGGGGGAGAAAAAAAAAGGCATCCCATATGTTTGATGTTCGTTACTCCCAGGGCGAAGTCTCTGTGTTTAAAGAGTTTATGAGGATGTTGGAAAACATTTAACATTTCAGCTTTAGTTTATGTTTTTGCATGAAGCATCTTCATCCATCTTTACTGCTCAGACTGACCACTAGTCCCCCTGTTTTGGGCCAGACTAAAACCTCCTGAAGTCACGTGAAGTTGCCATCTGAGCAGCCGGGAATCCTACAGGCCTTTGTCTTATGACTCCGGTCTTATTTGTTTCATTTGATTTTTTTTTTTCATAAAACTTCAAGCAAAGATAAAAGGCTTGTGTGTCAACATAAGCTATGATAAATAAATCCTCCCAGTTGTGGCTTTGGTTTCTACTCTGTAATAAATGGTACGTACACGTAAGTGCAGGAGCCAGTTTCCAAAGCTCCGTTCTCCGTGAGGCCGGGCAGTGCATTAAAGCGCCCTTGCAAATCATAACAAATAACCTGATTACACAGCTCCAGACATCCGGACACTTGAGATTAGCTCTCCTACTTTTAATATTTCTCCCCGTCCCGACGGATGCCTGTGTTCCACCCGGACAACACACACTCCACTGCGCCGGCTGAGAGGTGCCAAAACAACTCTCCACCCGCACCCTTATCTTCGCAATGTACCGCTCTGAGGAGATTTACTTTAAAATGTTATCCCGGATCCTGTTTGCCAGAGTAAATGAAATGTTGATGTAGAGCAGCCGCTCCTGTGCACGTTGATTTTTTTTTTTATTTTTATTTTTTAAACCTCTTATGGAGAAACAAAATGACGTACGTATTATGTCCCAGAATGACGAGGCGCGAAACGGTTTTCACAGTGCAACTTCACTTTACTTCAACTCGAGAGCAACTAACACAACCAGAAAAAGCGCGAACAGAATGAATGGATAGGCTTAATCAAACTCCAGGTCATACACACATCACCACACAGGTAAGGCAGCAGTCAAGTGCAGCACAATCGCTCATATTAATAGGACTGAACACATAACACCCCCCCCCGGGGGGGTGTTATGTGTGCGGCGCCCGGGGTGACCACTGCCAAGCGCGGCGGAGCAGGGACCTTGCGAAGACGGCCGGAGTGCCAACGAGAGCCATCGTGGAGGAGATAGGTGGCAGGGCCCAGCCTTAAGAGGGGAGGACCAGGAAGAGGCCATTTTATTGTCATGGTGAGGCCGACGGACCCTGACCCAGTCAGAGGGGACGATGGTAGGAACTCTGACCCGTTTCGACTGGTCAAAGCGGCGCTTCATCTGAGCCTGCTGATGGGCGACTGAAACCTCGACTACCGCTGAAGGGGAAAGGAGTGGGGCAAGGGCCGCAGGGGAACGAAGTCTGTCAAGGGGAAGGGTGAGGTACCGACCCGGCATGAGGGAGGCAGAGGAGACGCCCGTGGTTGAGTGTTTGGTAGCCCTGTAGTGTAGCAGCGTTTCACGGAGGGCCAGTGGAAAAGTGCACCCTTGGGCCTGGTGCGCCCTGATGCCATTCTTCAGGGACTGGTTGAAGCTTTCCACACCGCCATTAGCCTGGGGGTTGTAGTACTCTGTGTGTATGTGGCGGATACCCTTGCTGTGAAGGTAACTTGCGAACTCCATGGAGACCATCTGCGGGCCGTTGTCCGTCGTAATGGCGCGGGGAAATTCCCAGCGAGAGAACAAAGAGTCCAGAAAGTCGATGATGACCTGAGAGGTCACAGAACCAGTAGGGGAGACCTCCGGCCACTTCGAGTGGAGGTCGTAGGCAACCACTAGAAAACGCTGATGGTGTGGAGACGCCATGGATCTCACCACAGACATCCAGTTGGAGGTGATCCCAGGGGCCGAGAGGGCCAGGCAAGAGGCTCCAGGGGCGGCGGCGGCTGGTGACCAGTCTTGCCGCTGACGAGGCAGGCTTCAAGCAGCCATCCTTGTCACCAATATTATGTCCCAGAATGACGAGGCACGTAAGAGGTTTTCACAGTGCAACTTTACTTTCCTTCAACTCGAGAGCAACTAACACAACCAGAAAAAGTGCGAACAGAATGAATGGATAGGCTAAACTAACCGAACTCCGAGTCACACACACACACATCACCACACAGGCAAGGCAGCAGTCAAGTGCAGCACAATCGTTCATATTAATAGGACTGCATACATAACAGTACGCATTGTCTAAGCGTGGCTTTTGGTTCCATTAAACCACATGTGTCAAACACAAGGCCCGCGGGGCCAAATGTGGCCCGCCATGTCAATTTATGTGGCCCTTGAGAGCTTGTGCACTATTGGCTTAAATTTTAAACTGATATTTTAAGACTTAAAATAAGCTTACGCCACTTTAAAGCGCATATTGACAATAAACTACATCTCCCATAATGCATTTCGTCACTACCCACAATGATAACAGTATCTCACCATGAGCAAGAACTCAAGACGATTTTCAGAACTGATGGACTTGTACAAACTAATCCCAACATGTCCAAGAAAAGAAAAATTGATGCACAAGGAAGGCAGTTTCGATGGCACGTGTACGATGTACACATTTATAGGCAAAGGCCTGTTTTTGCTGTAAATATATAGAAAATTGCAATTATGTCTGAAGAAACACCTCTTAGTCGAAGACCTCACAGGGGTGTTAACCTTTACGCACAACTATCATCCTCTTCCTATCTTTAGGTGCGTTTAATCAAATCAAAGATTGATCACCGGCTTCAGCTCCCAGCGTGGATGGGACAGGTGGGTGGAAATTAATGTCGCCCCAATCCTCAATTCATCCTTGACATCTCGACTAATGTCAGACTGTCCACATCATGAAACATGAACTTCCGATTATTCAAATGGGGCTGAACAGTAAACAAGGTTAAATAAATGAGCTTTGGAAGAATAAGACCCCCAGTAATAGATAAGGATTAAGAACAGGATACTTTCAGCGTCTTACAACCCCACGTGGGACTTATAAATAGTCGAGCCCCGTTGCAGGAGTAAGCCCGTCTTTGTTTGCACCCTTCTGAGCAACTATGAAATTGAGATAATGCGATTAATTCCTTGCCCCTGCAATTATATGCTGTGACAGAAATTGGTAATTATAATTTGAGAGCAGAAAATGACACCACAGGCGTTTGCTTACAGTAGGTGGGGGAGCAGGCGAGCTCCAGAGCTGCAGAAGTCGTTTTCTCACTGTAGTCTCACACACACACATAGCTTATTCCCTACAGAAAACTGAATACATCTTGATCTTTTTTTTTTTTTTTTTTTTTTTTTTTTTTTTTTTTTTTAAGGCTTACAACTGCACAATTATTTAAAGATTAATTCTTCAGCTTAATTCAGTACCATATTAATGCTTGATTGGGACTACATTTTAATATACCATTAACGTCATGTTATATTTTAATGTATGGAACAATTTTCTCCAAAATAATAGTTGTATGACAATTTTTCTGATCCATCACATCTGTAGATGTGATACGTTTTTGGAGAAGCTACCTTGTATCTAGCACTGTTTACTCTTAGTCAACCAAATAAGAGTTCTTCTGAGTTGCTTCAGACTAATTGGTTTGCAAATGCTAAAATGTTAATATATGCCATCTCCCTGGCCGTCTCCGTTCCTCTGACCACCAGCTGCACCGTTTCCATTGATATTCTGTTGGCTAACGGTGCCAGTGGCGGTTGTTATTAACCGGAGGCCTCAAACAATCCTGTATGGAAATCAGTTTTGTTTTCTGCACATTTGATTTGGCTTGAAGTAAAAGTGACAAAAAAAAACTACAGCCAACTCTCAAAGAGAGACTCTCAAATGGGATTTAGATGACTGAAGGGCTGGACAATCATGGTAGCCTAAACTGACCACATGACCAGCTTTAGAGGATGTGATGTCCAGCATCTCAGAAGAGGCTTCCAGTTGTTGCTATGGGAACCTGTATGTATTAGTCTGTCGATGTCAAGGTGCAGAAATATGATTTTGTGTTTGGTTCAGATTTGTTTCTTGCCCTGACATTAACAGAATCAAGGTTAGACTATTGATTAGTCCATTGATATTTATCAGAGTATTTTCTTCTCTTTATTGTTGGAGAATGCCTGACTAAACTCCACTTTTTTTTTGAGTATTATAATTAAACTCACCAACTTCTAACATGCATCTTTAGTTGCAGGCAATGAGAGTGCATGGACTTGTATGAGACCTTGAAGCAAGGTAAAGCATTCACTGCCAGAATTGTTTTCATGCCATATTTGCAGCTGGAGTGTTTCTTCTTGCTGCAATAAATCTTCACATTCTTCATGCCTTCAATGTATTTTGTGTTGATGAAGCATCAAATGACTCGTCAGCAGTCAACGGCCAGTTTTACAGTA
Source organism: Hirundichthys speculiger (assembly GCA_018398805.1). Lineage (NCBI taxonomy): Eukaryota > Metazoa > Chordata > Actinopteri > Beloniformes > Exocoetidae > Hirundichthys > Hirundichthys speculiger. Next base: position 44,864 of record JAGFBZ010002253.1, read on the forward strand.
TATGAATGCAGCTTGAGGATTAAAGTCTTATCAAAGAAAGCCCATCATCACATTCCCAATGCCCATTGTAGTATGATCACAGCCAGGCTGGCAGGACCGCAGACTGGATCATTTATTACTGGACAAACCCTCCTGTGAAGTCACTCAGAGGTTTTCTGCAGAGGCCTTTTGAGAGCCTCTTTTTCCTCGTACTGTGTGGTGCCATGTTACCAAAGGGCGGAATAAGGAACACGCTTACCTTAGTTTAGCCACAGTTAGCTATTTTAGCTTGACTGTGGCTAAACTAAGGTGAGCGTGTTTCTCGTTCACCTTAGTTTAGCCACAGTTAGCTATTTTAGCTTGACTGTGGCTAAACTAAAGTGAGCGTGTTCCTCGTTCACCTAAATTTAGCCACAGTTACCTTAGTTTAACCACAGTTAGCTATTTTAGCTTGACTGGCTTATCTTATGTTAACCCAAGATGTTATTTACCTCCGCCAAGGAGGTTATGTTTTTGCCGGCGTTTGTCTGTCTGTCTGTGTTCAAGATAACTCAAAAAGTTATGGATGGATTTTGCATGAAATTTTCAGGAGTTGGCGGAAATTTGAAAAGGAAGAACTAATTTCATTTTGGCTGTGATCCGGATGAAATCCTGGATTGTGGATCACTTTCAAATTTTCGATAACATTGCGGTAAACGGGGCCAAAAATTTTGTTTCTCAATATCTCCATTAATTATTGCCCAAAACTCATGAAATTTGACTCAGGGATTGCCAATGGGAACCTCTATCAAATTTTAAAGGCTGATCCGGATCTGATCCAGAAGGCAGATTTGATCGCAATCTGTAAATCGCCATATGGGGAAGAAATTGTTGCGCTTGGCGGAGGTCCGAGTGCTTTTGGACAGCAATTTGGTCAAAATGAATACAAACATCCTCATTTCAAGTGTTGCGACAAGAACAACATTCAAAGTGAGTGTTGCCAAAGACGAAATGAGGACCAGCAGGGCAGTGTTTGCCCACATACGTACGCTTCAGTCGGGCAAATCTACCACCATCAGTCTGCAGATCGTGGAATGATTGACTGAAAGTCCCAGCAGACTTCTGCAAGGAATGGATCGTTGATCTACAGTGTCTCTTGGCTCCTTTAGCTGAGCTGCATTGGAGGAGTTGCGGAGCTGCCAGCAGACCTGACCTACCATTTTCAAATATATACTTATATATAGTTGATGCTCAGTTAGCACAGCTGTTTAGCCAAGCTTACTAGCCGACCAGTCACAGGAGTCAACAAAACATTTGTCTTGAAATATGATTATGCTCAAATCCCATTCTAGAAATTCAAAAACAACACTAAAGACCTTTGTGCACTAAAGGAAAAAGGAATACATGGTATGAAATTGCAAATTTCATACTTATTTACTTCAAGTTTGACACAAATTTGAAAAAAAAAAAAATGTTAAGTCCAACCATCTATTCTTTCTTAGTCCTATTCAGTTACAGAGATCTGTAGGAGCTGTCCAAGCTCTTCAAGTGGAATAAAAATTATGTTTCTGAAAAAAATTGCTTCTGTGAAAAATAGATGGAGTGAAAATCATGTCAAAAAGAGGAAAAAAATTGAATATGTTGGTATATCCCATTTCGAACAAAAGAGGAAAGGTTGGGGAGTTTCACATTTGGTTTAATTTAAATTGAACCAAAGTCACTTCAAGACGTACTTCAGGATGTCTGTTCAGGATGTCTGCTCCAGGCTTGAAGAGGCAGGAGTCATTTCAGAGAGCTGATTGACCAACAGCTAGTAGTCTGTCATATGTGTTCTTCACTATTTAAAAGTTCAGTATCAGTTTCTGAAACAGCTGTGTGCAGAGCATCTTTGGTTTATTCACTTTATTGGACAGGTTTCCTTGTTCAGATTGGATGTGTTTCTGTTGGAAGTGGAATCTGTTCAAAAAAATAAAAGCCACATCTTCGCCCAGGAGAATTACATTGTTGATGTGAAAGCCTGCATCAACACAATATAGATCTGAAAAAACAAAAAAAACAAAACAAAAATTAGACAAAAAAAGAACATCTGGTGTGCCAAACCCTTGTATGGCAACAAAACCAACATGGAAGTGAGTGGAAACAGCTAACACCAATGACATATAGAAGCTGCATTAAAATACATTATTAACAATTTAATACATCATTAGGCCCAACATCAGTAGTCAATGTAATCAACTACATTTTGGTCCATTTCTGTGCATTTTCTACAACTAACATCACTATCTCATGGGCTCGGCTGTCCCCTGATGTTTTTTCCAAATACTTCTCTGTTTCTGCCATCTCTGACTCTGATGCCCGCCAGCCTCATAAGCTTCTGGCCTGCCATGCATTCGTGCCTGGCAGAGCTCTGTTGAACCTGCTGCTAGCCATCCTTAGCCTCTCTCCCTTATGCTCATCAAACACCAAGCTGTACAAAACTCTGATATTAAAAACAGCTCTAAACAGCGTAGTCCAAAAACCTTTTTCTATATTTTTATGTCCAAAAATGTTACGCCTCGTTACATGTTTCTACAAATTTTGAACTACCAATGTCATAAAATACATATTTGATCATTTTTAATCTACCTTTTTTTTGTTATTTCACATTTAATAGTTTTTTATTAGACTGCTTTCAGTCCCAAACAATGGTCTTGGCACTGTCAGAGAGTGTGTGTTGTGTTTGCGGTTGAATGCTAACGCCTCCACTCATTGTCAAGGGATTAGGACCGCTAAGCTAATTCAGTGGAGTAATAAATGATTTTTGTAAACTCAAGATTAATTTGGATTAAGAACTTAAACATTTGAAGTGATGTCGAGGCTGAAAAGAAGCCTCTCGCCGGGCACGTCTGCCCCGGGCCCTGAGGGAGAGCGCTTTCAGAAACTGTGTGAAGCCGGCCACAAAAGAACAAGGCTGATGGGAGGCCTTGAGCATTAGCGGCCCGTTTGAATGTGTGCACCTTTATTTCACAGCTCTCATCCATCTTTTTTCTTGTCGTTAACTGGAATACGTGCGCCAATCATCACATGACCAAGGCCTGGACAAGCAAGAACGGTGAATTAGGACCTTGTCTGACAGCCTTCCCCAAAACCTTGTGTAGGTGAAATCAGGAAAGAGGAAAGGGATGTGCAGCGATGGAGGACAGGGGAGGAAGAAAGGGTTTACATTGGGGAGTGGTTGTTTTTAAAATCCTTTGCAACTTATCTGCCCAATTTCTTTTTTGACAGCAAGGGCCGTTCTGCTCCGCTGCACTGCATTTGTGTCCACAAACCCTAATAGCCTCTGTAGCTCAAACTCTTCGAAGTTTCCAAATACAGAGGGACTTAGACTCATAATTGCTTTCTCATGGCGTTTTTTTTTCTTCAAAATAAAACTGCAATTTTATGGAAGTTTTCTGATTATTTCAGAAATTGTATCCATGTTAAAAACAGAATATCTATCTCCTTAACTTAAGTATTTGATTAAGTCAAGATATTTCATGCTCCTCTTTGCGCTGAGAAACTTTTACCACGCTTGTTACCGCGAAACCTTTTCCAAAGGTCAAACTGCAAAACAAGGACCCTTACTTTCTGAGAAGGTTTAATTTTGGAGATATTGAGGACATGCTGTGCTACAGCACACTGATTCCATCGCTGGACTTCTATTATTAAACCCGCAGAAACTGAATTTCATCCTCTTGGCCCAATGAAACCACTTAACCAACTAAAAGTTCCACCAGACTTGCAAGACTGTGCTCAACCTCTGCTCTTTCACACCAAATTAGATTAAGGGTAATTTGCTGTCATAGCACATATTGGGATCATGCGCACAAGAAAAGTCAGGGAGCAAAAAGTATGCGAGGAAGTTGGAACCTGCCGACGGTCTTCGGTGACACTGTGTAAAATAATTAGAATTAATAAACAGATTAATGAATGGGCGAAAAGAGCAAATTTGACAATTAACCTCGTGAAGTGGAGTTTCTTCATTTTTAGCCTTACTGTATTCACCCTATGCCTCAGCAAGGCAGTCATATATTATTTCCAGTCAGGCCTTGAGAAAACCGTCTACAACTTGTGAAAAAAAAAGGGGTTTGAGTCGGGGACACGGCTAATGTATGCAATCGGAGGCTGCTTCACGGCAGAGAATATGAGGGAAACAACTTTAAACCACCAGCAGTGAACCTTTGTCAACCCCTTCTCTCTAGCGAGAGCAGTGACGTGAGCAATGTTGATATGTACATAAGATGTATGTCTCGAGGGAGTCCACTCCACATACATTACAACCACCAGCCTGTCAAACCTGTCCTGTGTGCCCTCAGAGTTGTCTTCTTCTTTCCACTCCACTGAGGAAAAGCCACACCGTTGGCTTTCACAATGGTGGAGTTACGCAACCCTCCGTGTTAACCACGCTGTTTTTTTGTTTGATAAAAATCACGCAGAAACTACAGAGATGAAGTCTATGAAACTCGGTGGAGACGTGCAACATGGAGTAAGAACATATACTGTATAAAAACTGAACAACCCCCCCCCCCACACACACACCTCTTCACATCACCCTTCGGTTCTCTGAGGAGTCTATTCGAAGCCTTTTTTTGGGACTGCTCGGTGGTGCCATATTGCTGGGGACCGACTCCACCCAACCAGCTGTTAATCCAGTGCTTCTCAATTATTTTCTGTCTCCCCTCCCCCAACCCCCCCGGAAGAAGAAAACATTTTGCGCCCCCACCGCGACTATAAATAGTATCCTTTGTCTATTATATTATTATAAGTACACCTCTGCATAACACTGTATCCTTATTAACATTAAGAGAAACAAAAAAGAAAGAAATATAGATCAACTTTTAACAAAGAATAACTTTATTAACATTGTTTTTTTAGTCAGTAAAGTTTTAAAGTGCATCAGTCCCACCGTAGTCACAGTGAAGCCAAGCGCTACATCAGCATCGTCATATTTCCTCGTCTTAACTTTCTGGTGACTTTCATTTGTCTCATTCATTTTGTTCATTCTTTCAATCCCTGTTAAATATTTTTCCATGGTGTCTCTTGAGGGTTTGTTCACTTCATATCTCCTGCTCTGTGTTGCGTGCACGCATGTCCGTGCAAAAAAGATCTCAGCACATTATAGCTAATACTCCCTGCACACTGTGATAATGAGAGCGCCACTGCCTCCTACTGGACTAGGGATGGGAATTGATACGATTTTTCCGATTCCGATTCCATTATCGATACTGTTTAATGATTCAATTCTTTATCGATTCTAATTTGGGGAAAATGGTGAACAAACAGTTTTATTAGCATCATTTTTTTTTTTTTACTTAGAAGTCACAACCTTACAAACTCAACAGCGAGGTCAATAGAGGCCCAAAGCCTGGATAACGTGTTAACTGTTGTAATATGTAACTGTGCAAATACACAAGAATGTGTAACATTTTACTAACAGATTTTCCCTAATAGAAATACAAAAAAATCTCCCTTTCAAAAGGATATAACATTGGAAACGAGCAATTTTTAAGTCAAAACAAGGACCGACAGAGTTCTGATCAAGTGCCAGTGTTACGCTCAAATAGCCAATACTCTGCTAACTCATTGAGGCTTTGTGGTCCCCTTGAAGAACTATGATGCTAACTCGCATTACCTCACATTAATTGTGATCAAATGCATCCAGATAATGCTACTAAAATGGCATTTAAAACAAGCAGGGTCTGAGTAAAAACAAGTACTAGTGGAGCTCTGACTGATATGTTGTCGTTCGTGACAGCTGGGTCAAGTTTAGGTCTGGGCAAAGTTATTCAGACTAAAAGTGTGCAGACTAACTAAGGGTCGCTAGGCTAGAGGAACTCCGTTGAGATGAAGCTCTGAGGACAGCAATGCTATAGTCATTTAGCCATAACTCAGTTAACCTTGGTAGCTTGTTGCTTGGCTAAGCTTTGTCTTCAGACTGTTTTAGACCCACACAGCCAGTCGCTGCTGTCTCTTAGTATAATTAAACATATTCTCTTTCAAATAAGAACAACGCGCAGCTAAGTCTTTATTCACTGCTCAGAAATCAGGACAGAAGCATCACAAAGAAGTTAAAGCGATGAAAGCTAATCATTGACCACAGTGAGCCGTCACTCAAAATTGCATTTGTGGTTTATGCAACATTACCTGATCAGGTACATCAAAATTTACCCCATCTACAGTTGAAAATAGATGAGAATGCTAACCATGGAGAGCAAACTGTTTTTTTTTTTTTTAAGCAGGCTATAAATATGTTTATTCAATGATGATTGACTCACTGAACATATAGCCTCTTCTGAATTAGCATCAGCTATGCGAGCTGGATGTATCGCCTTGAGGAAGGACGACTTGCATTTCCATATAGCTCCCGTTCACGTTGTATGAAATTGTGCAGTATGGCAACATGTGCCATAATCCTTCCTCTAAGTGCTTTTTTTAAATTTTTTATTTTTTTCTTCACTCATCTGAAGCGTCAAAAACCTTTCCTGGAGGCTTGTTAGGTTTTTCCACCGTACTCTTTGCTATAACCTAATTTTGTCTTGCTACGGTTGCTGTCCTCCAATTAGTGCAGTCTCATGTTGAATGCATAACTAACAGTGGGAATGTAAGTAAGGGAATGTCACAACAAAACCCGAAATAGTGTGACTGAAATACGAATTTACCTGGAACTGATATGCTTGATTGCATTGGTTGGCAGAGATTGACAGTAAAGGATGTTCATATATATACGTATAATAAAAACCCCAAATCCAGTTGTTAAACTGACATAAATAGAAAGCTCTCCTTATATATTGCAGAAAGTCACAACTGTGTTCTAACACTGCATTAATGTATTGTGAGCAAATGTATTCGTTTTTTTTGTTTTGTTTTGTTTTTTTTTTCATGTAAGGATTGGTCATTGATTTTATTTCACAGGGTTTGTCAGTTTTTGCTGTTTTTTTTTTTTTTTATGAAACACCGTCTCTTACGCTGTGTGGTCAAATGTAACAGAATAAACAGACTTCTACCTTGTGAAAATATATCTAAGAAATTAAATAGATGTATTCTTGCCATCTTATTAGACGTGTCCTTGCTGTCTTATTAAATAATGTTGACAAAACACAAGGCGCCAGTATATTCATTTTTGTCTCTTTTCACTTCAGTTCCATAAATTTGAAATGTCTCCCTGCAGTTTTCTCCATCTGATATAATTAAAGATTGGGAGGGAGAGATTCTCCACTGCCGGAGCCTGCTTTTGCAAATGGTTCAGCGATTTAAGAATAATGCTTCTCAATATACATTGAAAAATAATTTATGGATTTCATTGTGCACTATAGATAATATTTAGAGATTCATATATTCTGGCCAAGAATTACTTATACATCATAAAAAACACAGTAAACCTTGCTGGCATACTGAGAGAAGAGCGGCACAGTTAGCTCCCAGAAGCTAAATATCTGCTCCAGTGTTTCTTTTCACAATAACGTATGGGTTGGTTAGATTAGGGTTATCTCAGATCTAATAAAAGGTTGGACTTGTGAACATAAAAGAAAACTGCATTAGGAAACATGTGAGATGTACTGTTGCTTCCAACTATTTAGACAAAATCACTTGCCAGACATCATCTTCAGCTTATTTGGGTGATGATTTTTGTGACAGAATGTCATTAAACTTATTCGTGAAATGTTTTGATTGTGACCGTGGGTTGACATAGCCTTAATGAGCTGTTTTTCAAGGGAAATCTGGAGCCGTTTTGCCATCTATATATAAATAAATAAGTTAGTGAGATCAAATTTATTGGGATGTGCCTGACTAGACCAGAGAAGATTAGTGAAGACGTAAACAGCTGCAGAGTTGTATCACTCCCAAAGGTTTTGGCAGTGACACAAATTTCTTGTTTAACAGTTTTTCCTGCTATGCTCTCTGTAAAGACTGTTGTGTAAAGTGTTAACATAAAGCTTCAAAGTTATAAGAATTTACTTAAACACAGAAAAAAAAACACTCGCTGTATTTTGGCTCCAGCACAACATGACCAGTTTACGTCATTTCAGCACAGTGTAACTGTTAATGAGTAGAAGACAGCTGAAGCTACTCTATCGTTTTTACAGAATAATGAGTCAACAAACTGTTACTAAAGGAAGTCTGTCAAGAAAGGGATAAACCAACATTGCCTTGTATCAAAATTGGCCACATTTTACAAAGAAATTGCTGTTAAAATATTGCACCTGAAAGAACCTTTGATCACACTATCAAGAACTTCAAAGAGAGAGGCTCGAGCGAAGTGAAGACCTCAGGATGTCCAAATGTGTCAAGCAAGCACCAGGACCATTTCCTGGAGGGGAATTCAGCTAAGAAAACATGTCCACCAGTGACAGCTGGTGGATTTGAATTCATCTGCATATATGGTATGTATACAGTAAGGCAGAGACTTCAGAACAACAGCCTGGTGTCAAGAAGGGCAGCAAAGAAGTCCACCATCTCCAAGAAAATAGGACAGAATGAAATTGGACAGAACAGGACTGGCGAAAAAACTCTGTTCCAGCTGAGAAAATCAATTGGCCACTGAGGAAACTGTGGTCTCCGCGTGTGTTTTCGTATCATAGCGCCAGTGGACTAACCCGAGATTATCCATGTTTAGAGTAGCTTCTTATCTAAAGGTTAGGTCAGCTGAAAGGAGCTTTGGTCATGAGCGAGGTTTCTTTGGATCAGTGTGAAGCCAACAACCGTACTCTGATGCACATCAAAACAGCCTTACCAAGACCACTCTGAAGAATTAGTCTTGGCATTGCTATAAGCAAACTCTGGTGTGGTTCGTTTGTAGTGTGAAAACTCCATGACCTCAGACCGACCCAACTACGGGCTACAAGACCTCTTCGACTAAAAGGGCTTCCATAGTCCAAAGGTCAGTTGAAAAGGAGCAAGTTAACGTAGAAAAAGAAAACAATGCTAGCAGTTACGGACTTCTAGCCAATTAGTTTACAAGCTGTTTTGCTTGTCAAGAGTGGCATGAGCATTTATTATAGAAAAAAAATGGACAACTCTGGTTCAACAAAGCACAGCTGTTGTGTCGCAATGCTTTTTAGGTCTTAGCTTCAGGCAGGTTGTTATGGAAACATGATGCTTTACCAAGACTGCTACTTACCATTTTCACATGACTTGTGGTGCGACATATAGGTGAGACTGAAAACAACATGATGTAAACACAAACCAAACTAAATGGAAAATGATACAATGTCATTTAGGGTGGGTGAAGATGACCTAAAGCAGTGGCCTCGAAACACAAGCATGAATAAAGAATCACTTCAAATTTTTCTTCAAGAGTAATTTGGTGACGATCTGCACATTTTCCAGCATGATGATGAAACACTATGGGCCCAGTCTTGGGCCAGATCTGCTATAGCCGCTATTTATGGATAACGTGTGGTGGGAGAGGCGTTCCCCCGAAAAAAGCGCGATCTTCCACTCTTGCTAAACCCACTATCCCACCTGCGCTACCCGCTACATTATGCATAGGAGTGGTTTGGGCGTTCCACCTGTTAAACCAATCAGTGCATCAGCAGCCATTGCCTTTAAGAGCAATCCACTTTCCCAAACCCGTCATGGAGGGAGGACGGGCACAGCACCTCTCTGAAGATGAGATAAAGCAGATCATGCATGAGGTGAAGGCTGTAGATGTTTTAAGCATTAAAGGACAGGAACATCAAACCAATGCATTCAAACCAGCATTTAGCTGTGTTAGAAACCAGCCAGTTCCGTGTTTTCACCTCTCCTGATATAAGTTTCTGTCACAACTTGAATTCAGGTTTGATCGGTTTAATCTTACTGTCCATTAACACTTTAAACATCTGTCCCTTCTGTTTGACACATTTAAGCCTACTTTTCAGACAGGGCGTGCGAAGTGTGTGAGACGGCTTGGATATGTGAAATGCTCGCCAGCATGAACTTGCGTCTCGGCACACGCTCTGGTCATCTATGGTTTAACTGGCGAGCAAGCCGATTTAAGACAATCTCTGACATTTTCTCAGGGGTTCAACTGAGGCCAAATCAGGCTTTTTATACAAGAGTTAATACGAGAGGTAGAGCTGTTTGTGCACATCCACATGTGACCAAGTGGTTGCGCATTGAAGCCATTTAGGTGCGCTCTCGTACGAGCTGACATGAATTTCGGGTGGTGGTATCACCCATAATGCTTTTTCCTAAATCTGCGATGGTATGTTACCAAGTTTGAGGAAAGGGGAAAATACACGCCCACTGCCACACCTACAAAGTGAGTAAAAGCGTCGGAAAAGGTGTAGCAGCTATAGTGGGTGGAAGATGGCATTAGAGGTTAGTGAAAGTTCCTTTACACGCAATTTGAGGATACCGGCTAGTGGTAACGCGTAAGGTGAGTGGTACGCTCGGGGCCAATGTTACATGGCAAGTGTGGAAAAAAAAGGGTCTCAGGGATGACAGCATTGAAACTTTGGATCCTTTGTCAGGAAACTCCCCAGACTTGAATCCCATAGAAAACCTGTGGTCATTCCTTAAAAAAGCAGTGGACAAACAGAAAGGGCACCTCAGGGCACTGACACAGCAAGAACACATCTCCATCAGTCAAAACTTGGACCGAAAAAAAATGATAACCAGCAAGTTGGAGTGAATTGAAAAAGTCTTGAAGAACAAGGGTCAAAACTATGAATATTAAAAACCTCTCAAAAAATTTGATGTATATGCCAATAAAAGCCTTTAAAACCTGGCGGTGTTCTCCAGTATACGATGGAAACATGTGAAAAGCATTATCTAAGGATACTGAAGCAGCAAAATTTGTACAAAAGCAAAATTTGAATTACTGCCAAAACCTTTGGCCTCAACTGTAAAGACCTGGCTCCAAGCGAAGCGACCACCCCCTCCCAGTAACAAATCTCCCAAACGGCTGAAGTCAAAACCTGAGAACCCTGGTTTTGGTTGGGGCTTATGGTTAGCATTAGTAGAATAATATATTGAGCACTTTTAATTGTAAAGTGTCGAGATCCTTTGCTGTTGCCAGGTAACGGACCTTCATATAACCCCCATAGCAAATAACAAAGGGAGTACTCTGACAGGAGTATCAGCACTTGTGTAAGGGTAATTTCCCAAAGTGGTTCACTATCTTAAAGACGTCATATATTATACTACAGCCCCAGGGCTAACACTTCAGCATGTGCAGAAATCAAGTTTGTAGGCCTGCCATAGTCAGTTACATCAGATATTATAGAAAATTAAATGAAAACTCAAGTGAAGCAAACAGCAAACATTAGTTAGTTCAACAAGATGGCTCATCTTCAAAGGTTCCCTAACTCTTTGCCGTCGCATCATTCAGGATTCTATAGACTCTAAATCTTGTGTGATGAAGCTTGATAGTTGAAAGTCTAAATATAAAAACTTGACAAAAACTTTTCAATGTTACTTTTCATTGCTTACGCCTTCACAGGGATGTCAAGACAACAGGGAACTGACAGGAGCAGATGATGGATTTAAAAGTTGTGGGTGTTCTCCTTTTCAAGTTTCTTCTCTTTTCTTTGCACATGCTTGTAATGTGCACCGGGAAGCATAAATTGATTGTCTTTGGACTGTGCATGCAAACCATTAATGTCACAAGGAAGCGGGAAAGCAGAAAAAAAATTTCAGAGGAGAATAAAAAAAAAATAAAAAAAAATCAATAAAGCGTTGGTCCAAGTGCACGAAAAATTGTCCTCCTCCGGCCTCATGATTCGCTCGATTATTCATACGGCTCACCTCTGAGTGACACGACACAAATATGAGAAATGATGAATGCAGCAGCTCGTCAAGTGTAACAGCAAAAAGGGGGAAGGAGGACGGGGGTCCGGGGAGTAGAAAGACTAACAAATAAGGAAAATCCACAAATAGGAGCTGCTGTTTGAAGTGGATCTCTCCATTGCCAGCCTCACAGCCTGATCCCAAGGGCTTTAAATATCAAATCCTTTAAGAAACGACAATAATGATTATTTATAGTACAAAAAGTGTTAAATGATAGCTTATTAGTTTGCCTGACGGTGAGGCGATCCTCATTCTTTTCTGAATTTATTTTTGAAAAGGTAAAAAAAAAAAAAATGAAGCTACTGTTTACTGACAAACTTTAAAAAAGCCAACACAGGAGGTTGGCAGCCCCCCCTCCCCACCACCCTCCTGTTTTTCCTCTGATCCTTTGGAGGCTCTTATAGCACCCTGTACATCAGTAAAGCTTTCCTAGGCTAAAAAAAGCACTCATCCAGTGTAGAGCAAATTAAGCATTCAGCAGCTGAAGTTGTTTCATTGGAAAGGGAACATGAACATGGCCAAGTACAGACCTTCTCTGGCACCGTTTTATAGGCTTTTATATAAACATGACTCCTGGGTTAAGTTGTTGCTAAGTGTTGCCGTGATGTTGAGGATGAGTGAAAAGAAAAGCTGGACTTTGCAGGGGTAATGCTCCCCTTTGAGTTGATGGTTTCCTTTCCTTCCCTCCTCATCGACCCGGATTCCTTCACCTGCTGCTGCCTTTATTCAGTTCTTCCTTCCACATTTTTTATACCCACTGTTGTCTGTTTAGAAGGGAAACACCGAACTTGTCTGCATAGCTCATACCACTAGTCTCATGCAGGGGATTTTTATCCAAGGAGCTACATTTAGCTTGTTAAACTGACACCAACACAGAAGTTCACAATGAATTTGTGAATCTATTTGCATTGAACCCCATGTTAAAATGTCCAGATTTAAACCAGGAATAAGTGTTTAAACTTAACTTCTGAGCTGTGAAAGACCTAACAGAGCATAGTGATTCCTGTTTAAAGATAATACAGTTTGTCATGCTGTTAATCGTACTTTTAGACCACCACAACTGGATCTCAGGTTGGCCTGGAAGAGTCTGGAGGTGAAGGCCTAGCTACCTCGTACCCAGCTCATGGCTGCTGGCCGAGGCTAGCTGGAGGATGTCCGATAGCACAACCAATAGCCTGCCGGCTGCTTTCAGGACTCTTCCAGGTTTCCCTGAACCCTTCCAGGTTGACAAAGGCTCAGCAGTCCTTATTTTAGCTCCATCATTACTCATTTCATATCTTGTTTTGATGTAGATATTTGAAATGAGGGTGGATAGAGAGATTAGTTAGCATCAGAGATTAGCATAAGCTAGCTAAATAATTAGCTTGTAACACAGATAAAGCGGGCTTGTTTGAAATAGCACTTATATATATAAGTACAACATAGGCTATTAGAAATGCACCAACCAATTTTAGTTCCTATAGTAATGTCGTTGTTTAATAAGACAGCAAGAGATCAGGCAAAGATGGATTGAAAAAGAAGATACATATTGTATGTTGAGAAGATGTGTCAGTCAGGTAGGTGAAGCAGCTGAGACCAGCATGAACGGATTTCAACTGGTGACAAACAACGATCTGGCAATGAGAGGAGAGAAAATGGGGAAGAAATGCTGAATCCTGATAAAGAGATGATTCGCAGGTGTGGAGCATAATCACCAGAGGGACGAGGAGGTACGCCCACTGTGCATGCACACACGCACACACACACACACACACACACAGGTGCGCACACACACAGACATTCACTGGCAGGAAAATCACAAACCATAACAGCCTCCATTTCACTGCATTACAAAATCATTAGAGCTGAACTGAATTAATGTTACTGACACCGGTATGAAAATGAAATAAACAACTAAATAAAAATGTCAGTAATTAAAAGTCTTGTGGAGAATAATGCATGAGCTTCAAAACATTGGTTTAACGTCCTGTAGACTACAAAACATCATGTTGAGTCTAAAGTAATAAATAAGCTAACAGCCTACTTTAATAGTTTATTTGAATCACGAATGCTATGTGAAACGGAGGGGAAAGGAGAGGAAAAAAGCACAATATAACAAAAGAGAATTACTTTTGGTTTGATTTTAAGGTAACATTGGTTGTCTAGACTGTGTGACAGGTTTTGTGCTTCATGTGTTCTCAAACAAATGTTACGCACCAAAAAAAAGAAAAAAATATATTGAGAATGTGCTGGCATCAACCTTCCAGAGACAATAAGTAAGGTAGCAGCTGTTCTCTACCTAAAACACACAATAAAAACTGTTGAGGTGAAGCAAACAGAAAATACTCAGGCCAGACATGTCCTAAAGTTTGTTTGATCAATAGGTGATCGCCAGTCACTCGCTGTGTAGCCTGGGAGCAGTGGAGGACCAGTGGTGGACCAGTGGAGGACCAGTGTTGGACCAGTGGAGGTCCAGTGATGGACCAGTGGTGGACCAGTGAGAGACCAGTGGAGAACCAGTGGTGGACCAGTGAGAGAGCAGTGGAGGACCAGTGGTGGACCAATGGAGGACCAGTGTTGGACCAGTGGAGGTCCAGTGATGGACCAGTGGTGGACCAGTGAGAGACCAGTGGAGAACCAGTGGTGGACCAGTGAGCGACCAGTGATGGACCAGTGAGAGACCAGTGGAGAACCAGTGAGAGACCAGTGGTGGACCAGTGAGAGACCAGTGGTGTACCAGTGTTGGACCAATGAGGGACCAGTGGAGAACCAGTGGGACCAGTGGTGGACCAGTGAGAGACCAGTGGTGGACCAGTGAGAGACCAGTGGTGGACCAGTGAGAGACCAGTGGTGGACCAGTGTTGGACCAATGAGGGACCAGTGGAGGTCCAGTGAGGAAACAGTGAGAGACCAGTGGTGGACCAGTGGAGGTCCAGTGAGCGACCAGTGGAGAACCAGTGAGAGACAAGTGGTGGACCAGTGTTGGACCAATGAGGGACCAGTGGAGGTCCAGTGAGGGACCAGTGAGTGACCAGTGAGGGAACAGTGAGAGACCAGTGGAGGTCCAGTGAGGGACCAGTGGTAGACCAGTGGTGGACCAGTGATGGACCAGTGATGGACCAGTGTTGGACCAATGGGGGACCAGTGGAGGACTAGTGATGGACCAGTGGAGGACCAGTGAGGACTAGTGGAAAACCAGTGGAGAACAAGTGGAGGACCAGTAAAGGACCAGTGGAGGACCAGGGGAGGACCAGTAGAGAACCAGTGGTGGACCAGTGAGCGACCAGTGATGGACCAGTGAGAGACCAGTGGAGAACCAGTGAGAGACCAGTGGTGGACCAGTGAGAGACCAGTGGTGGACTAGTGTTGGACCAATGAGGGACCAGTGGAGAACCAGTGAGAGACCAGTGGTGGACCAGTGAGAGACCAGTGGTGGACCAGTGAGAGACCAGTGGTGGACCAGTGTTGGACCAATGAGGGACCAGTGGAGGTCCAGTGAGGGACCAGTGAGAGACCAGTGAGGGACCAGTGAGAGACCAGTGAGAGACCAGTGGAGGTCCAGTGAGGGACCAGTGGTAGACCAGTGGGGGTCCAGTGAGGGACCAGTGGAGAACAAGTGGTGGACCAGTGGTGGACCAGTGAAGAACAAGTGGTGGACCAGTGAGAGACCAGTGAGAGACCAGTGGTGGACCAGTTATGGACCAGTGTTGGACCAATGAGGGACCAGTGGAGGACCAGTGGAAAACCAGTGGAGAACAAGTGGAGGACCAGTAAAGGACCAGTGGAGGACCAAGGGAGGACCAGTAGAGAACAAGTGGTGGACCAGTGGGGGAACCAGTGAGGGGCCAGTGGCAGACCAGTAGCAGGCAACCAGGCAGACGCAGGACCCAGCAGAACTCTGTCTTCGTTTCGTCTCTGACCGCAGTTTTTTCAGATGTCGTCTCAGGACCATCTGAGTTGAAGATGTTCAGTTTAATCAGAGTCAGGTAGCATCATAGGTTAACTTAAACTAAGCCAGCCAGGCTTAAATTAACTTAAACTTGTGGTAACTGAGTTGGCTTCCAGGCCCACTCATTCCAGCAACTTGGCCATTTTTGGACTAACCAGGATAATGTGGAAGTCATTCTACTGCCAATACGGTGTCGCCTCGCAGTCCTTAAAATTAAATGAGAGACTTCTGGATGACATTGCACAGGTGATCTTTCCAATTTTTCTTCTATCATGTCACTGAACACCATCATGGAAAGCTAATTCCACCACCTGGCAGACAAACAAATTGTGCCAAATTATTTTCATATGCTAATTTTGGACTTGGATTCACTGTTTATCTGCAAGGAAGCTCGCAAGATAAATTTCTGCAAATAGGAGATTTTCTGTATTACAAATATGGACCACAGCTGCACTGAAAAAGAAAAAAAAAGTTTTGATAGTACTGATGAGTTCAAAATAAAATGCTACATTATTCCTTTATGAAAAAAAGAAAATTCTTATATTCACAGGCTTTAATGAATAAGTGGTGAAACTGAGTCACAAGCAAGTCATAGCAATAATATCCAGTAGAGATGAGGTTGTGGAAAAGTCGTGTTTTCCACCTTCTTGTTCAACACGCCGAAAGCATAAGGGAGAAAAAAAACTTACTTTAAAATGTAACTTTCAGGCTGTCATCTAGCTGTCCCTGTGCTTTTATTTCATGATTGTCTCAAAACAACAAAACAAAACAAAGACTGACAGCCTTATTATACCAAGACACAGCTGCCAAGTGTTGGAAAGAGACCGGACGGAACAATGGGCACCATTATCCATAATTAATAGCCCCCTGGTTGTTTTAAGCATCCTGTCTATGCATATTTTAAAGAAATATCCAGTGAATATGTTATGTATAGGACTTGCAAGAAGATTGGACAGAAATGAAACGGCATCCCAGAAACTGATGTGAACTTTTGCATCTTCCCAGAGGGCTCGGTTGCTGAGGGACCACAAGACTAATTTGGCCATTGCATTGAAAATGCACTTTAAAGACTTTCTCAACACATTTTGTGTGTGCCAGACAGATTTATGCAGGACACATGGACAAATTACCATACAGGGATTTCAGCATGTGTGGAACTTTGCTGCTATTTCCAATGAGTCTTTTGTGAGGGAAGAGCAGTGTGTATATACACACACAACATATTGGAGCAATAACTAGAAAGACACTTTTGCTCTGCTTTTTCATTGATACCTGTGGCTTTATAGCCTGCAATCTGGTTCAGTCTTGCCACGTGCTGAGCACCATCAATTAGATAAGCATCACGCTGGTTAGTAAGTCACGGAGTTTATTAGTTCAATTAGCTCATCATTTGTCTCATAAAAAAGCTCAAAAAGTGGATATAGGACCTACCTTTATCAGGTGGACCTTAAATTCACTTATTTTTGTTTTGTGTTCGTAAATAAGGCACTAATTGCTAACATGATTGGCTTTTTAACTTTACATGTGGGCCGTTCTACCAAATTGGTACCATTGGGTTGTTGTAACACTGCAAATTAAATTTCACTCTTTAAACTTTTTCAGGCAATGAGTTTAATCACACATGTAACTGTTATTTAAATTATGCATTGGCCATATCAGGCTTCTTTATTGCATTTCTTACAAGATGAGCAGAAGATAGATGCATTTTTCTCAGTCCTGTTACCAAAACGCAAGTAAAAAAAAAAAATCAAGTGTACAAAACATAAAAATATGAGTAACAGCAGTGAAACTAACAGTACTTGAGTTTTTAAGCATCTTATTAGCAAAGGCTAAAAATATGGTGACATCAGCATTCATGCTTAAAACTGGAGGACACTGAGCACATTCTACTGATTTACAAATACACATATTTCTTTAAAAAATATATATATCATGAAAAATATTTAGGTAACAGGACAGTAAGTTACTTTGAGATTGATCTTGTTTCTCACCATTTCAAAATCATGAAATATACAGACAACAAAAAGGGAGAACTTACTTTCTGCCTTCCCACGACCTTCAGAATGTTTCAGTGAGATGTTAGACCAAAGGAATGTTCTTTTTAGGAAGGGGGTTGTTGTGGTAAACAACAACAATGAACATACATACACACACGCACACAAGATTTTAATGACTAAACTGCAGTAAAGTGTAGCATTTAAGCTATGGGACAGGTAACAAAGGTTACTTTTCAGTATTTTAGGTGTTTTCATTAATATTTTAAAGAATATATTTGGACTCACAAATGCACAAAACACTTTTCTTAATGATAAAATGCATTTTACTCTAAATGTTCATATATTTAATATGCATAATGTCCTGGAGACACATACACCCATTCAGTAGAACGACTCATGTAGCATATATTACACTCATTTGTGTTGATGAAAGTGATTTTGAGAGATCCACTAAATCCTTGACTTTTTCAATGTAGATGATATGATTTTTTGCACGGCGGAACGGTAGCGGCTCTCGTCAAATTGGCCTCAAACTAGAGGTCTTCGGAACAACCCAACAACCCGAAAACCCGAGGTTCCGACCCAACCTGAATCAGGTCTCGGGTCCATTCAAAAGACGTGACTCCGAGTTTGGGTTGGAATCGGTACAGTTAGTCTCGGGTCTGACAGGCTGGGTCCATGTTTACTCGAGACATGTAAAGATATTGCCGGTGACAGCCAATGTCAGGACTCGGGGTAGTTAAATGATTATTAATTAGCGTGGCATGTTTGTTATGAAACAACCGTGTTGCTGTAGCGTGTTATTCCCGGTTTGCCCGGCAGCTGTAAAGCACTACAGATCGCCAACATGACAACGCTGGATGAGAGAACATATTCACGACACGTCCTGACTGGTGTAGGCTATTAGGGTTAGCAGTTGCTACCAATAGCATCTGTATCCACAAAGACAATAACGACATGGATTTATTGTTGTTTCTATCACATAGCCTATGTAGCAACTGAACTGGGTAGAAGAAGACAACGTTTAGGTAAGAAAATCAAGTTTTATTCAACGCTAGACAACTTTTAACAAGAGCAACTAAGGGCTGTATCGTCTCGGCTCTATTCAGGTAACTTGGTTCGGTTTGTGGTTGGAAACCTAAGACTCGGGTCGGGTTGGTTCCGGGTCCAAATATTGCGGGTCCATTTGGGTTCGAACCCCCAGACTTATGATAATAGCTCGGGTCGGGTCAGTTTCGGGACAAATTTTCACGGATCCAATCGGGTTCGGGTCCATGAAAGTGGTCCCGTGAAGACCTCTACCTCAAACACTCCATTTAGGCCCCTCTGTCCTTTAGGCCCGCCTCTTGTAAAGGCTTTGTGTGCACCCATGGTCAGCTGAGTGAAAAATGGCACATTGCATCTAGCAAATAAGCATTTAGCCGCTAAAACGCCAGATGTTCTTATCTGATACTTTGTGTTGGGGACTGCTGTGGAATCCGTAGAACTGGAACATGTTGAACAGAAATGCACATCCTAAGCATATTAAAAGTTTCATAGTTAGCATGTAAGCATCACTCTATTAGACTATGAAGCAAATGTCGCATACCTGCAGAAGCTAAATGCACAAGGCGCAAGATGTAAATATGGACATTTTGAAGTTCATTCTGAGTTTATAAAGTGGTTTCTAGAAGAGATGAAGGCGAGTGATGCATGTACGTTGCCAAGAAGCTGTCTTTCCTATTCTGTGTATATGCCAGTAAATACTTTTTGATTAGGGAGAAGCAGTTCTTATCCGATTACATTGATTAATCAGTGGAATATTTAAGATAGTATCCATCCATCTTTCCATTATCTGCTTAATCCTATGCAGGGTCACGGGGATCTGCTGGAAGCTATCCCAGCTCTCTTTGGGTGAAAGGCAGTGGTACACCCTGGACGGGTCGCCAGTCCATCGCAGGGCCACATATAGACGAACAACCATGCACACTCAAAATCATTCCTACGGACAATTTAGAACCACTAATTAACCTGACATGCATGTCTTTGGACTGTGGGAGGAAGCTGGAGTACCTGGAGGAAACCCATACAAGAACAAGGAGACCATGCACACTCCACATATAGCTGCCCCATATAGTATTCAATTAGTAAAATTAATCAGTAGTTGCAGCCTCTGTCGCCTGCTGGAGTGGCTTATTTCATTATGTGATACAGTCCTAAATGTAGAAGTCACCCACTATCTGATGTTTGTCTTTCCTCCATACGTTGCTGTTGTTTACACACTCCATACAAGTTTGTGACAAAATCTGCTGTAGTAATAGTATTGTTTTCAGTTTGGAAAACAGCCTGGGAGTCGAATGCAACATTGTTTGAGTCAGCTCTTCTTCAGAAGCGCTCTCTTGTTCAGTCATGTACGGCTTAATTATTTCAACACAGAAACACCCGTTGCATCGCATAGCGGACTAAACTCTGCAGAGTTGAAAGAGATGAGAAAGATTCAGTTATCCGCCGGCGGGCAAAGTTCGTCCACCAATTACATGAATAATCAGGCTATTTTTAAGCTCATGAGAGTTTATTTTCATCGAAGAAAAATGTATCCATCTCTACATTTTATACACCTGGCTCTAGGGATGGGAATTAATAAGATTTTTCCGAATTCTGATTCCATTATCGATACTGTTTAACAATTAGAGTTCTTTATCGATTCTAATTTCTAAACTGTTTTATTACCATCAATTTTTTTTACTTAGAAGTCACGAGCCTTACAAACTCAACAGCGAGGTCAAAAGAGGCCCAAAGCCTGGATAACGTGTTAACTGTTGTAACATGTAACTGTGCAAATACACAAGAATGTGTAACATTTTACTAACAGATTTTTCCTAATAGAAATTTAAAAAAATCTCCCTTTTAAAAGGATATATGAGCTCACTAAGCATTCAAAAATAAAAATAAAGGAAGATAAATACTATCAAATACAACGGAACAGTGCATAGTACAAATCTGCAGATACTATGAAGATATTACGTATTCTTTTGCAGAAAAATAAGCATGTCTAGTAAAGTAGGTAGTGAGCAGTATCGAGTGCTGCTAGCCTCTGAGCCAGCCAGACTCTCTCTCTCTCGTCACGGTCATCTTCTAAATGTAATGCAGAAAGGATTTGTTTAATAGCGTAGCGTTAATGTTATAGCGTGTTTTACAAGGAAGCACATAGGCAGTGGGATAGCTACTTACCAGAGTTGCCAGAGGTGATCTTAGCTGGGTTGAGATCCATCAGTCCGAAGCGCTTCAAAAACACGACACTCGTAATCGCATGTTGTGTGCGCAAATGTTTCTTCATGTTAGTCGTGTTCCCTCCCGACGCTGTTATCTCCACTTTACAATGACTGCAAGTTCCCTTTTTGCCATCTTTCTTTGGTGAAGTGGAAGCCAAACTTTGGAGCGTTTGAACCTGGTTGGCGCCATTGTTGTTTACAACTCCAATGTCCGTGCTAAACGCACTTAATCATTATCATCATCATCATCGGGTCTCTTGCTCGGCGGTGGGGGTCACGCCATGCGTAGAGCCAATCAGTTTCACCAATCTTCTCCATTTGGGTCGGTCCAGTACTAGAGGCTCGACTTTAGTCAGCGACAAGCCTAGTTGGTATAGGTCCCTGGTAACATCGTCCATCGATCATGTGCGGGGAGCACCGCGGGGGCGTTTCAAGCCGGCAGATTCGGGGTCAAAGTGGAGGATAGCGTGAGTGGGGTGTTCGGGAGGGAGTCTTTTGAGATGGCCATACCAGCGCATCCGTCGCTGTGCTGTCAATTGGGACGCTGCTGTAACTTAATCACGTAAGTGCTTAACCGGAATTGACTGTGTGTAAATTACGTAAGATTCGTGCTGGTTGGATACGATAAGAGAATCGTTAGATAAACTGACAAACGATTCCATGGAATTGAAACGCATGGATCCGGTTCTCTACAGGAAACGGTTTTTGATTCCCAACCCTACCTGGCTCCTCCTACTCAGGATCATGGAGTATGCTGGTGCCTATCCCACCTCTCTTTGGGTGAAAGGCACATGTACACCCTGGACAGATCGCCAGTCCATCACAGGTGCCCAAACTTTAGATATGTATAGTTCTGAGAAAAAAAAAAGGGGGCTCATAGGGTATTAATGACTCCTGAAGTGGGACTTTAACAAAAATATATATGTTTTAAAACACATGTGTTAAACACAAGGCCCGTGGACCAAATGTGGCCCGCCACGTCATTTTATGTGGCCCTCGAGTGCCCTTGTGCACTATTGTCTTAAATTTTAAACCGATATTATAAGACTTAAAATAAGCTTATGCAGCTTTAAAGCACATATTGACAATAAACTACATCTCCCATAATGCATTTCGTCGTTACCCACAACGATAACAGAATATCACCATGAGCAAGAACTCAAGACGATTTTTAGAACTGATGGACGTGAGAAAAACCTGTACAAACTAATCCCAACATGTCCAAGAAAAGAAAAATTGATGCACAAGAAAAACAGTTTCGTATTTATTTCTATGTTTTCTGTCAAAATGCTAACGTAGATTATACTCTTTAACGACTGACACCGCCTCATAACAGAAAAGACATACTGTTTTTTCACCTTGAGATACAAACTTGTATTAGTTTTCCCGTTGATGACAGAATCCGTTATTTAACAATAAAATAAGCTGTAGTTTTAATATATTTTGACTTACATTGTATTTTCTTACACTCACGCTGTCAATCTGGCCCTTCGAGGGCAACCATGATGCTGATGTGGCCCTCAGGTGAAAATGAGTCTGACACCCCTGTTTTAAAAAGACATTAAAGGGAAGTGAATGTAGAAATCAAAAAATAAAATTGAAAATTGACTAATAGCGTTCACGGCGGCAGCAGACACCTCGTGAACAAGCTCCGCATGGGGCTGTCACAAAGAGGCAGCAGACACAGCAGACCACTTCATCCACTGCAGCACCTTGATGATTCAAGCTTAGCATCAGCAGATTCCGGCCCACTCAGCGCTGCGCTGTCCTTCCAGCGCATGATCAAATCTGTTCCGACGCTGCCAGCTTGTCATTTAATGCCTCAATGAGGTATCCGCACAGACGCGCAAATAATCCCCTCTTTTTTTCGAGAGGGGCCGTGTAAAATGAAAGAAATAAGCGGAGGAAAAAAAAAATGCTGTGAGAAAGTGATGCCTGCAGCTTAGAACGCAGCGGGAGTTCACTTGATGGCTTGACGCCTCGAGTGCTGACAGCTTTCAAGAGACACTGATTGCGTTGTCGGCGACTCAAGTCGCTCTCTTTGTAGTCACAGAAATTTTACAATGTATTCTACATATTCTGACAGCTTTTGTACTTGAGTGTTGTACTTCAGAAGCAGCTTTAATTCACATGCAAGGATAATTGGATAAGTTAAAAATAAAAGGGATCGGATGATTAAAGGGTATCTTCTTTGTTGTTTATTTTCTCCCCTCATATTTCATGTTTTCCCTTTTGTTTCCCGTGCTGACTCAATAACTTCTTCTCATTTGTGTGGAGCTGAAAAGGACAACGCAGAATCCCTTGGGTTGCATAATTCTGGGAGACCAGGCTAGCACGTACGTGCACGGGCACGCGCACGGACTACAGTCCGTTCGGCCACACACAATAGTGCCCTCTCTTCTTTCATTACATCTATGCACAGGTGCAGAGTGCGCTACTGCCTGATGAAAAATAATTTATCAAAGTCTGTGGTGGCACTGCGGCAACCTTTTTCTTCAAATGTCACCTTCAAAGGGGGCTCCATGCTCACGCATTATTGTTCTAAGGCAACGGAGCCCAGAAATTGCCTGGGGCAACTAAACAAGGCTCCTATTATGAATGCTGTGATTAAATGGCCCCCGATGCAGTAACGAATCCCCGGATGACCTCGCCCTACCTTTTAATCTACATTGTGTGGCTGAGAAAAAGGGCAAAGCCACTCTTCTCGCCTATCAACCTTCTTCTTAATTGATCGTGATATTGCATTGTTTAAGACTTTTAGTGGTTCTGACATTAGATAATGCTGCGGTCCCCAACGCATTAACAGTAGCCCGAGCTAAGCAGCACTCAGGGGTTTCACGTAACAACCTTGTCTCTTACAAAACACGCAAATTGCTTTGTGTGAAACTTTCTGACATATGGTAGTCTCATAAGAGGAGATGTTGAGGGTGGATGATTTTCCCTATTTAGCTTAGCCTTCTCATTAATGCTGTTGTGTTTTTCTTAGAAAATGTGCCTTATTTCATTTTTTTTCACGTTCTTCCATTTTTTGCTCAGGGTGGGGTGGCAAAGTGGCAAGAAGATCCATGGTTTGGATCTTGAGTGCTGCCTTTCTGCTTAGTTTTTCCGCCCAAAATCATACAATATTAGATGAACCCCTTTGCTATCCATTGACTTTGGATGGGTTGATGTCAAATGTTGACCAACTGAAGTTGTGGGCCTGTTGTAGAGCATTACACCCATCAGAATTTGAGAGACGTTTCTAGACCTCAAAACAAAAGAGTCAGCTCATCGGATTGCAGTTAGACTCCTGGTGCTAGCTAATGACATGTCATAGCACTTAGCTTACTTGTGTAATGAGTGTTTATTTGTATGAGGTCACCCACTCTCAAGCATTGCTGCATTAGTCCTGTGTGATTGTCCAATAAGAGTGTGTTCCATGACGCCCACTTATGCTTATTTAATATAAACAGCTCCTCTAAACTCTATTTTGCCTCTCTTTTTTTTCCCCAAAGTGGAATAGTGGCACAAAAAAAAAGTCCCACTGCTCTGTCTCAATCCCCTTAAAAAGTCCCACTCTAATGAACTGATAGTAAAAGAAAGGTTTTTTTTTTTCATTACACTTTGATGTTTAAAACCAGGCCATCAACCACTTTGCAGTATGTTTTAATATCTGCTGAGCTAAAATAGCTTACTGTGAATGAAATAAGGTGGACGTGTCCCAGCTGGTTTCCACGCCTGCTCGTTCCACCCATTTGGGAGTATGAAGAAAAAGAGGCATACAAAACTTTCTCTGTGTCTTTATGTTCCTCTTTGAATTAGAGTCTTTTCTCAGTTATATCACTATTTATGTAAAAGTAGCAAACAGAAATGCAGCGATCAACTCAGCTGTGTCCATGTCTCTCGATCTTCTAGCGTACTTTTCCTTTGCGTAGTCGTCGCATCTTCTTGTCTGAACACTGAAAGTGGTGCATTACTGCCACCTAGTGGTATGGAGTATTCAGATGAAGTCCCACAGGATGCGGAACGGCAGTACCGCATCAGCCGCTGTGAAAACGAGCTATCCAAGTCAATTAATCTAGTCGTACTAGAAGCATTGCACAACACAGCACATTGAGTTGGCAGGAAGTCAGACATGAGAATGTTCAATTCAATTCAATTTTATTTATATAGCGTCTGTTACAATGACAATTGTCTCTAGGCGCGAATCTATGTTAGCGAGAATCTCGTGAAATTTTAACGCAAAACACCACTATCCGCTCTCACTTGTACGTCGGTGGAAAGACTTCAGAGGGTTTTAGAAAAGATTTGAACCATATATGAGGAAAGGGTCAGCCTGTAAGTCAAAAAGCACATTTCATTTGACATCATATAATTCGAAAGTATAGTAGATGTCATGATGTCTTTAAATGAGCAGACAGCTGCGCAAACCGTCATGTGATCTCGAAACGTTCGGGTAAACTGATCTTTTACAAATCCCACCGAGTAGGCAGGGCTTAGATTTAGGACGCTGAGGACGGACCAAAGCCAAAAACCAAACCGCAGCAGTTTTTATGTTCGATGGGATTTCCAGCTTTAGTTTGTTAATCAGTGGATGTAACATAGACACAGTGGTTGAAAGGACAGTAAAGGAACCTCACCTGCAGTAAACTCCTTGGTATTTGCCGTTATAAAACTTTATCTTTATGGTTCACTTGCATAATGATATATTGACCTTCCAGAGCATGTTTATCACTTGTTTGGATGTTGTGAATGAGTTGTTTTTTTTCCTTTTCATTTAATACAGTGATAGGATTCAGCAGTCATATAAGGACGGTCCGTTTTTAGAGCTCCTTTGACCAAAGCAACTTCCACATGCATTTGGAATTAACTCAAGGCATTTCCTTTGCCAACTAGATGAGGAGAGATCAAATCATTAACCTACATCTGTCGATTAAACGGTTTCTCAGATTGCTGTCAGTTTAAATTTGAGTTCCTTTAAAAGAGGATTTAACACATTAAAAGGCTGTCGTTTCTTCACGGCTCCTTTATTTTTGAGTGAATACCCACAAATTAATGTTGAGAGCCTGCACTTTCAACCCATGTTCATTATACATCTCTAGATTGAGTGGTTTTGTTCCAGTGTTTTCTATCTGGTACTCAGCTTTATTCTTTTTTTTTTTCTTAAATCTAATCAGCATATTCTTAGCCTCTTCCCCAAGTGCTATTAAGCAAGGCGATTGGTCCCCAGCTGCTCTAATTAGCTACAACTCTGGTCCTAACGAGTCGCCCTCACATGAGCCTGCGACTAATTTTACTCACAAAAGACAACATTTTATGGAACTAAACAGGCAAATCCCTTCCCCGAAGTGTTCAATTGGATGCAGATCCGGCAGTTTGGACAGCTGTGGCATTTGTTTGATATTTTCCTCATGTTCCTCATACTGGTGAATGACCGTGCACGTCCCGCGGATGACAGCGCTGTCATCCTGGCAGAAAGCACTTGCATCTGAGAGAGCCGTAAAAAAAAAAAAAAAAAACATATTATGGATTGAAGGCGATCATTATTCAGCGGCGCCCTCACAGGGGTTGAGTGGTCCGAGAGGGAGCCTGAAAAATGCCCCACGCCTGCTTTCATGAATCATATCTGTAACTTAGTGAGGCGTGTCCTCTTTTTTGGCAGTTTCATTGTGTATGTGTGTGTGTGTGTGTGTGTGTGCGTGAGATAGAGATTCAGCAGCATGTGAGATAAGCCTGCCAGGTACCCAGAAACCTTTGAAGTGGGAAGTGAGAGAAAAGGCTGGGGAAAAAAAAGGCACTCCATCTGCTGATAATGGACAAAAAGAAAGTAAAGGACTCCTAAATGGAGGATTCATATTGTAACATTTACCTGAAAAACTTTCAAACATCCCACCATTGTGCTCTCAACTTGTGACAAAGGCGTTTAAGAAGCATCTAAACTACAAACATTTTACCAGTTAAATATAAAACCCATTCCCAGATGGAGTAAAAAAAACATCTTTCATGCTTTTGTATTCATGCACTGTCATGTTGCACATATTAAAGAGGTTGAACCTGAGGGATCCTGCAGGCGAAGTTCTGACCACAAATATTCATGTGCTGTCGGTTGTTGATGATGTTTACTGCACACCCCCGTCATATATAATCAAGTCTGGCTGAGAGAAAATATACAACATGCCCTTGTAATGCACATAATTCACATAATGAATAATATGAAGACTGGAGTGGAACTTAAAACTATCAGCGGAGAGCAGGATGTAAAAAAAAAAAAAAAAACAGAATGGAAAAAATGCAGATCACGTAAAAAGTAGAAGCATCTGGTGTAAATATGGAGCTGCAGTGCTGGATGGTTCCCTCCAATTACAACCCACTTCCGAACAGAAGTGGGAATCTGCGGAAACTATACATTAATAAACAAATATCAAGTGATCTGCAAGTCTCACAGACATACATCTTATTCACTTTAGGACAGAGAAGACACAAAATGGTGAAATTGAGGAAATGAGCCATCCTCGAAGCGGCACAGAAGACTTCCTTTCATGTTAAAATATGAGTTTCAATTTCATTTGTAGGAATGTTTACTTACTGTTGGGATGTGTCACTCTCTCTCTCTCTCTCTCGTCCCTGCTCTTGGTAAATCTAGCCGAAGTAACTTTAGACCCTTGTCCAGATTGTCTCTTGTGACAACTGGATATTGCAAGTGGCACCGTGTCGCACCTCAGCAGTGATGAAACTAATTCAGGGTTAAAGTGGTCATCAGGGGAGAGGCGGTCAAGAGACTCAAGGAAGTAAAGATGAAGAAGAAAATGAACAGGCGACAGAGTAAGAGACAATAAGCCTGGACAGTAATATTCTGTTTATTACCGTTAGGGTTGGGAATCGGTTCCGTGTGTTTCAATTCCATGGAATAGTTTGGCATTTTATCTAGCGATTCTCTTATCGATTCCAACCAACACAAATCTCGTGTAATTTACGCAAGTTACGCACAGTCATCTTACGTGATTAAGTTAAGTCGGTTTAGCACGCGCATTGCAGTTGTAAACAACAATGGCGCCCAGCAGGTTCAAACGCTCCAAAGTTTGGCTTCACTTCACAAAAAAAGATGGCAACAAGGCAACTAGCAGTCATTGCAAAGTGGAGATAACAGTGTCAGGAGGGAACACGACTAACATGCAGAAACATTTACGCACACAACATGCGATAATGTTAAACGAGTGTTGTGTTTTTAACACGCTTCGAACTGATGGATCTCAACCCAGCAGCAGCGGCAGTAGCCAAGCTAAGATCACCTCTGCGGTTACTACAGAAGGCAACTCTGGTAAGTAGCTATCCCACTGCCTATGTGCTTATTTGTAAAACATGCTATAACATTAACGCTATGCTATTAAACGAATGCCTTCTGCATTACATTTAGAAGATGACCATGATGAGAGAGAGAGTCTGGCTGGTTCAGAGGCTGGAAGACATGCTTATTTTTCTGCAAAAAAATTGTTAATTATTCATAAAATTTGCAGATTTGCACTATGCACTGTTCTGTTGTATTTGATAGTATTTATCTTTCTTTATTATTATTTTTGAGTGCTTAGTGAGCTCATATATCCTATTAAAAAGGAGATTTTTTTTTTTATTTCTATTAGGAAAAATCTGTTGGTAAAAATGTTAACACATTCTTGTGTATTTGCATAGTTACATATTACAACAGTTAACACGTTATCAGGGCTTTGGGCCCCTTTTGACCTCGCTGTTGAGTTTGTAAGGTCGTGACTTCTAAGTAAAAAAAAAAACTGTTCTCCTTTTTCCCCAAGTTAGAATCGATAAAGAATCGAATCGTTAAACAGTATCGATAATGGAATCGGAAAAATCTTATCAATTCCCATCCCTAATCATTGTCTTGCTGAAAGATTCAAGACCTTCCCTGAAAAAAAAATATCTTAACAGGATTACATGGTGCTCTAAAACCTCTATACACCTGTCAGCATTAATGTGCCCCCCCCCCATACCATCAGAGATGAAGGCTTCAGCTGAGCACCGATAACAAGCTGAATCCTCCATTTTTTTTATTGAGGAGGAGACCATCAACATGTTCAGGTTTTGCGCCCAGTTCTGAGGAATACGTTACACTCACAACTAAAATGAAAACTACCAGATGAAGCATTAGAAGTGTGTCGATTCTGAAAGTTCAAAGCCATTAATGTGAATGAAGACTCAAGTTTTTGATCGGTACATCTAATGGGAGGAGAGTTGCATGTTTCTGCAGACATGCACAATCAATGATGGTCTCAATTTTTATTTTCAGATATAGTTGGGTAAGTTCTTTTCCTCTGGAGATGAATGTTTCTGAACTTTGTATCTTGGCTCAATCAACTCTCCCGTTTTCCATCTGTCCTCACAAATATGGTGTTTTCTGTTGCTGCTGACACAAATGACACGTATTTAAATGAATTTCTGATGCAAGACACTTCCAGTTATAAATGTGAGCCGTCAAATCAAAACTGTCTAAACTGAACATCGCTGGTATATAAAATCAATACAGGCTTTCACACAAGTTATGTCATTTTTCTTTACAGTAATGCAGTTTTTATTTATTTTTTGAATAGAGGTCGAGTTTGTTGCAAAGTCTGCGAAATCTCTCTGTTTGAACATTTTATATATTTTCTATATTCTGCTATGAATAAAATGATTTTTCTAAATGATTGCATTCTGTTTTTATCCGTATTTTTACGGAGCCTCCCAGCTTTTACGGGACTGTGGTTGCATGTCTAAATAATGATAAAAAAATCTGAATTGAATTAAAAACCCCGGAGCTTCCGAGCGGTTTGGCCCACATCCACGCTGAATTGCAGTAATATTTTAGTCACAGCTGTTCCCGCCTGAAGGCTGAGGATCTCCAACAAGCTCTGCTGAATCTCATGAGTAGCAGTGGCTACCAGCGGCTCTATTTGTACTCTAACCCTCTAACGATGCGCACGGGGGATGATGCGAGTGTCTTCCACTGCTTTTATTTTAGGTAGCACCACTTTACATCATCGTGAGGATGATTGCTAAAAATGAACAGAACTGAGCAAAATTCAAATTACTGCTTTTTGCAATTCCCAAGATATGTGCCTCTCATGCAGCAAGAAAAAAAACACACACAAAATCATCTGTGGGTGTGTTCTGAGAGAGCCTGTGATACTGTGATACGAAGCAAAGAGCGTCTTCGGTTTCTGAGGAGGTGTAGAGACCATTGTGAATGTCTTTATTTGTTCTTTAATTCCATGAGAACGAGCAGCAGAGGCCTCCGCTGCTGCCGTTTAAAGAAAAAAAAAGGAGCAAAAATTAAGAACTTGAAAGGTTTTGATGACATCAAATAAAATGATGTTTTACAGAGCGAGCGCATGAAAGAGGAAACTTCTTCTTATCTTATCATCTGTCAGAACTGTGGGAAAAAAAAAGGACAAACCTTACTTCAGACGATCCCGGCAAAACAAGTTTTAATCACATCACAGACATTACAAGTTCAAATCTGAAGTTGCGTAAAATGTCTTTGAAAGAGGACAACCACGAGTCGAAATTAGTCGGCTTGGTTTGGACATGTTATGTAAAAATAATCTCATTAGGAGTTCCCTGAACTGAATTAGCGGCGGTAGCGTTAGCGCGAACCAATCAGCTAATCAGCCGGTGAATACCTGGAGGTCTTTTTTCTTATTTGCTCAAATCAAGTTTGGGTCCTTCTCCGCGAGGATTGATCGCCAAAGCAGTTCATCAAAGACAGCGTTCACACATATTTAAGATGGGAGTCGCATTAAAAGCTAAAAAGTGAAGATCCAATATCGTAGATGCGACAGATTTATTCATGTCGGCTGTCTTTGATGGTGTACGAGTCTGCTGCAAGCAAAGCCATAAAAAGTCATTCATCCCTTTTTATAATTCATGCACACTCTAACAAAATATGTTTTTATTACTTTTTAACAAACATAAAAGCCAGTGAAAAGGCTTTCCAATTTAATTTTAATATATATCACATGCATATGCAAGTATAACACTAGCGTTTATCCATCAAATCATGATTTACTCAAGAACACTTTCGTCACGGTTTAAGTCCTCTTCTTCTTTGGTGTGCAGCGATGGAGAATGTGTCTGAAGTACTTCAAGGCTGTGTGGGCTACGTTTAGGAACTCTTCAGGGAGAAAATGGTGAATGTAAAAGCAATTAAAGGCAGGGTAAGGGGTTTTTGGATGACGTCTCTTCAGTTGCTATTTGAGCCAAAACATGACACTCCATGCAGCTTTTGACATGTTTGCTGGAAGAATGGCACAAAAATCACACATGAAACACCTTTTCTGTGATATCTTCAATGCCCAATGCATTTTAAGTGTTGTGGGAAAGAAAAACAACATCACAAAGTCGTAAAAGCTTTATTATACTATATTTTTTCGGAATGTGTGGCAAAAACGCAGGAATGGATTTTTAACAAATTAACAAATAAATTGAAAGTGAAGGGACAAAATATAAAATATATTGAGTTTATATTGTCTGTCTGCATATCACTATTCATTTATTTGCTTTTCCCATTGCATCTAAATAAAGGAGACAGCTCTCATTAGGGCTTTGTTCTTTTTTTTTTTTTTTTTTAACTGCCTGCATATATATTAATAGTTAGTGACAAAATCTGGCAAAACCTTTAACTGTGTATAATAAATAACTTAACTTATATATATATATATATATATATAAGTTATCTTCTGCATAAGTGTAAGTGATGGTGTGTTCTTTACCAGCCCTCTTTGATGGTCTAATCCAGTGATTCCCAAAGTGTGGGCCGCGGCCCCCTGGTGGGCTGTCTCAGTACTGCAGGTGGGCCGTGAGAGGTCATTAAAATTAAACAAGTATGTTTTAAATCCTTGATTTTTTTATATGTTTTTAATTACTGTAAAATAATTCTGACACAATTAGAAAAAAAACATTAAGAAGTAATAAAACAAACCAGTTAAGTGTTATTCTACTATCATCTTAAATTAATATGACAGGTATCACCTTATTTGTTGACCCCTTACATTCACAGTTGGGATTAAAGGTTTGGGTGGGCCGCAGAGATTTTTCACATTTTAAAATTGGGCCTTGGTTTTCTGAAGTTTGGGAATGGCTGGAACAGGATTTTATTAACTCCCTAAACCCTGATTTTGTCAGAGAGGACTAAAATCACCAACAGTGGAGGACAAAAAGGACAGAACAGACAAAGAAAAGAGACAGACAGTGCATGTGGTGTTTGTGTGGTGCACTGGAGTGTATATAGATGAATATGTGGAGGTTTGTGTTGTGATGTCGTTTGTTAAAGTTAAAGTTAAAGCAGTCCAGCAGTAAAGCAGTGACGCTCAGCTCCAATGCGTCAACCACTGACTACAATCAGAACAACACACTGGATCCCACGACAGGGTTGGAGGTGCTGGCTGGTGCCTTTCCTGAATCTTGGGCTGGTCCATTTGTCTTTTGCACCTGGAGTGTGTGTGTGTGTGTGTGTGTGTGTGAAGGAGCAAGCTGGTCTGGATGGTTCCTGTTGGGCCTGGAGGGAAGTCCAGTCCCCTGTTGGAGGTCTGCTGGATGACACTGGTCCAACACATCAGCGCCAACTGCAATCCAGGCTTTATTCCATTTTCTTTTAAGGGGAGATGGTAGTATTGAGTATTTTCATGGCCAAGTGTATGCATATATGTAAATAAATGGAGTGGTAAAATGCATTTCTTTTTATTTTAATAATGTTCCATGCTCCATGTTTCTATAAATTAGTTGGTAATTAGATGTAGGTGTAGAGCGGTGACTATCACATAAAAACATCTTTACATACCTATCTAACAGGGGTGCTAAAAAGCTCTAAATTGAAAAAAAACAATTTTTTACTTCTTTAAGTCTCATTTGTTTTTGAGAGAGCGACTGCTGGGTCATCTTACTGCTGACATGAGATATGAGGCAAACTGATGCAGGAATATTTCAAAGAATGGTCTTACTTTGGCTGGTACATTCATTATGTGATTAATATCAGTCTTCATTGCAGTGCATTCATGTGTTTAACTTCATCTTAATCAGTTCTTAACACACATTGTTAAAATATGTGACTGAGGCACCAACTACAAGTAAATTATGTTCCAAACAGAGTATGTCCATTTTTTTTTTTTTTTTTTTTTTTTTTTTTTGTAAGGCCTGCAGACTGG
The DNA here is from genome assembly GCA_018398805.1 of Hirundichthys speculiger. Taxonomy (NCBI): domain Eukaryota; kingdom Metazoa; phylum Chordata; class Actinopteri; order Beloniformes; family Exocoetidae; genus Hirundichthys; species Hirundichthys speculiger. The sequence goes on from JAGFBZ010002253.1 coordinate 77,955, forward strand.
CTCCATCAAGTGACCAAAACAAACTGCTGTATCGAAGGGCTTAACTGTGCAATTTTCTTCCACTGAGGTCATGAGGCTTTCAGAAAAGCAACAGCTTTGACTTTTTGAATGCACTCAGGGTGGGTGTTTATGTATAACAAGCTTCTTGGCCAAAATGTCTTGACTCCTGTGCTTGTTACCATGGAGACACTAGTATGATAGCAGCAAAATTCAACCTAATACTCTGCGAGATGACCAATTATAACCAGTTATGATGGAAAAGGAAAAAAATCTGCATGATGATAAACACTTTCTTGGACAAGGCTTTGGTTCACTGACCCACCAGGGGGTCCTGACACAATGGTAGGCTATCTGACAAAAAATAAATAATAATCTTGGAAAGTAAAGTGCCTGCATTAAGTTTCTAAATGTAGAAACAGAACATAGCCACATGCCTTCACAAAAACATTTGCCAAAAACTAAAGATGGTGGCACCTCATTTCTGCATTAATCTTCAAATGTACACTAGGAGCTCACTCCAAAAGTAAATCAGTCTCCACTGATATAATGTATGAAGATATAAAGTCAAAAATATATGCATAATTAGGGGTGTCATTTTTTGATTGACAGCTAGCATAGCCGGTGGCTCACTGTCATTACTTCAGTTTCTTAGTTGCTGAGCATAGCAGTCGCAGCCTGAAGTAGCCATCTTCATTCCTGTTTGAAGGCTTCTAGTCAGGGCTAACTGGAGGAGACCAGCTGGACTACATCTAAGCTCATCAGCTTCTGGGAGCAGCTGGGTGACTCACTTAGGTGACTTTCACCTCGGATCATTTCAGGACCCTTCCACGTTGAGAAAAAGGGCCACTCGCCAATGACTTCCTAACAAAGTGCCAAAGCATTTGACATTAGGATGTTTTATCGATTGGATTAGCATCATAGGCTAGCAAAACAAAAATGGCTAACTTGTGGTGACTGAATCAAGATAGGTGCGTTCTTGCTGGCAGGCCTTCTCTGTCCACATTTTTGCTGCATCATCCTGTGCAGTACGAGGAAAAAGACGCTTCAGAAATACTCCTTAGAAAACCTGTTGTTGAGATGACCGGAGTTTCTTCCTGTTCTTATTCAGGCTACGTTTACCACTCGCTTCTCTGCACTCATGTGATCCATCTGCTGCTACAGGATCTGGTAGCACCCCCCCTCCCAAGCTACTGAACTGCTCCAAAACAAGAATGAACTCAAACTACAATTAAACTAAACAAAACATGACAACAAACAAAAAGTAACAACAGCAAATGGCATGGCCCTCCACTGGAAGTAGGGAGTGAGAGGAAGGGCCGTTGAATTGGTGACCTCCCCCTTTTAAAAGGTCCCACGGGCCAATCACCTGTCCGCCACCTGGAACAACGAAAAGAAAAAAAAAAAGGAGACAGAACAGACTGTGCCACCTTGAGCCCAGGAGGGCACCTAGCAGCAGTCCTACAAGCACAACTGAATTTAAATTTATAAAAAAAATGACCAAGGTCATAACACTTGCTGGCTTCTGAAAAATTAACTTATTTCAGTTGTTTGGCAATGTAGTGATATTGTACAAGCAATAGGTTATTCTCCCATAGTGACAATGAGATTTTGTTGCCAGTGTTAGCAGTGTTAACGTCATCGAGCTAAGTCATAAATAAAGAGCTGTACTTCCAAGTGTGTTACCTGCAGGGGGCAGGTTCCATACTCCATATGGATCCACATTAAACACACTGGGATTCATGTACTTGCTGATATTTTTTTTTTCAATTTATTGTAATTTTTTGCTTCATTATTTTCAGAGTTTGGTTATGGATAGGGTTTGGTAGGGGTAACTACTCTTAAAAGAGTGGTATCATAAAGCACCATATCATTACGCCAAGTCAAGTCACCTGTGCACTAAGTGTCTCGGGTGCCACTGTATGGAGAGAAAAAAAATGACTTCCTACTCCGTACTTCTACCTGAAATCGTTTTTTTTTTTTTAATGTGTCATTTTGTATGTATGTCAATGACACACAAAATGTGGTGTAAATAGTCAGCTATTCACTCTCAGTACCATGAAATCATGTTTAGGATTAGCACAGTATTAAAAAAAAAACCTTTTTCAGAGACATCACACACATGTTAGCAAAACAAATTCATCTGCTCGTCAAGGTAATCCTCAGCTTTCTGGGTAATGAGGGTGGCAAGTCCCTGTAAGTGATGTCAAATAGCCCAACTGACAAACGCGACTTCTGTGATGAAGTCAGGCTGCATTAATATGCAACTCCAAGAGCACTTTATGACTTGTACTCTAAACGAGGTCAGAAATAGCAGGCGTACGACTCTAAAAATACTACTAGAGTTTGACTAGTCCTAGAACATCAGTTGCTGGCAGAGTGGTGCTAATGGAAGATTAGCTTTTAGTCAGTAATATTGCATTTTATCTTATAGGCAATAAGTCTGATTTGTGAGAGATAAGAGGGAATATGAGTTTGTCCAAAAAAAAAAAAAAGCTGCAGTCATTGAATTTATTTTCTTCAGAGGACATCAATTTTACAGTTGAAACTTGTCCTTAACATAAACATGAACTATAACTTAACCCTTTAAGTGCCAAAGTCGCAATATAGTAGCATTGCTGAATAAAACAGGCTGTATCTATAAATGTGACGCCGAATCTTGTTATTACTTTTCACCAGGAGATGGCGGACATGTGTGCCTGTAATCTGAGAACCATTTTTGGCGGTGGCGCTATTCAAAGTTTAAGCGTAAAATGAGTTTGAAAAACACCCTCCGGCACAGAAACACGCAGCGCAGCAGTGGTAGTGAAGATATTTCTCGTTTCTCGTTTATGACTTTATCTCAAACCACTTTAAAGTTATAGCCTTTTGATGTGACCTTTTGATGTCATAATATGCTAACTATATGAATAATTTCACTCCAATCACAGACTTTGAGTCATACTAAACAATTTTCTCATTGACAGTATAGCTTCATCTAAACTGCTTTCAAGCTATAGCCTTTTGAAATCTTGATATAAAAAATAAACATTTTCCATTATGGCCACCACCTTGTGATGCCATAATATGCTAACTATATGAATAATTTCACTCCAATCACAGACTTTGAGTCATACTGAACAATTTTCTCATTGACAGTATACCTTCATCTCCAACTGTTTTCAAGTTATAACCTTTTGAAATCTTGATATCAAAATTGTATATTTTCTTGAAAAATCTCCGGCGCCTAAAGGGTTAATACGTGTGGTTAATATGGCAAGCATTTCAGTGTGTCCTGACTTATCTCATGAGTTGTAATGATAAATGTGAGTCTCGGATGTTAATGTAGGTTCACAAAGACAAAAAAAAAATGTTCAAGGTGTTGTATTTCTATGCAAAATAAACAAAGTCTGTTTAAGTCGGGTAAACTCGAAAGTATGAGGCTTTTTTTTGGGACTTTGACTGACTGTCCCATGAGGCGGCGATTGCTTTGAATGGATTGGAGCTTTGCATTCATGACTAGTAACGAGATTTGAGATTCGACCAATCAGAAGACAGTCAACAAATTCATGTAAGTGAAGATCATCAGGATGGAGCGTTACTTCTGATACTTTTCTTCCTTGTTCCAAAGTTATTTTTGCTATCACTTCACACTTAACATTTGACTACACATCCAAGTTGTTCTATAAGTAGCTGCTGCCACTGAAGGTAACTAAACAGGGATGTCTCCTTGCAGGCTGAGGAGGAAGTTGGATGTTAGTCAGCAGAGGAGGTCCTATTTGTTAAAGAAGTAAGCTGATTTAGTGTATCTCCTAATTAGAGTCCCTGCAGGTGTGAAGCCTCTGGCAGTGCTTCAAGGTTACTCAGTTTATCCTAAAATACCTGCCTGGAAAAAAAGTAAGAGTGTAAAGAACTCTGACAATACTCAGATGAAGCTCTAGATAAATCAACAATACTGGCAGCAGATTTAATGCACATTTTGCAAAATAAAACTAATATGGTGATGAGGGGAGCCTGGTAGCCGAGAAAGCAAACTCAAAGTTGTTTGAATCCTTGACTGGCTGGAAGATGTAGACTTGGGGAAATGAATGAGACGTGCTCATCTCACCCTGCAAAAAACATCTGTGAGAGTGCTGGGGTGCTTGAAAGATTTTGTGAAATGAACATGAAAAAATTATGTTCTCGCTTGTTTCGTGCTCAACAAAGATAACAGAAGCATTTATCTGGCATGAAATTTTTATTTGGGATGTGGCGATATCCCAGTGAAAAGCAAAAATGAGCCTGGCAAATGCAAAATTTTAACTGTCGGATTTAAAGACTGTTTCTTAAGTCATTTCAAAAATGGGCCTGGCATTTAAGAGTGAATGTTACTGCAGCAATGCAGCTGAAAACTAAATAGCATTAACCGTCATAACTGGCACTTTCAGATGAGTACTGGTAACAATGTAATACCAAGATAAAATAAATTTATTAAGTCTCATGTCAAAATTGATGCAAATAATTTCAACAATTAGGTTAATAAGCATTTATCACATGTAGATCAGTTAAAGGCCCAGTCTTTAGCTCTTTGGAGGTCATATTAGCATATATTTTTGAAGAACTGTATTTAAAAAAAAAGGGCTGCATATGTGGTTCCAAATGTAAAAACTTGATTACAGTTTTCAAACTGATATATTTTCAATATTTAGCTAATTTTCTTTACAATTAGCTCATTTAACACACATTTGAGACATAAATTATTTTAAAATTTGGTTATATGTGAACGAAAATGAAATGTTAAATATAAATTTTAAATGTTAAATCTAAATATTCAATCTAAATCTAAATGTTAAATCTAAATCTAAATCTAAATGTTAAATGTTAAATGTTAAATCTAAATGTTAAATCTAAATCTAAGTGTCAAATGTTAAATCTAAATATTAAATCTAAATCTAAATGTTTAATTTAATTCTAAATGTCAAATGTTAAATCTAAATGCTAAATGTAAATCTAAAAGTTAAATGTTAAATCTAAATGTTAAATCTAAATCTAAATGTCAAATGTTAAATCTAAATGTCGAATGTTAAATCTAAATCTAAATATTAAATCTAAATCTAAATGTTATATGTAAATCTAAATATTAAATCTAAATCTAAATATTAAATCTAAATCTAAATGTTTAATCTAGATCTAAATGTCAAATGTTAAATCTAAATCTAAAAGTTAAATGTTGAATCTAAATGTTAAATCTAAATCTAAATGTCAAATGTTAAATCTAAATGTCGAATGTTAAATCTAAATCTAAATATTAAATCTAAATCTAAATGTTAAATCTATATCTAAATGTTAAATGTTAAATCTAAATATTAAATCTAAATCTAAATGTTAAATCTAAATTTAAATGTTAAATGTTAAATCTAAATATCAAATCTAAATCTAAATGTTAAATCTAAATCTAAATGTTAAATGCTAAATCTAAATATTAAATGTAAATCTAAATGTTAAATCTAAATCCAAATGTTAAATGTTAAATCTAAATATCAAATCTAAATCTAAATGCTAAATCTAAATCTAAATGTTAAATGTTAAATCTAAATATTAAATCTAAATCTAAATGTTAAATCTAAATCCAAATGTTAAATGTTAAATCTAAATATCAAATCTAAATCTAAATGTTAAATCTAAATCTAAATCTAAATGTGTCGCCGAGTGTAAAAGCGAAATATTTACCGATCAGGATCAATGGGAAGAGGGCTTGAGGGAGAGTCGGGACTCAGACATGGCCGCCTCCCTGCCTGTGGAAGACATCGAACGGGCGGTTCTGCAGGAGCAGTTTAAAGACCTAAAACACGGTAAAAAAGATCTGGACAATGGTTTGAAATATTTACTGCAGAAGAAAAAAGAATTTGGACTGAATATCGTGGAAATGCAGGAAACTGAAAACAACATTCAGATTGAAAGGGAAAATCTGGAGGAGCAGTTCAAAGACCTAAAAGACAGTCAGAAAGATCTGGAAGAGGGTTGGGAAAAAATTAATGTAGAGAAAACAGCAGTTGAGCTGTTAAGCACTGAAACGCAGGAAGCTTATATACAACTACAACGTGACAAGTATAAGCTGAAGCAGGGGTTTGAAAATTTAGAGGAGACCAAGAAAGATCAAGAAGAGGGTTGGAAACATTTACATCTGAAGAAAATGGAATTTGAACAGTTATGATGAAAATTGAGGAGACTGATCAAAAACTTCAGATTGAAAGACAACATCTGCAGGAGCAGTTTGAAGACCTAAAACACGGTCAGAAAGATCTGGAACATGGTTGGAATCAACTGGAGTTTGAAAAAGCAGAACTTGAGATGTTTCCCTCTCAAATGCAGGAAAACTGTAAAAGACTTGAGTGTGAAAAGAAAAAGCTGCAGAAGGACTTGAAGAATTTAGATGATCACATTATCAAAAACTGGAGGGTTGGAAGAAACGACTCCAGAAAGAGATGGAGGAAATCTTTCAGAGGGAGGATGAGAACAAATAAACAAAAGTAAAAGAGAAAAGTGGAGAGGAATCAGAGCTGAGGCGTGGCTTTTACGTGGGTTTTCTCCGGGATACTCCGGTTTCTCTCATAATCAAAAAACACCAACTGTTTCGGCTAATTGGAGAATCTAAATCATTCCTATTCCATGCCAACGCTCTGAGATTTATTGTGACTATATTTTTCATCATGAATAAATAAAAAATCTAATTGACTATTAATGAATATGAATCAGCCGCTGTACTATTGTTTGTGTGTCTATCAACTACTGTTGTTACATGAAATAAAAATGCAAACACTGAGATTTATTGTTACTGTATTTTTGAGAAATGTTTGAAGCAAATCATCCATCCATCATCAAATCACCTTTTTTTTAAATAAAAAAATCTGAATTTTGGTTCAAAGTAAAAAATATTTTGTAAAATGATGAAGGTATTTGTAGAACTGAAAGATCAGAAAGAACTTCTGAGGATTTAAATATTGTCTGTAGATCTTTCTACAGCTTAATTATTTTCTTAAGGTATGTGAACATCTTCTGTAGAAAAGGCCTGAGGCTAACTTCTGCAGAAGGACTGTGTGCCAAACTAGCGTTTCCAATTCAGCTATTCAAGTTGGAGTTTTGGTCATGAGTGCGGTTCATTTGGGTCAGTGTGAACACAGTAACTGCTCTGGTGCGCGCTAAAACAGCCATACAGAGAGCGATCTGAAGAGGCACGGTTGTCGTCTTACTCAGGTGTGGTTTGTTTGTGGTAGACCTCGGGTCAAACCAACTACTGGATGTTCAACACATGTTTGAGCGAAAGAGGCCTCCGTGTTCTGCTGGACAAGACATTGTCTTGAGTCGTAAAAACATACTATAGAGAAAAATGGCCAATTCTTGGTCGACGACGCTAGTTGTGTCGCCATGATTTTCAGGTCTTTAGGCCTGTTGTCAGGGAAACACGATGCTTTGCCTACAGTGAAAATAACATTATATGAACATAAACTGAACTCAGTGAAAAATGATACAACATAATTAGGTGAACACAGAGACCGCACCAGGTTGCATCAACATGTGAAAACCAACGTGTCTAGTCAAACTGATGTGTGCTTCCAGCACTCCAGTGGTTTTATTATATTTTTTTTGGCACGCGTGGCCTTCATTCACAGTGAAGATGGACAGGAAAGAAGGCAGAGAGAAGAACAGGGAGAGACATGCAGCTAAGGAGTCGCATGGGCCGGGAGTCGATCCCCCGACCGCTAGGTGAGGACTATAGCATCTGTACATGGACCACCTGCTCTAGCCACTGCTCCACTGGGTGGCCCCATTTTCAATCAAACTTTATTTGTAGCACTTTTCACACAACTTGTGCAACACAAAGTGCTTTACAGCACAACCACCAAAACACATTGGAATAGACTCAACCTAGATACACATTATGCACTCACCAAGATAGACCTAGAACCCTAACACTAATTTCAGTAGCAGAGCAGGAATGGAGGAAACACCATCTTTTGTCTGGGAGGAAAAGACTGAAGAATGACAATTAAAATATATAAAACACATAAATAGACAAATAAACAGGTACATTCTAAGACAAGAAAAGCACTTAAAGATGCGCACACCTCAGCGAAGTGCGACAATTATCGAAAATTTGAAATTGATCCAGAATCCAGGATTTCTTCCGGATCACACCCAAAATTAAGTCAGTTGTTCCTTTTCACATTTCTGACAACTCCTGAAAATTTCATCAAAATCCATAACCTTTTGAGAGACAAACAGTGACAGACAAACCCTAAGCCTAACCCTAACCTCCTAACCCTAACCCTAAAACAGACAGACAGACAAATAAACGCCGGCAAAAACATTACTTCCTTGGCGGAGGTAATAATATGGCTTGTTTCAGCAGTTAACTGCACTAAGAGATGGCCACAGCCGGTTCTGGGTTGGCTTGAAAAGGTTTGGGGACGGAGCTTGGCAACGAAGCATGCACAAGCCATCTTCACCCCCAGGTGAAGGCTGCTAGCCAGGGGTAACCAGAAGATGGTCAGGTGGACTGCCTCAAGCTTCTACCTCTTGTAGCAATCAGAGCAGTCGGATCTTTTGGTCACGTGACCTTCCCCTTGGATCCATTTCAGGGCTCTTCAAGGCTGACAAAGTGGACCCTAATCAGCTACCTGTTTGCTTAGTGGTCTGGTTACGCCTCTACTTGTTGTTCAGTCGCCTAGGGGAAATAGGCTCAGTCAACCCGATGTAACCTGTGAGTCCAATTCTTTTTATTCATGGCTTTTCCAAGAAGTTTCTCTTAAATGCGAGAAAAAGGGGGACATGAAAGCAAGGGAGAATTAATTTAGTTGTCAATGCTTTGTGTTGCAACTTGTTGACATTAAACACTTAACACTGCTGCTTTTGATTTTACATGTTGTTTTTAGACTGTGATCTTTAAAAGGTCTGGTAAACACTGTAACACACACAATATAGAGTTGTGTGTTTTGACTCACATCTAAAAATAGGTTTTTACCATGATTAATCTGTCCTTTGGTAAACATTAGTTTGGTTCATATTGGTGTATTTTCCCACAATCCCATTGTGACCACATTGAACGAACCTTGCTTTGTTCTTGCTGTGCAAAAAAGAATTTGGTGCATGTAATTGCGATAGCCAATCACAAAGGGCAAGTGTGACACTATGAGTGTAAAAAGAAAAGCCTGTTTTGTTTATCTAAATGAGGACTAATCTTGGTTACACTGTTTACTCCTCTAAATAAATTGGCATTTGCTCCAGACGAAAGTCGTTTCTGTCCTGTAAGCAGTTTGTCCTGCGTTATTACATTATATTTCTTGCTTTCTACCTTTGATCAGTCATACTGTATCCAATGTAGGCTTTAAGGACATAACAGCATATATATTGAGCTGAGGAATGTTCTATTTTATACAGCAAAGCATAGACAGCTGGCTCACAGCTCCCCACATCAATGCACAGGCATTAAACCACAGCTCCAAATGAGCTCCAGTGGTGTTGCCATGTTCAGCAAAAAGTCAGAGAGGAAAAAGTAGTTTAGTGGGACTGCTGACAGCTCACCACATAGGCCAAGGTTAATGTCAGGGTTTTCAAATCTTTGATCACTATGAGAGGGTTTTGAGAGGCCAGACCTTTGACAAGCTTCCTTCTGTTTGAAAAATTGATTATTTGAATCGCTGAACTTGTGGAGATCTTGATGTGCTTTTGAGGCTGGGGATGTACTCCTGTTTCTCGAGTGCTGAAAAGATGAAGTCTCGCAACTCATTTAACAGCACACCACAACTGCTTAATGGGAGATAAGTCTTACATAAAAGAAGCCTAGCCATTAGCTGCTAACAAGGTTTTCTATAAGGGGAAATTGTTAGAGCAAGGCCAAAGAATGTACCATTTGCAGAATACTCAGAACTATGATCACAAGGTGCAAGATAATGGTGGACTTAACTAACTTAATGATGTAAATGCATTAAGACAAACTGAAGAATCTCAAGTTTTTGGTTAAGATAGCTAAAATTAGCCACCGTTATCTCCAGGGTGTTCAAAAAAGATTGTGTCAGCCCATCCTAAGTAAACAAGAATAGGAAGTGTATGAAGTGCTGTTACATCACTGAAAATTGCCTCATGTGAAAACACTCTTATGTGTGATTGACTGTATATTGATGAGCCCTCCTTTATCGTAGTTTATGACTGATGCGCATAGATGTAGAATTGCGTAATCAGTATGCTGTGACAGTAAACAAACAATAAACTGCTCTGTTGCCGTGTTTACGTGTGCCAGAAATGCTCTAAATAGAAGCGGCAAAGGAAAGGTCATAGTTAGGGACGAGAGGCCACTTTTGGATTCTTATTTTTCTTTGGAATGGTGATACATGACAAAAAGTTAACAGAATTTCAAGTTGCATTTTAATTGATTAGTGAGTAGGGAGAATTGCAGGATTTCTAACACTGTCAGAAATTTATATCAGGTGGCAAGACCAGTGAGAGGGCCATCGTCAAACCGCGACAACATAGGACAGCCGGTTTTGACAAAAGACCAAATATATCCCCACAACTCTATCATGATATTGATCTTTTGTCTGCAACAGCCCAAAATCATGCAGTTTTTAGGAACCCTAAGACAGAATCAACAGCACAGTGACCACCCCTCCCTCCAAACACCTCTACACTGGGCAATTTCCATGTTTACAACAGTAAATGTGGGACAATAATTGAGCCTCAGTTATTGTTTCCAACAATAATTGAGCCTTTCTTACAAATCTAGAAGAAAAATTGCCAGTTTTGCATTATATGCAATTTCTGCTTTTCTTAAAAAAAGAAAGTAGCTACATTCTTGAAATGTTGTAAGGTGTGTTGTGTCTCCCCCTTGCTTTACAGGTTTCCACTCCTCTTGTTTACATTTCGCTGGCTGTACCCTCAAGGAAATTCCCCAATGATCCATGTATTAGGGTTACCAGATATCTGTCTCAACAGTCAGGGATGGCTTAGTGACGCACTGGCAAGCATCTTTGATCTTTGACTGATGACTACTCACCAATTTGCCCTTGAGCAGTCTGCGAATGACAACATATTAGCCGTGCATGACTTTCCAACCCTAGGAAATCTAAAAATGAATCCGTCCATCCATTGTAATTTCAGATGTTGCTACCAAAACGGCATCCATAATGAGTGCTGCAGAACAAGGGTATTCTGCTGGGAAGCTGCGGTTGCCTTGGGGACCAAGCAATGGGTAGGGGCAGGGCCGTAGCACCAAATTCTGGGCCCCTACAAAGGAGGTCCTGGTGGGCCCCCAACCCCCCCCCCCCCCCCCCCTCACCACACCACCACCAACACCAAACCGATCACCTGACCACCTGCTTGCTGTTAATATTGCTGCAATATTAGCCGACCTAATATTCCCTTATTTTAATAACAAGACCATTTGAAAGGGTAGTCTATTATCTGATCTTGCTTTAGGGCTGTTTATGTCCGTTTTAGCAATGATAGCGGAGTTTACGACAGTTGACAATGGGATTTCATCTTGTGTGTTTAAAGTTTAACGTTTGTTACAATTGTACTCACCTTTCTTTGAGAAGAAGTCTGTAAGCAGCTGACTCCCCTCATTTTGTTTCTTCTCTCTCTCTTTCCTCTCTTTACATTTCTGAGAGCCAGATTTATATTTCTTGGGAGGTTGCGACATTATCTCTCCATCCACATACGCTAATAGTAATCAAGCTACGCCTCACGGTGAAAAACAGCTGTTTTTGGACTTAACGATTTTGCGCATATTCAAAGGGGTGTTCACACAGAGTAGTCCGTCACAACAGACTTAAGGTTTTTGGATTACAACAATATGCCATTTAATATAGGGCCCACCAAGTTTGCATTACGATCAATATCTGTCATGAAATTTAGTTTTGGTATTAACTAATATATTCAATATATAATTTTTTCCCCCTTAGCTTCCCGTGGGCCCCCCTCTGCCATGGGCCCCCCCAAGGCTGTGTAACTTTTACCCCCTGTCCGACGGCCCTGGGTAGGGGCCTAGCCGACCAAGCCAATCACGCTGGCTAAAGGTCTGGTTAGTCAACCTGGAAGGGTCGTGAAATGGTTTGAGGTAGAGGTTGCTTGACTAGGGTAGTAGCCAATAAACTAGAGGCTGTTTCCTGCTGCTTAGTTAAACTTTCCACCTTACCAAAAGCTATAATCTTTCCAGGCAAAATCAGTGCTGGTTGTGTTCATACAGTTCACAGCACCAAGAACCATAGTACATTTAAAATAAATGTGATTTCACTGGCTTAGCTTTTAATTAACAGCCAATAAGTCAAATCAATTGAAAATGGTGAGCACTGAATAGCCAAATTGACTGACTTGCTTTTTGGAGCCAGCCAATAGACTAAATGACACAATCGTTTGTACCACTTCTACTGGGACAAAATGGCGCTGCAGGCTTGCTAATTAGGGGGCTTAGTTCTGTCAGAATAGCATTTTGAGTGGCTTTTTAATCAGCACAGAGAATCTAAGTTTTGAACATGGCTTTTAGTCCTTTTTTTAATTTCATTCATTTGAATCATTCTTAAATATCTGAATGTGTAATTCTTACATAGTGCATCTTTAAAGTGCAAGATGATTGTGGAATCTCTACCGGGCTCAGTCAGCCTTGTCAAATGATAGACAAAAGGCCTCAGATGTTGGCATTTAAATCATTAAAAAAGAGGACTTCCATCAATTAAAGCTGTCATAAAAAATGCTTTGGCGGGGACTCAATGGTTTAGAATACAGGTAACAAGTTCCTCTTAATTGGAACAGGTGCAGCTGTGCATCACAGCAGACTCCCCCCGCTGCACATGCAAATCCCAGTTTGATTGGGACTGTTACTGCCAGAAATAATCACGCCGAGAATGAACTGCTCTCAGCGGTGCCGCATACATTTTAATATGGTAAGGAAGTCACTTGAGGGGAACGTTAATAAAGGAGGTAATCGATAAGGCAATTTAGGCTAAGCAGTTCATTTAATCTCACGTGGCACAGATAATGACTTTGTTATTGGGAAGAAGGGATCTGCCTTTCTGGTAAACGCATTGAAGTGAATGCATTTATGAAATATTTTATCCTGGCGTTAGATCAGCCTAAAGCTGCTTCTCCTTCTGGTTTGACGCAGGATAACTGTGGAAATGCTTTTTGAGAAATTTTCGGATGTCAGTGTCACAGCTGCTCAACAGGCATTCATAACTGCCAAGAAAATATTTATTAATGTTTTACTTGCAAAAGCAAGGTCATTACTCTAATAGCTAAATTCATTTCTTACGTCTGCCGAGATTGAATTTATTTATTACTTCACTCAAGATAGTATAATGAAATTACAAACCCTGAGTGTTTCGCAACCAAATAATAAAATTAGATTTAAATAAAAGTGAAATTATCAAGCCGTGTGAAGATAAACTGTCTAAAAAGAATGGTTTCTGCACCCGCATAAGTTTTGGAAAGAAGCTGCTCTTAACAGGTGCAGAGGTGGTCACCTCCTTCATTTCTCGTGTCAGTGTATTTCAGAAGTTGTTTTTCTGAAGAACATGAATAAAATTTAGCACTTTTGAGCTTCATTCAGCGGTAAAGCCTTACTTTGATCCATGGCATCCGTCCATCCGTGCTTCTATCCATTCATCAACTTCCATTTATCCACTTAACACGCAACCGACCACTTAACGCATCTATCCATACAGATGAAGACTAAGAATGGAAACCTCGTGGTGAAGAAAGTCCTTGATTTATTTCGTATATGTCTTTTCAGGTAAGTCGAATCTGACAGCACCCCAGCGCTTTAGGGGCAAAGTTCATTTAATCTCACAGCAGTACGAGAAAGGAAATTTCCTACTTCCCACCTATTTTAACCGCATTAAGACTTTATGCTATGAATTATTTTGTGCTTCAGCAAGTGAGTCATTCGTGGACGTGCATGAAGTGTGCTCTGATTGCCTGTACCACGCTGAGTCAGGAAACCGGCGGGCCACAAACCACTGAGCAGTCACCGTGACTACGTCCTCGTTCAATTAGGATGCCTGCTGATGAAGGTGCGCGTGACCCCTGCGGAAACAGCTGCGAGTGTTTCTCGCCATTTAACCGTCAGCTTAGTCTGTCGGAAGATTAAAAAAGTTTCAGACTTGAGCCTGCCTACATTAGTGTGTTTTCACGTTCGTCACGGCAATCTGCAATCACCGGCACCGGTAATTCAGTGAATCTATTCGTTCTGAACCTGACGCATGCTCGACAATCTTCCGGAGAGTCAAATGCTTTTGTTTTTGGCATGTCTGAGCTAACTCGATTAGATGATGATTCGTCAACAGTGGATATCCAGCTGCTTCTACCAACCACCCCCCTTTCACAGAGCTTAGGGATGTAAAAACGTATCATTTCATCAAGGGGCATCAAACGGTTGGAATGGTTCACAGCTGAGTGTGAAGCTGCAGGGATGAGAATCAGCACCTCCAAATCTAAGACCATGGTTCTCAGTCGGAAAAGGGTAGAATGCCTTCTCCAGGTCGGGAGCGAGGTTCTGCCTCAAACGGAGGAGTTTAAGTATCTCGGGGTCTTGTTCACGAGTGATGGGAGAAAGGAACGGGAGATCGCCAGACCGTTGTGGTGAAGAGAGAGCTGAGCCGAAAGGCTCACTGGTCGAATTTGTTCCAACCCTCACCTATGGTCGCCTATGAACTGTGGGTAGTGAGACAAAGAACGAGATCCCAGATACAAGCGGCGGAAATGAGTTTTCTCCGTAGGGTGGCTGGACTCTCCCTTTGAGATAAGGCGAGAAGTTCAGTCATTCAGGAGAGACTCAGAGTAGAGCCACTGCTCCTTCACATTGAGAGGAGCCAGTTGAGGTTGTTCGGACATTTGGCTAGGATGCTCCCTGGAGAGGTGTTTCGGCCATGTCCAACTGGGAGAAGACCACGGGGCAGGCCCAGGACACTCTCAGCTGGCCTGGGAGCACCTTGGGGTTCTCCCAGAGGCAGCCGGGGGGAGGGAGGTCTGGGCCTCTCTGCTGAAGCTGCTGCCCCCCAACCCGACTCTGAATCAAGCTAATGGATGGATGGATCGATGGTAACATCCAGTTTTGAGGTCGAGTTCAGTGTGAAAGAAAGAGTAATTGCAGTTCAATGAATGACCACTGGGGGGCTGGCTTTAAAACCATATCAGTCTTTATTCCCTTTATTCCCATGTTAAAATGCTCAATTTTAAAGTATAAATAAACATATTTACAGTTTCGGTTGGTAGTACGAGTACAACACAGAGATGTTTATTTGCAATAATGTGATCACGGCTCCTTTGCAGAGGCAGTCTCTAGCAGAAAAGAAGGACGAATTAACCATACCACAACAATCTATACAGAAATGTGCGTCACTAGATGGGGAGGAGCCGCGGTTTAGACTTGGCTCTCCCATTGGCCGGTCTGATCATCTTGTCCAATCCACTGCCGGTGTTTCCAAAAAGGAAATCCCACAATGCTATTTTGTTCTACCTGGCTAGGTTCTTTGTTCTCTAGCACGTGGTTCTACCGGCTACAGCTGGTTTGCTACATTTCTGATACAAAGTAAAGGCAAAACATACACTACGAATGATCTAAGACACTGTGATGTGGACATATGGTTCATTAAACAAAGCAGTATAAAAACAATGAGCAACAATAAAACAATAACAATAAAGTATGATATAAACCAAAATGCTATTGATAACAGTACTATTTCCAATGTGTAATTCCAATATGTAAGCCAAATGTGACCCTCTAGCTGCACTGATTCTGGACCTACAAAATTAAGAAAATTCTGACCTAACACTAGGTACAAAACAACAACAACAAAAAAAAAACATTTTTGGGTCTCCAAAACTAGATTTCACATCTCTGACTAGCAATGTCTTGACTTCTGAGCTGTGAATAAAGACCTAACAGTGCATAGTCGTTGCTATTTTAAAGATACGTGTTGTTGGGCTGTTTGTTCTGCCGGCACACCGCTACATCCAGCCGAGACTTGGCCGGGGAGAGTCGCGGGTGAAACTCAGCTAAGCAGAGTCCAGCAACTTTCTTTCTCTAAGGCTGCTAATGGATGTCAAGATATTTTGTTCTGAACCCAAGCAGCTGACTGACTGGACAGACCTTGGCATCCCTTGAGCAAAGATGCTAGTGTGACTAATAATCACAAAAGTGGGAAACTCTAGAGATACCCTGGATGTAACCCAGTGAGACGGAAATGCAGCATATCCTACCAAAGCCGTTAGGAACGGAGCTCTGTACACATTGCACATTTCATCCTTCTAAAGTAGACGGACTCTTTTGGTTGAAATGGTGTATTTACATTAAAACCTTCACTTGTGCAGCTTGAATGTAAGAGTGTGCCCTCCAGTTCCATAAGTCATATATCCACTGTTCAGTCTTCCTGTCTTGTATGTTGTCAGAGCTGCTCGAGAAGTTCAGCTGTGCCGCCGCCTCGACACCAACTGTCTCCATCCAAGCTTGATGTAAGAAAAAAAAATTAATTCCCCGCGGGCGACCCCCTTCTTCCTCTATGCTGTAATAAATGAACGGAAAAGAAAATCATTTTTAAAACTTACTTTTTTTTTTATTTTCATGTATGTTCTGAAGAGTCTCAGAGGGCTGACATACTTTAAAATGGGATGAAAAGCATCCCTGCCCTGCAGAAAGCAATTTATAATGAATATTAATGGAAGTCTTCTTTTTTTTTTTTTCTTATCTGACACCATGTTGTATCACTGCAGCAAAATTGCAAATGCATGTCACAAAAGTTGAATAAAGAGCTTTCAGAAAAAAAAACGACTCATTTCTGATTCAATATCTTGTTTGGCTGAGGGTGCTTGTGTTTATATGAATGCATGTTGCAGAGCAGTTGATGTTGTTGGGACTCAGCAGCGTGGCAGAAGCTAAAGGGCCCATTGTGACACACTAAAAGCCAGGTTAATGCTTCCCGTGCATAATCTGAAAGCTGGGTCAACGACTGTACACATCCTCTCTTTTTAAATCTCCCCAGCTTGTGTAACATCTTTTATTCTCTGACTGGCAGCTCTCTCTCCGTGCTGCTGCATACCACCGCCTCGGTGTCAGCGATAAGCATGCTCTGTCCTGCAGTGGAGGCTAACTGCTGCATCAGGAACTTCGCTCCCCCCTTTTTTTTTTTTTAATTTGAACATCCTCCTCACGTATTACCGACACAATAACACCACACCGCTGGCGGTGCCGCAGCGAGAGGAGAATATCATCACCGACTGCTGCATGGATTTTTAAATTAGCGGCGCTGTAACTGGCCTCTAAACATGCAATATTCCAGGGTGATGCTTCTTGTCAGCACAAGTAAATCCATTTATCTACCTCCTTTCAACGGGGGATTTTTAAAGGGCTTGGCTGTGAATTCCTTAGCTGTACAATATTTTGAGGGAAAAAAAAAAAAAAAAGCTGTCGCTAAAAGGCCTGTTCTCTTTAAAAGGCCACTAATTAACCTGCTATTATTTTCCCGGTTAACCAGGGGCAACTCCGGTATTTCACACAGCTTTATCAAAGGTTAAGTCGTCTGTTTGTTGACATTAACAAAAAAGTGCTTGTACAAAGTCTTAAATATCCTGCAGGCCCTGGAACAAAAAAAAAAATATAAATAAATAAATAAATATAACATGCATATAGTATGTTAACCATAGCCTGAATTGAAACAAAACACCACAAGTGTTCTGGAGGGTGGTTTTGCTGGAGATCAGGTCGATGCCAGTATTTATGCCATTTTGGCAGGAGCTGCCTGACTCTGCTCATCCCCGTTAATCCAGGGATGATCAACAAGCCTGGCCATTGGTTGGAACATCCCCACCTAACCTCAGGTACCACAAGACAGCCATTTTAGCTTAACTTTGCTCATACAAGCCTATTACGGCCACTTATGCTGCCTTGCATTCGCTGCGATGGAATCGAGCCATCCTCCATTGTCTGAGATGTCAGTTTTTGCTGAAACAAGGACCGCCAGAGCTCCGTCCGAGCGGTGCCAGAGCTGCCACCTCCTTTCAACTCGGGATTTTTGGCCCCGGAAAAATCACCTGGAAGCGAGTTTAAAGCCAGCCTCAGCTCGCGCAGATGAATGTTGCAGAGTGTGTTTGTGATGCAGGACAGGTCTCGCCCAGAAGTCGCTTTTTCTTTTGGTGCTTAGTCTTTTTTTTTTGGGTCAATATATTTGAACCAGTATGGTGTGTGACTCCAGTGCACAGTTGCATCAAAATTCTTGATCCTTTTGCATCAGATAAATTAATGAGGTTCAACAATGATTAAACAAATATTTAACAGAGAATATTAAGAAAAAATTCATGGACTATGACACATTGAATGCATTTTTTTTCTTTTCCAGTAGAGGGTGCTGTAGTTCACACAGAAATCCTGTGCTTTTTTTTTTTTTTTTTTTTGGCAGTTCCCTTAGGTATCTGACTTATTCTAGATCAAAATCAAGATTACATAATGAGATACTTATAAATTAAGAAGTGTTCACGTGCTGATAATGTTGAATTATTTTTGGTGAGTTTTTTGTGGAGTTTGCCAACAGCAAACAGCTATAATAATAACCTAAATCACTTTGCAGCTCTACCTCTGCTGTGTATCCTGAACGGGGGAGTGCAGGTCATCAAAGTTGGGGTTTCCAGCTTAATATCTGGGCAATTAAAGACATTTTCAAGATGTCCATGTGATAGTCAGATGCCTTTGGATAGGCTGTAACATAATAATGATGTTAGCTCCTTATAGGTAGCAAATAAAAAGAGAGAGAGAATTGGAATGTCTTCTTACAAAAACTGTCTCATTTCTTCAAAATTCTCCGTTGAATAATTTAATAGATCACGTTGACATTCCACAACTCGAGGATTTAATGTAATAATATTGTGAAAATACATTCATGACGCAGTTTATCCTCTATTTTTTTTCTCATTTTTACAGCATGTTTCAGTGGATCATCAACTCTGATCAGATTTGATTATTGTTGTCACATAATATGTTTTGACTATGTTAGGAGTGTGTCGGGGTTAATTAAAGGAGGATATCTGTCACTGACTGGCAACCGAAGCTCTGAGCCCAGACCTTCGGGACATCTGTTACGATCTGTCCCTTCCCTTCAACACTCATGTCTGTTGTTTCCATCCCTGACGCAAACTAAATAAAGTCCCATCAGTGCAGATTAATGTTTGTCAGGAGGACGGTAATCATACACTGAGTTCTACTTCACCTACTTTAGAAGAAGATTTGCTCCTCTTCGGTAAAGAAAGTGGTGTATGTGCTTGATAAAGAGACACGCGGGGTAACTTTGGTATAGTGCTTGAACGATCGAGGAAATGAACTCTAATAATGTAGACATAATCAGAGCGGGGGAATTATCCAGCCTTGAGTGCGAGCAATCTGATTAGAAAACCATTGCAGGGCTACTCTGCTGATACAAACAACTCGCAATCACCCTATTTTAAAATATTGATTAGAATGGCTGTGTAGGTGCAGCTTCCCTTCAACGCTAATGACAATGCAACTCAACGCTTTGAGCGCCGGGACGATGATGCCAAATCCTGTGAGCGAATCAATTATTCAGATCCATAAGATACTCAGAACAAATTACCTTGTTTTGGAAAACTCAGATTATGCAGAAACAGCTGAAAACTTGCTTTTAAATTGGAGTGCACGTGGTCAACACTGATGAGAAATGAACTGGGGATTTAATGAAAATACCTCTCCAGACAATATCCCTCTACGGCAGCCTCTGTGTGGTCCTGTGATGGACATTCAGTTACTGAATGCAATAACAGGTTATAATTCTTAATTAAAGTATGTTTGAATAACTCAAAATGCAAAATAAGCAGGTCTACATGATTTCTAACCATGAACACTGATCTCTGAACTCAAGAGATGTGCACTTAAAAAAAAACAAAAAAAACAACTGGTCTTCATATGCAGCCGTGGCAACCAGAGAAAATAAAATCCTTGATCTGCTGTATGCCAATACCAAAGATGCTTACAGAGCAACTGCCTTCCCACCACTTTTTTAAAAATATATTTGTGTTATTGATGAGCTGATGAGATTTTTGAATTTCCCCCTTGGGGGATGAATAAAGTACACCTAATCTAATCTAATTTTATCTAATAAACTAGAATCTAATAGAGTGGAGGGGAGCCTCCTCTAACCCTACATTGCTTCAGCCAATCATAGACAGGGGGAGGGTTCATGGTTGTGATGAACCAGGTTTTCTTGGAAAGCACAAAAATGTGTTTTTGTTTTGTTTTTCAAATATCAGAAATATCCAGAAATTACTTACCCTGTCTTTAATGTAGCGGATGGTGCTCATATAATTAACCTTAAACTGTTCTGTGTGTTTTCATGTAAAGTTTTTTGTTGATTTGTATTTCATTTTCATCATCTAGTAAATCAGAACCTGAAACAAAATTCAGAGGCAAGAAAAAAAACTCTATGAATCCCTTGTGATTTATACGTTTTCTGCGATGTTGTAGGTTTGGCAATGACAAACCAAAGCTTTCCTCTTTTTTTAGAGTATGTCTTTTATATTGTACTTTACTGCTAAGAGAAGTGACCCAAATGAGCTTCTACTAAATATAGGGAGGGACAATCCTGCCAGTCCAAATTATTGGCAGGGACATGTGTACCTAAACATCCGTCCTTGACATCAAATATCATCCAGTCTTCATCAAAGTCACAATCATGGACAATCACAATGTGGCTGAGCTGATGACATCTTTATCAAATGCACTCATTCAAAGACCTGGTAAGGGGAGAAAGAGAGAACCCAGAGACTAATTACTTCAGTAGTTTGTACACTTGAAGTCCAACTTATGAAATGCATTTAAAGGTTGTGGTTTAAAAGCTACTTTGGCTGATTTTAAGTTTGCATCACAGCCATGCCTCACAAAGAGAAGACTGCTGAGTAGTCTGCATGTGGCTTGAGAGGGATACAAAATCACCTACAGGAAATGTGTGTTGGCATCCATCAGTCCCAAACTAAACAAATAGACTACAACTGCGCATAGTTTAGTAATGTAGCCGTCCTTCCCAGAACTGGGCGTCCAGCCAAGATGACTCCAAAGGCACAACGCAGAATTCTCAGTGAAGTAGAGATGAACCCACAAGTAACTGTCAAACATCACTGGAACTAAAACTCGAGGAGAAATGTGATCTCAAAAAATTTTAGGAGTAATTTTAGGACATCCTACTTATAAATAATTGCAGAAGTTCATGTCTGTAGTAAGAAATGCATTCAGCATCACTCTGAGATGAGATTTTCTTTATTTTTACAATCTTATGACAGGGACAGAAAGTAGTTCCTGAAACTTGTTTTCATGTGTGACATGGACAAATCCTGAGTTAATAATAATAAGTTTCTCACAGTAGTGCTGGACGCAAAAGGAATGCCTCCAGGATAACATATGTGACAAAACCGACTATTTCTTAAGTGTTGAGATCCAATAAGAACAACCGTCTAAACTGAGTTTTGTAACAGGAAATTAGAAGTCATCTGTGTCTTTATGTTATTGAAACATGTTTGAAAGCCAGTTAGTTTGCAGCTCTTGATGGATAGATAGTGCATAGATAATGGGAAAAAACAAATTATCATCTGGATAACGATGAAAGTTTATGCCATACAGTCTAATATCAGCACCTAATGGAAGCGTGTATAGAGTGAAAAGTCATGGGCCAAGTATAGAAACCTGTGGAACACCATGACCAACTCTGGTGGATCAGGAAGACTCCTCATTCACATGAACGCACAGGATAACAGACTTAAACCAAATTAATGTGGTTCTTTTAATCCCAACAACATATATAAAATGTGTTCATTTTATTCAGTTAGTTACCTTCATATGATTCATTGGACCTACACCAAACAAAAGTTGCTGCATAATCTCCTTATTTTACCCTTGGCTTCCATCAGTTCCAGCATGTCAAACCCACCACAAAAGTACTTTTTTTTTGTTCCACATCCATGATAATCCTGACCTCCCCTGATGGAACTTAACACCCTTGTCAACATTCATTGCGGTTGATGTTTCTGCAACACGGCGCTGGATACAATTTCCTGCCTCTGGGGTAGCCTCGTAGGATGTGCCTCACCCTTTTATCCGTGTAATCACAAGTCGCCATGCTGAGATCAGACACATTGTCCAAGTGACTCCATTCAAGCCTCAGCGTATGAAAGGATGAGAAGGTGTTGTGTACGTGTCTGTGCGTTCGCATTTTGTCATGCCAAGTGAAAGGTGAGTGGGCGCGTGTCAGAACTTCAACTTTCTAGCACAAACACTGCTGGCAGGTCTCCATAGTAATAAAGTCACATGTCACAAAGCCCGGCGTGAATCAGCACTCACGTTCAGACAAGTTAAAAGTTGCGTGGGTTTCGGTTTGAGCGCGTATGCGATCCACAATGAAGAAACCGGCCTCTATGGGTGTTTAAGTATCAATGCCACACTTACATCGGGGTCACCAGTGTGTCATCCGTTGTCAGAGTTTGTGACAGGTGCCTGACAAGCCCCACAGCGGACTGCTTGATGTGCTGATACAGACAGAATGCTTTCTTGAACTGTTTTCCTGGGGAAAAAAAAGAATAAATAAAATAAAAACCCACGGGTCAACTTTGGTGAACTCAGTTTCTCTATTTTTTACTTTACACTCAAGCCACAAAGATAATCTGACGATCCTCTGTTCTCCAGACACACACACACCCACAAAGAATCAAATAACAAAGCAGATATCTAATCGGAAAATCTGTGTTATTTTCTACTGAATGGTCATGATCACAACAAATGTTATCCACACCGAAATCTTCTGAGATAATATCAGTGTGGGTTTATTGAACGGAGAAATGGATGTTTACCCTCTTGTTGCATCGCCTCTTCTTTTGAAAAAAAGCTCTGTTAGAATTTCAGAACCAAGGAAGGCAATTTTGAAAGTAAAATAGGACATGTTTTGCTATATTTTTCATTTCAAAATGAGCTGAGTCTTTTCAGCAGGTCACAGGTCTGAAATGTTGGCCGGATAACACTGTAGACTATAAGAAGAACTGGACTAAACCACTGTGATGTTATCCTGAGGTTTTCTGAAGATTCAGTTTGAAGCGTGATTTTCTCTGGTGACTGTCTCAACCCTCCAGTTTATCCATTTTCAAACTTCAGAATACAAAGGCCCAATTTGAAATGTGAAAAATCTCCGCAGCCCACCGAAATCTTTAATTACAACTGTGATCAACATACAGGACAAGGAACCATGATCCGATATTAATGTAAGGGGTCAACAAATAGGTGACACTTGTTATATTAAGTTAAGATGGCAGTAGAATAACACTTAACTGGTTTGTTTTATTACTTCTTAATGTTTTTTTTAATCATGTCATGAATATTTTACAGTAATTAAAAACATATTTAAAAAAGATCGAGGATTTAAAACACAATTGTTTAATTTTAATGACCTCTCACGGCCCAGCTGCAGTCCCACGACGGCCCACCAGGGGGCCACGGCCCACACTTTGGGAATCACTGCTCCAGTTTATCCAAAAATGGGGTAGTCTAGAGCAAGTCTGGAGGTCTGGGACATGTCAACCTACATTAGCCTTTTAGCTTGGTTTAGCTCATGCTAACCTATGTCATTCAGATCAAAGGCCAACACGGAGACGCTAATGGATGCTTTTATCACCAGTCACACTGACTATTGCAATGGACTGCTTTCTAGTCTTCCGAAGCATTTAAAGCATCTACAACTTTTACAAAATTCAGCTCCTCGTGTCCTGAGGAAAAACAGAAAGCAGGCCCAAATTACACCAGCTTTAAAATCGCTGCATTGGCTCCCCGTATCTTTCAGGATCGATCTTAAGGTGCTTTTAATGGTTTTAAAGTGCCTTAATGGTCTTGGGCCTTCTTATCTCTCAGAACTGCTTTTACCCTATGAACCTTTGCGAACCCTGCGCTCCTGTTGGCAAGCGTCTCCTCCAAATTCCTGATGTTAATTTAAAGACTCAGGGTGAGATATCTTTTAAGTTCTATGGTCCTAAACTCTTGAACAACTTGCCGCAGGACCTCAGGGACGCAGAGAATGTTCACATTTTTAAGAGCAGGCTCAAGACCCCCTTTTTGGTCTTAACTTTATTTTTTTAGTTTAGTTTTGACTTAGAAATCATTTGTTAGTCATTTATTTGTTTTATTTATCTTATTTATGTTGTATGGTGTGTCCTTGTGCTGTGTGTTTGGTCTTGGGGAATACGGATTGGTTGGTGGAGTAGGTAGACCGGTTTGCTTTTAATCTGTGAAGCATTTTGTGTTGCAGTTCTGTTTGTATGAAAAGTGCTATATAAATTAAGTTTGATTGATTGATTGATGATTTTCAATCTATACTTATTCCTTATCTCACACATTTGAAACAAAGACTGCTGTAGCTGAACCGTCACCCTCCATGTGCCAACGCCCGGTTAATTGTCCGGAGGTTTTCGGTTCCTGGGGCTTAGTCAGTTAAAAAGGGTGGAGAAGCTAGCTGCTCTAGCTGCTGGAGAGATTAGCGGCCAGTGAGCTAGAGGCAAAAATATGCATTTCTTCTGCAAAGCTGGACATTTTCATAAGTTCAGTACGGACTGACTCACTTTTCGAGCCAGCACCTGGAGGTCAGTTGGAGAACTGCAATTTTCTTCACTTTCTGGATTGAATCAGACCAACAAGATGGATGTAGCCTCTTTGGTAGTGTCTCTCTGAATGGAACATAACCATCCTTGAAAAGATGTTGCCTTGATGGCAGCACACGTTGTGCCTTAACGGCGCCCTCATTGATGTAGGGGTCAACCATGCCACGTGCACTGGAGCAACCCCATGCTGAGCAGTGTTCATTTTGAGCCGATGACAATTTTCAAAAAGAAGATTTTGATTTAGATCTGCTTGACTGAAGGTCAGTTTTCCACTCAACCCCCAAACCACACAGAGGTGTTGAAAGGTGATAGAGTTAAAAGATCTGTTCATCAAAATGACATGAAGTTCAGTCACATTTTTCAAAAATTCCAAATGCAGGGGCTGCTTCAAGTGATATCCTAATTAAAGTTTACCGTATTAGGCTTCAAGTATAAACGGATGAATAGCTAAAGTTACAGTATGACACTGAAATGATTTAATTAAAATTCAAGGATCCAGAACTTGTTTCAGAATCCAGAACTGAAGTCAAAGCAAAATCAGTTATTGTTTCTAATATTTAAACAACTAATGTTAGGATCAGTTATCATACCTCCTAAACGTAATATCAAAGATACTAGCTTGAGCATGTTTCCCTGCTCTCTGGCAGCCCATGATCGGATAGACAGTGCATAAGGCATCACTTATCAAACACTTTGACATTCTCCCCCCCCCCCCCCGTTTATTTCAGTCTGGCAGCTGCCTCGCCGAATGTATCCGTTTGAACTCGTGCTTACAGCTTGTCATCATTAGGAACATTTCTGTGTGAGTTCATTGAATAAAAGGATGAATGAGTAAGAGCAAGGGGTGGAGAAAGTGCTTGGAAGGCTGTTAAATGAAATGTCACCAGCCTTGTATAGCTGAAAGCAACAAGTCGATGTGAGCCATGAATGGATGTGTTCCACAGGATTCCTCTCTCTTTGAGTGAGTGTGTGTGGGGGCAGAGCCATCATGTTTGTCTCGATTGCAAACCCTAAAGCAAGAATAAATTAGTCCAAATGATGGAGCATTTGCATCACTGAGCAGGATTTTTGCATGAATGAGCCAAGATGGAGCTATTGATGAATTACTTCAGGCTCACTATGTCAGTCACACGAGAGGCTTGTGCAGTGTAATTACTCTATGGATAAGCCATGGATGTTACATTCTCCTGTATGAAGAAAAAAAAATATAAAAATCAACATGGAGACTTCAATGGTTTTATTCCTTCACCGAATCTCAAATGTAATATTTATAAGTCAAGATGATCGATAATTTGCAGAGACTTGTGCAGACTGAAAAAGGTCCCAAACTCATTGGTCATGCATGTCTTTTGTCCAATGTGTGTTGCTTCCAATGGGGACACATATATAAAACTCTATCTTTGAAGAATATCAATAAACTAGAAAAGCACTAGGAGAGCGCAGACCTCCACCAAGCGCAATTTAGCGATTTATACCATAAATATTAATCGTACATATAGCACTGACAATCTAGGACCGCTAAAAAAGTACTATATCTTACTTTATTTTGTGATGCACACAAAAATAAATAATAGTGCTATAAAGATTTCATGCAATATTTTGTTTCCAAAGTCAATATACTGAAATTAAACAACCTCAATGTTTTTATAGGGATTGCGATAAAATCCGCCTTCTGGATCAGATCCGGATCAGCCTTTGAAATTTGATAGAGGTTCCCATTGTCAATCCCTGAGTCAAATTTCATGAGTTTTGGGCAATAATTAATGGAGATATTGAGAACAAAATTTTTGGACCCATTTACCACAATGTTATTAAAAATTTGAAAGTGATCCAGAATCCAGGATTTCTTCTGGATCACACCCAAAATGAAATCAGTACTTCCTTTTCACATTTCCGACAAGTCCATCCTTCTGCTTGGTCAGCTTCAGTGACCTAATAAAGCGTCGCTCACAAGTTTAAGATCAATGTAAAGAATAATTTTCTTGAAAGTAAAGTTAAACCCTTTTCAGAGCCCTGCGTTGAAGGGTAAGACATAAACTCTCAAATAGCATTTCTGTAATTCAGCTCACGCTCCAATCGTTATTCCAACAATGCTTATAATTTGGCGTTTAGCCTCCAACTACATCACTCCCCCACAGATAGTACCTACCTTTAGATATCAGGAGTGATGCCCAACAGCTTATCACCCTGTCCGAATTCTTTGAGTCAGAGCCTACAGATGGACGCTGGGGTGGTGCTGGGAATTATTGAGCACCAACACCATCCAGTTTAGCAGTTGCACATCAGTAGAAAGGCAGAGTTGGGCTCTGTTTGCTCCCCATATAGACAAATGAACAAGTGTATAATATATAATATTCTAAACTGACCCAGACCCATCTGTCTCAGCCTCAGTCCAGTTGTTTGATGCACACCAACGTCTTCAATCTTCACATTTCTTTAAATGATGTGCCATCAGACTCGTGTGGATGTCAAGCAAATAGACTTATCTTGAGTCACTGCTGAGTGAACATAAAGCATCACGATTTGCAGGATTTGGGTCAAAGTGCAAGAGATTTGGCGGGAGTAGTAAATACATGAAGTCCTTGATTATAACCATAAGCACTGCTTCAGCAGGATTTAAAAAAAAAAACCCAAACACAGAAAAAGCTTAAAATCAAAATAACAACCAAAACTCTATTGACAATGACGAGACCAAAAGTAACCCTTAGACCATGACATAAAAATTAAACGTTCTTTTTAACTTTTTAAGCAAAGTGATGCAAAGACATAGGTATGCCAAGAAGTATGAAGCCTCAAATATTTATTCCACCAAGGACCAAGAATTTAACCGGTATATTACGTCTCTTGCTTGGTCTTGATAAAGGCCAGGTGAAGCACTTTTTATGAGCATTCCAGATGCCTTGACTCCTCAAAACCCTGAGCTAAATGCCAGGAATGCTAATGGTCAAATTGAGGTCTGGAAGGCCAAGAAGGCATTCCAAAAAAAAGTGTTTGTAATTTCGCTTGACAGGCAAAAAACCCTCTCTTTATCCACACTGCAAGACGAAGCTGGACACCTGTGATCTCTGAACCCTCAGGTGGCACTGCATCAAGAATTGCCATTCATCAATAGCTGATATTGTAACCACATGAGCAAAGTATTACTTTGGGAGAAAAGTTGTCAAACTTTACAGTACAGTGTAACATTGAGAAATTGGCAAAAAAAAAAAAAAAAAAGTCTCAGGTTAACCTTGTCCAGAGGCAGGTTTCTTGTCTGAAGGCAGCTATGACGGCTTAGAGACATCTGGAATGGACCATAACTCACTGGAAATGTGTAATGTAGTCTAATCATCAGTCATCCGTGTCCTTTTTTTTTGGAAAGAAATGGGGGTCATGTGCTCCAGACCAAAGATGAAAAGGACCATCCAGATAGTTAACAGCAATGAGATCAAAAGTCAGGTGATGGTACAGGGTTGCTTCAGTGGCCTTGGAAAAGGTCAATTATACTTTCCTTTGCAGTTTCCCTTTACTTTTAATTAGAAAAAAAACTGTCCAGGCTTTTGAATGCCAGTTTTAAGCCTTTAGTTTAAGGAATTAGTAATACTTGTCATGCAAATGTGCACCGTTTTCACAGCAGCCCACATTCCCATGGTAGGTTCCCAAGACAATTAGCAGGCTCGATGAAAAGTTTGACATTTGGATTTTATGAGCAGATTATCTCATTAAAGCACAGAGACTGTATTGTCGTAGCATTTACTTACAAGATCATCATTTGAATTTAACATTGAATGTAGAACTTGTGGTTGAGAAACTATCACTCGGAGCAGGAAATCTGAGTTTTTCTATGAGTTTTCATACACAAAGAAAATAAACAATAATCAATCAATATAAAATATACAAAATGAATCAACAATAACTAAAAAAACATGATGTCAAGTGTGGTGGTAGTGACCTATCAAAAAAAAAAAACATTATTTGAAACCAGGAAACTCAGGTTTTTCTGCCAAAAATACTGAAGTCTATGCTGCTTCTTTGATTACAGATAAATGATCCAAGTTCCTTTATGCAATTGTATTTGAATTTGTGGTAACCTCTGGCAATTTCGGGAATTTCTTAAGTTAGCACAATTTCTGAAAGTTAGCACAATTAACAGCCCAACAAGTCACATTATATCTGAACTTGCAATTCAGAGCTCAGACTTCAAGTTCACTGAAAAGGCTAAGTGCTAAACAACTAAAGTGATGAAAGCTACCGTAGGTTGTAACACAAAGCTGTGCAATTTGCAAATTTTTGCATGGGAGTCAGTGGACATGGACCCACCTTTGGAGCCAGCCTCCAGTGGTGATTTGATGAAGAGCACGTTTTGCCACGACGACATCAGTGCAAAAAGCTGGATGTGCTCTCTTGGCGACCACTGGTTTTAAGTCAAACACCCATCTATTTTTGATACTAGTCTCATCCTTTTTAGGTGGGCAGTGGTTCCATCCCTAAAGGCAGCAGGCAAGAGGCAGTGTTGGGACCATGATGTCGTGAAGGATAGAGAAAAATCTGGAAATTGACCAAGAATTTGGTGATTCTTTTGCTAAATTATTGTCATAATTACCATTACGCTACATGTAACTGCATCTTCAGTGAACTACAATAATCAAAAGTTTTTTTTATTTAAGGACAACAATGACAGAACATGATTATAGTAGCTGAGAACCGGCATATCCATATGTAGCATTAGGTCTTAATTCTTCATTTAGACCATCAAACATCTCACTTTGTGTCTCTGACTATTGAGCTCAATGGAATTTAAAAAAAATTATATAATATATAAAAAAAAGCTCCTTGTTGCCTTTGCATTTACATGTTAGAACTTGAAGGTTGTTTCTGACAGTTTCTCTGATTTTTGTTACTAAAAGTGAAAACAGGACGAACGCAGTCTCGGAAAGCAAGCTTTAAATCTTGACTTTTTTTTCACTCAAGCGTTTCGGATCATTTTTATGTGTTCATTTCTTACAATCAAAGAGGCAAACTTTATTTAGATCAACACAACAAACAGAAGCGGTTTTGGTTGGCATTGAATAGTCGCTCAGCCTTGATGTGGATGTGAAGACAGTAAGGTGTGAGTGAGACTAGATGAGGAAAAAATAAATAAATAAATAAAAAACTGATTACAATTCAATGCTGATTGAAACTGAAGGAGCTCAATATTGATTCAATTTTATTAGCAGAATATGCTAAATGTGTTTCTGTTAAATTAGACAGAGATTAGACAGGGGATTTAAACTGAGTGGGCGGGGCACTCAGAGGAGCGGTTTCCATGACGATCTGAGAATCCGTGATGAGGTCATTCCACTAGTGCAGAATGACCTCATAGAGGATTCTGTTATAAGGTCATTCCACTAGTGCAGTCAGACTATTCTAACTGTTCCAGAGAGACGCATCTTAGTGAGCAAGTAGCCAAAGAAGACCTTTGCAAAACATATTTCTTCAGATAAACACAAATGTCTCGTCAACAATCAAGAATCCCTTACAGGAGGCAAGTGTGCCATGGTGAAAACCGCCAGCACTGGATGCAGAACAACACTCAAAGGCTGCACGAAGAAATTAACCGACTGAATTTCCTGATAAATACTGAGAGAGCCAGAGGCTCGGAGCAGACCAAAAGAGCAGAAGAATTTTCCCTTGAACTGGATTACAGAAAAGAACAACTGGTAAAACAGGAATTCTTAAAGGGAATGTTCATCAACCAGGGTAAAGAAAAGAAGAGGGAATTAGAGACTCTGGAGAAGGACACTGATCCAGAGACTCTCAAGAGAGCCAGATTGGCTTCCGAGGTGCACAACAACAAAAAATTCATGAAGAAGAAGTTGCTGCACGTCGATTATGACGAGCTGAAAGTGGCCTTTATTGCTCACCAGGAAAAGTTTTCCAGCGAGCTCCAGACTGAGCAACAGAAAATCAAGACTGCCCAAGAGGAGCTGGACAGAGCCAGGACTTCATATGAGGAACTCAACACCAAATACCAAACTGACATCCTGGCAGAAAGCAAGAAGATTGAGACACTTAAACAAAAACGTGAATTAGAAATTAAGTCTCATGCAGACAAAATGGCTCAAGATCAGGGACTCATCAACAGCCTGAGAGCTCAGCAGGACACACTCCGTCAACGGATGAGACAGGACATCAGTTTCCTGGAACAAAAATCAAAGGACGTAGAGACGTGCTTACAGGAAGAACTGAAACGGGTCAAGCGTTCATATGCAGACCTCAGCTATAAGTATGAAGCTGATGTTCTTAAAGTGAAGAAACAGGCGGACTCTTATCAGCAAGATCTTCAGAGAGAAGTGAAGGCTCACTCTCAAACTGTCATCACCAACATGGAGTTTTTCAACACAATGGCAGCTCAAGAGGAAGCTCTGAAGCAAAAACTGTCTGAGGAACTTGCCTTTTTGAGACAAGCTTCCTCTGAAACCGAGAGGGGTTTTCAAGCAGAGTTGGAGGGTCTAAGAGCTCAGTTGAAAAGGGAAAACTCCCTCACCGATGAGTTGTCTTCTCAACTCAAGGAGAGAGATGATTTTGGGCCTCCAAAAAGAAAAAGAGCCAGACTTGAGGGGCCAAACGAGGAGCAAGTGTCCTTCACTAATCCTGGATCTATGAAGGTCCCTGCAATGTCTCAAACCATCAAGGAGACAATAAATGAGGAACCTGAACCCATGGAAGTGACTCAGATGTCTGCAGGAACCATCCCAGAAACAACAGACACTGAACCTCAATCCATGGACACAACTCCAGTCTCTGATAACGCCGTCCCACACACAAGCACCAAGCCTCCTTCATTATTTAAAAGAGCCCGCCACGCTCTCGGTTTGAGAAAACCAGAAAGCTGGAAGAAAAAGAAGACAACATCTTAATGGGAGCACTTAAGATCACTTTACCGCTCTCATCAACAGAAAAAATAATTCTTTAAATATAATTTCTAAATTTAAAATCCATCCAATTTCCACACCTTCTCGATCTTAATCAAGGTTGCAGGGGTTTGGATGCCAGTCCATCACAGGTCACACAGCAATATGGAAAAGACAAAAAAAATATATATATATCAAGGGAGTTTTTCTCCGGGTGCTTCTGGTTTTCTCCCAGTCTAAAAATATGCTGAGAGTGTTAGTGGTTGTTTTGATGTGTGATCCTGTACTGGGTTGGTAACCTGCCACCCAAAAACAGATGGATCAATTGAATTGTACTTGAATAAATTGTTTTGAACTAAAATTAATTTGTTGAACTGGATTATTGTGAACTGATTGAATTAAATCTTAAATCAAATTTCAATAAAAGTGACATTAATGAGAATTGTATTGAACTTAAGTGATTTTTTTTCAAGGGATTTTCTATTTTTGGGTTCACTTGTGTTTTTACATGAATGTTAATTATTGTGTTCTCAAATGAGATCACACTTCCAGAGCTTACTTGCTATTTTAGAACTGGAATGATGTTAATAGTATTTATTGGACTTCAGGCCTCCACAACATGTGACTGGTTTTGTTACCAGTCAACACTAAAATTCAAGTCAGTTGATACATTGTTAGGCAGAACCAGCATCTCTGAGGCTCTGAGTTTAGTTCCATGTCTTCAGCCAATTGAATTTTTTGATTTCCTAATATAATTCCTTTTTATTTGATTGCATAAATGAATTATTCATATTGCAAACCATCATAATGTATTTTCTCTGTTTATGGTTTTAAACCGATGAAGGCAAAGGATTGCTATCATTTGTGAATGCATGGTTTCACACAGACTTGTATTTACACTTTTATTTTGGAAGGTTGCCACACATGTGCTGTGCATTGTGGGATGCACTGAGTTTCAGACGTGGACCAGTTGAGTGAAAGCAGAAAGCATGTGCATCATATGAGATTCACCTGTGTTGTAAACCTTTCCTTCACCCTTTAAAGCAATAAATACAATGCTGTTGTAGTGATGATAATTTATGTGAGTGTCACATGTTAATGTTTTAACATGCTGGCATATAGTTTGGCAACTCATGGTTAATCTTAGCATTTATTAATGAGCTTGTTGCTATGGCTAGTGCCAGCAATTACCAGTCATCTACGGTGCAGATATGCCTTTGATATGCCAGAAAGAACTGGAAAAACTCTTATTAACTCTGAGTAGCACTTTAAAAGCATCATATCAGAAGTAACTGAAGCTGCCCAACCAGGGTAAATACAAAAATGGGAAGAACAAGCTGGCCTGGAAGCTAGCTTAGCTTAGTTATCACAAGTTAGCAATTTCAACTTGGTTGACTTAGCTCGTGCTAATCTATGACGGTAACTAATGATAACTTACATTCATTTGGATCAACTTTGCCATACATCCTCACTTCAGATGTTGCTACTGAAACAGTTTCCACAATTATAGTTGCTGGAGCTGAAACAAGGACTAGCTGAGCTCCGCTGGGACTAGCAGTCACAGGCTCACCAAGTGACTGAGAAACCGACTGGTCGACTCACAGCTATTGCAGGTCCCAGTGGAGCTCCACTAGTACTTGTATTAGGTCCAGCAGCACTGGTTTGGACCTAGCAGCGTTGCCAGGTGGGAAATGTAGGATTATTTTACCAGAGACTCAAAATTATCCTATTTTGAGGGAAATTATCGTACATCTGTCATAACCAAAATAACAAGCCCCGATGATGCTCTATAGTCAAATTTAATTACTCTAGTGTTGAAATAGCGGTTGAAGCTGACCATTCAGCCTATTATGCTCATTGTTCTGAGACAAACATTTGTACCTCATGCTCAGCAAAGCACAATTGGCTGGAAACCTGTCACAAAAAAAAAATCTCTGCCAGACAGTTGTGGCAGGCAATAATTTGAAATAGTCAAATTATCGTACATTTGGCCTTTTTATGGATTATTGATTGTACATTGTACAGAGGGCCAAATTATCGTACAAATACAATAATTATCGTACACCTGGCAATGCTGGGGCCTAGGCTGGTCATCTGGTGAGCTGTTTTAAGAGAGACGATAAGTGGGCAGAATAGGACAGCAGTGGGTGATCAGCTATGTTTTGAGTAGTGGTCCGGTCTGGTTAGTTACCTTGGAAGGGTCCTAAAAATTGTCTAAGTCAAAGGTTGTTTCACTGGAGATTCTTACCTTCTTCAGTTATCCCTAGCTAACATCCTTCAACTGGAGACAAAGATGGAAGTTCAGACTGGTTTGCTAAGATTTTCCCCTGAACCTTTTCAGCCCAACCCAGAAAAGGTCATAGTTGTCCCTTAGTACAGTTAACACCACAGCAAGCCATATTATCTTTAAACTAAGAATGATTATGATCTCTTAGGGCAGGGATGCCCAGCTTCAGTCCTTGAGTGCCACTGTCCTGCAAGTCTTTGATGTTTCCCTGCTTTAGCACACCTGATTCAAATGAATGGGACATTAACTGACTGTCCACACCTGGATGACAACCTGATGATGATCCATTAATTTGAATCAGGTGCGTTGTGTCAGGGAAACATCTAAGACCTGCAGGACAGCGGCCTTCGAGGACCGAGTTTGGACACCACTGTCTTAGGGTCTTAGGGTCAGAGCTCAGATGTCAAGCTCACCAAAAGTGGTGAAGCTAAAGTAATGCTAGCCTTTTCACACCATAGACTTATACTATCAAAGACATAATTATGCATGTTGTAATGGTGGATATTTTAACATGGTGTCAGACTATCAAACCAGAATCAAACCTTGTTTCTGCTGGCTGTTCTTCATTAGCATACAAGAGGCACGTTTCCAGTAGCGGGGGTAAAACTAGGAGGCTGGAATTGTAACTGCGCCGAGCACCTCCTCAGTCCTTTGTGGCGATGATGGTGCATGCAATTAAGGGACAAATATAACAAACAATGTAAACTAAAAATATTGCAATATATATATATATATATATATATATATATATATATATATATATATATATATATATATATATATACAAAAGCTGTTTTTTGCATTAAGGGCAGAGTGACCAAGAGTGACGTGCCATTAAAATGTGCAAATGAACAGGTAATGCAGACTGAGCGTTAATGTAACGCATAGTGTTCTGAGTTCTGTCAATGTGACAGCAGTGTCAGAGTCAGAGGTGGAGAGTGGGGGGCGTCGGGGGGGTTCCGGGTCTTATTGATAAGGCTGACAGCAGACGGGAAAAAACTGTTCTAGTGGTGTGAGGTTTTGGTCTTGATGGTCCGCAGCCTCCCGCCAGAGAGGAGTGACTCAAAGAGTTGTTCAGCTCCCACTTAAGGTCCTGGGAGATGACAGTTCCCAGGAAGCGGAAAGACTCAACAGTGTCAATAGCGGAGTCGCAGAGGGTGATGGGGGCAGGTGGGGCTGAGTTCTTCCTATAGTCCACAACCATCTCCACTGTCTTTAGAGCGTTGAGCTCAAGGCTGTTCTGGCTGCACCAGGTCACCAGGCTGTCAACCTCCCACCTGTAGGCGGACTCGTCACCATCAGAGATAAGTCCGATAAGGGGGGTGTCATCTGCAAATTCCAGGAGTTTGACGGACTGGTGACTGGAGGTGCAGCTGTGAAGTACTGATGGTAGTGGGAATACCAAAATGATGAGATAAATATGGGAGGAGCTAAAGATTATTGTAGCGTTTCTGTTTGCTGTTGAGAAGAGAAGAGAGAATGGAAATGACACATTGCAGACATTTACGTTTGTCAGGGCCTCTCTGGGTACCTACCCTACCACTGGTATGTTTTTCAGCCCCTTAGAGGTTCCTGAAAGCCTTTTTAGCAGGGAAGTTCCTGGTAATGAAGAGATGCATCAACGATCAAGCACCAAAAAACTCCCCTGGAAACCCAGCTAGTGGAAATGCATTGACTGTGTCTAAAACACATATTGGGATCAAGTACACATCTGAACTTTTCTTTATGCCCTTATTTACTTTAAAAAAAAAAATTGAATTACTTCTTTACCTTGGCTTTACCTGAGTTTATTTTGTTGGAAGAATCTCAAGGCGGTTTTGGGGGTCAGGTTTCTAAATATCACTCTAAATGCAACCATAGTATAGCTTTAACAAAAGCCGTGAACTTCAAAACACTGAACTTTTTAATACCGAGTTTTGGGGTCACTGCGCACTGAAGGCAGAGCCAATGTGTCACAGCTGGCTCTCAAGTTGGGCTGCGTCCCAGAGGATTCAATATTCCATTAGGACTATTATTTCTAAAGTAGATTAATCCCTGTCATTTAACGCTTGGCTGATGTCCATTTGAAGTCATTATGAAGAAGCACTGACAATGTTTCATAAATTATTCACAGCATTATCTGGGACACTCTTCACTCTCCATGCAGAGCCTCAAAGCTGGATCACTTGTCACTGGAGAAAAACGTGTTCACCTTGATGAATTCAAAGGATCGTTTTCAACATGCGTGCATGTATACTGGTGCGACGGAGTTTGTTGGGATATGGGTTGGTTCATCAGTCATCATCATCATGAGACGAACCGAAGTCTGCATGATTTCTGAAAGCTAAAATTGGCAATTCTGCACACTGAAGTAAGCATTGCTATTTGCATCCATATATTAACCGACACTCAATATGTTCTTTTCAGATCCTTTGTTGGCAATAACATGATTGCATCATATTTGATTTATTTTTATCTGTGTTTGTTCCCGTCTGCAGAAGCAACCCAGTTTCCCCACAGGGATGATTAAAGTTTCATCTCATCTAATTAAAGAGAAGCATTGTCTTTAAAACTCTGAACACAGAAAAAAAAACGTTGCCACGCGAGGTTTAAAATGGAAATGTGAGGAATAAAGGGAGCGACTAAATGAACCAAAATGCACTGGAGCTGAGATAAACTTGTCTAACATGTCCCGTCAACGCGATACTGGATAACTGTCAAATGGTCGTAGTCTACATAAACAACACAAGCACATGTTTCTGACTCTCAGATATCCATCGTTACTTCAGGAAAACGTTGGATGCAATGACTCCCTCTTAAGAAGTAGCCTAATGTTGTTGATATTGAAGATTTTATGACCAGCACATTTATTATTGTCATCTATCAAATCACATTATCAGTGAAAAGGCAAAACCAGCAAATACTTAAACCTGTGAAGACAAATATGGAGACAAACTGTTCTTCTATAATACAATAGTTAAGCTAATGCATGACTTTCAACATTATTAAGGTAAGAAGATGTAGCCCCATGTCCAGTGTTGAGAGTACTACAAAAATAACGCCATAACAGGAATATTACAACGCTATGATGCATTTTAACCAAAATTAGGGGTTTCAATTTTGTGAAGGATTCACCAAAAGCACAAGACATTTCAGTGGCAGAAAGTTACTGTCGCTAAAATTCAGTGGTTGATATCGAAGTGTTAAATGGTTCAATTATCCCTCCCAACTCTGAACACGGTCCTGAGCACGCTAACGCTAGCGGGATCCACGTTAAAGGCACAGCGTGCTCAGAGGAACAGCCACCTACTACCATGTCGGTTTCCCCCACGTGCTGATTATATCAAGTTGTTGTTAGCTATAATGACCTGAACAGTCATTATGCTGCTCTACAGTGCCCCCGCTGGATGCATATTGAATTGCAATACTACTACTCCGAAGGCACATTTTATATAGGAAAAATGGTGAAAAAAAAGATGTTATATTGGTAAAAAGCAGATCAAAAATAATTCAGAACTCCTGAAAACTCCTGTTTCTGCTTTCACATCGAACTGAGGATATGATATCTAGAGGGGGAACCCTACGCCCTGACCTCTGCTAACCTGCACCTGACGTCCAGAAATGTTACATTGACATGGACCACAGTGATCTGCCTGGTATATCCTTCTAGTAGTGTGTGACAACTACATCGTTTTCAAGCTTGGTAGAAAAAAAGGTTGTTGCATTATCATTATTATCATCATCATTGTGCTATTTAAAGATAATCAACAAAAAGAAGCTCAACACTCAACATATTAGGTTGAAATACTTTTTTTTTGTTTGTTTGTTTTTGTTCCACCCAAATTAAGTCCGTTCCCTTATTATTAACAGGTCCCATTCAAAGAGGCTGTAAGTCCAAGTCCACCTTAAGTCCAGCATTGTACTGTACTGCATTGACACGTATGGATAATAGTTCTAGTTTTAGACAGCAACAGATTTGGATGTATAAACTGATTTTTTAGCAGCTTTTAGTCAACATCAAAAGAAAGATGAGAAGTTGGTGAGCTGAATGTGGTTTAAAGGGTCCCACATTATGCTTTATCCTTACTTTCAAAAGGTTCATTTTATGAGCTGCATGACTGATTGATGAGTAAATATATGTCACACCTGGAACATCTGCAATTCCTTCTGTCAAAACTGTCTCTTCACATGAGCATTAATTGCAC
Source organism: Hirundichthys speculiger (assembly GCA_018398805.1). Lineage (NCBI taxonomy): Eukaryota > Metazoa > Chordata > Actinopteri > Beloniformes > Exocoetidae > Hirundichthys > Hirundichthys speculiger. The sequence goes on from JAGFBZ010002253.1 coordinate 115,934, forward strand.
CTGCTGATCTCCGAGCGCAGAACAACTCAACCCATGTATGTATCACCTAATGGGAACGTAACAACCACTTTGTTCAAATGCATGAAAGTTAGCTACTCAAACGTTGGTAAATAGGAGAGTATCTGTATGCAGTGCAGTTTATGTAATAGTTTTACGCAATCATTTAAAAAACAACTTGTATTTTAAAGCCATTTGAAATAACTGTTTAATTATAAGCATGTCCTCAAACATTCAGAGGTTCAAGATTTTTGAACCTCTGAAGGTGACTCATTCACGGTCACTCCGTACAGACACGGATCCTGGGCAGCACACGGAAAACCAAAGTAGTATTTCTTTTTTTGCAGATCCTTGCAGATTAGGTCTGATGACTAAATCTACATATTATGCAGACTCACAGGGACCCTTTTTGGATAGACCACAGAGCTCACACATAAGTAGGATGCACCGCTGCACTTGCACATGGCACGTTCCGTTGCGACTGAGAACATCCAATCATTTGAGAGATAAACATTATCAAGCATTGATCAAACCGAAGCCTAAAAAGCCGTCCTTGATGACATTTTCACCATTTATTCCTGTTTTTGAATCATTTCAGCTCAAATCTACAATGTTACTGATTTGCTGACCCCTCACTTGCGTGTGCATTTTCTAGTCCATAAAAATGCATGTCCGTGACCTATTTAAAAACATTTACATCTGCAGTGGGAACCAATTGGTTAGGGGCTGGATATCAAAGATAAGCGTGCGAGCAAAAATGTTGAGACTTCTTCACCGTTGAGTCTGTTTCATGGCATCTGCTGTCAAGTATGATAGCGTATATTATCATTATGTTCATCATGTAAATGTACATGTTCACATTCCGTATGCATATAATTGAGATGTTGATGCAGAATCTTTCTATCAGCTAAGCAACTAAAAAAAAAAAAAAAAGTACATGAAACAAGAGATTCTCCAGAGGTGAATCTCTTGATGATTGCTTGGTTGCTGCAAGCAAATTATATATGTGCTGCGCTGGCCTAAAAATTCATAACAGTCTACTGGCTGTGTACTAGTTTGTATGCTGAAATAGAGAAGCGTCTCTTTTACACTTAAGGTGTGACTGTGGCGTGAGATCAGGACTCGTCCCTGCAGAGGGGTTTCGATCAAGTCTGGCCAGGCAGGATGCCCTGTGGCAGTTCCCGAGCCTGGCGGAGAAATGATTCATCCCAGCTGGCCTAAGAACGCCTCAAAATCCCCTGAAGAGGAGCAGAAGGACGCTGCAGAAGCTGGTCTAAGTCTGCCGGGCCTGCTTGCTACCCAGACCGATACGAGCTGCCAAAAATGAGCAGATAGGGGGGGGATTTCTGCCAAGTACCTCAGATGCACTGGAGTGTTTTCTATTGGCTCGCTGTTCTGCTGACAAGTACAGCAAGAATCACTGCGAAATGCAACCTTAACAAAACTGAAACCATCTCATACTCTTAATGTCAAATGTCAGTTTAGTTTTGCTTCTTCCCCTCTTTGTTCTGGTGTTTCTTAGTCACGTGCTGCAGAGTTTTCTCAGGTTTACATCATGCTTCTGACTGACATGTTTCACATTTGACTGACCTCTTGAGATATGCCACGGCTCGCCTCAACATCTAGGCAAACAGCCAGGAACCCGACATGCTTGAAGCGATTTCAGAAACTAAAATAGTGATAAGGCCTGCTCATTCTACCAAGTGTGTTTTTTAAGGCCTCAGTGGAGATTTTAATATGACAGCGTGTTGGTGTGGTGTTGCACTTTGCATTTCTCCGTTTTATGACCATCACCAATCACAGAGTATGAGGTATTTCTTTCACGTCTAAAAGGATCATTGTTATACATTTATGAGATCATAAAACATTTATATAAATATCTCACGCTTGTTCATTCAAGCACTATTTTGTTTTTGTTGTTTTTTGAATCCTTGTTCAGGGTCATGGCAGTAATTTGCTTCATACTGAGCTTCATATCCTGGTTTGGCCCGTGTGTGTGTGCTGCATGTGGTTACCACATCCTCCACATCCAGTTGTTTTGTCTCACGGCTGGTTTTGATATGTTGTTAAAGAGAAACATGAATGTATTTTACAACTTAAGATAAGAGGAGATATAATCTACTCTTAAAAACACAACATTGGAGCTGCCAAATGCCAATTTTTTTTGTTTTTTCTGTTTTTTTTGGTATTGAGGGAACAAACGCAATCCTATGATGCAATAGTGAGAGATATTCAGCAGCAAAAAGGAGCAGGGGTCCATGATGAGTTGGTTCAACATCTGGTTTTCCAAGTTGAGTTCAACAAGGAAGTAAAAAAAAAATAAAAAATATATACAGTTCTTTGAATGACCACTAGAGGGCCCCCCAAAGGTGAGTCAATCCCCATTGAGCTTTGTGCTCAAATGTCCAACTTTAGTAGAAAGTAGAAATAAATCAATACACAGACTGGTTAAATAAAGGGTTACGTCTCCATAGCATGATTTCGCATGCATGGCAAGTGTAAAGGATGTGAATTTTTATGTGCCACATCAGCTAAAATGATATTAGGCCACACATTTATGCACAGTCAGTGGTATGGTCCTTTGATTGATGGCTGGAAAAGCCAACGGCTAACTGTCATCACTTTCGCTGTCAGGCATTTTAATGTCTTGAGTTGACTTCTGAGCTGTGAATAAGAACTTCACAGAGCACAGTCATGTATATTTTGTATATTACATGCTGTAAACTCTACTGCCTGGAGTTCATGGACTCCTACCTCCTGCAGCACCTGGGTTCTCCGGTCAAGTGACTTTCGCCTCCAATCACTTCAGGACCTCTCCAAGCTGGCTAAACCAGCATACTGGCCAGTGACATCAAAAATGAAACCAGATTTGATCATAATCAATGGGAAAAAAAAGAATAGAAGAAGAAGAGAAAAAAATGAATTAAAGCAAACAAGAACAACAAGATGAAAGAGCTAAGATGATCTGTTTTCTGTTTGCATACTGATGACTCTTTTCTGTTTAAGCATCCTCCAGGGCCGCCTTGTTTTGGGCCCATAGAGGTTCTTGAAAATATTCTTAGTGATGATGGAAATGCACCAATGATCAAAGCCCCGGACGAGTACTCAGGACCACAGCCAATGAAAGACCACCTATTAAAGAGTTCAGGAGTGCCTGATGGGTACCTTGTAGGCAGTTCAAAACCGTAGGCTTCTCTGTTTGGAGTTTGGAATATATCCTCGTGATTGGGTGGCTTTTCTCCAAGTTTTCTGATTTTCTCCCACGATCCAAGAACATGACCTTTCTCCCGAAGAGAGTTGGGACAAGGTTCCAGCAGACCCTTATGCCCCTGACTAGGAAGAGGCTGGATAATGGATGGATGGATTGTTAAATCCCCAAACTGCAATTAGACAGAAATTCTGTCACGACAGTCAAGCTTGGATCAACTTTCTTTGGAAACCTTTTTTTTTTTTTTTTTTTTTTAAATTCAGGCTTTTATTAGCGAGAAAGCCTGACATCATTTAATCTTCATCCATGCAGATGAACCAGTTGTGCAGTGTGTAAAACCAAAAAAATAATATTAATAAATGAATGAATAAACATGGAAAACAGACCAGTAGGTGTCACATAAAGGGTACCAAAAAAAAAAGTCTCAAAGTCAATAAGTCCAAATAAATGGGCAAAGAGGACCGGAATTTCCAAGGGAGGGAGGCAAATATGTAAAACAAACTCAAATGAAATGGAAATAAAAGAAAAGAAATGACCCCCAAAAATATCTTTACACAGAGAGACGTAATTAACAAATAGAACACAGAAGCATGTGGGTGTTTTTTTTTGGTTTCCATTTAATCTCAAGCAGTGAAGAAGACTCAACATTTTTGCTCGCATGCAGAGCTCCCACTCCTGTTCCACCTCAGTGACAGTATCTCCTGTCTCTTTATAAATATTCAAGCTGTTAACATCTCTTGACTGTTGTTTTTTAGATCTCTGTTGCCAGGTATGTGCATGTCATGTCCTCTTTTATCAGATTCTGTGATTTGTGTATTTCCTGTAACACATATTTTAAAACCAAGAGTCAACGGACCTCACTCACCACACATCCTTAAAACACCAAATTAATGTTGAAATGTTTACTCTGCAGTCCTTGAAAACCGCTGGTTATTGCATGAGAGCCACAGAATCTCGGTCCAAAACAAACTCAGCAAGAACAGAAAGCGTCTCGTACCAACAGCCGTGCACGGATGGCTGGATCTCTCTGTTTGTGCACAGTTGCATTTAAAGCACCCTTTTCCACGTTCTTTCCCAAATCTCAACTTCAAGCCACAAGTTACGACTCAATAAATGTGCTGCTCATCTGCAGCTCCCAGAAACACCATCTGAATGCGGGATCCCACATCTGAGCAGGTGCAAGCAAACGACTGTTTTTTTTTTTTTACAAAACAGCTGGCGATGGAGCTCATTGATATGCATCTTTATTATCCACAGCAGCAGTGAGCATCTATTCCTATAATGACTTCTTATAGTATCAGAGGGGATCAATAGCATACAAACTAGCGTACAGCTACGAGCTTGTTGTAGGTTTTTAGGCCTGCACGGCGCATACATAATTTCCTTACGAGCACTTATTGAGAGATAACCCTCTGAAATTTCTGAATTGTCCTTGAATTGACTCCACCATCATGAGCAGCACTGGGATCTTAAAAGGACAATGAATGTCTTTGGATGCAGCCGGTAGGGAACTACTTTACCATATAAATTATATATATATATATATATATATATATATATATATATATATATATATATATATATATATATATATATATATATATATAAGAACAAGGTGTTTTTCTTTTATCCTGAAGCATTACAAAGTGATTATTTAAAACCCTTTTCTTTGAAATGTTTACCACAGAAATCTGAAGTCCTCTGAGGAAGTCAGTCCTCTGAAGTCTTTTGTTATCTTCTCTGGTTTTTGGATGTTTTCTCCTTTCCATCAATGTTGTATATGTACAGTTCATACAGGAACAGGAGGGGAGGGACGTTCTTCTACTTGTTCTTCTTCTATTTTCCTGGAGACTAGGTCCAGTTAATGGCACAAGTTTAAAAAAAAACAAAAACAAACAAACTAAAGCACATTTGCTATGTGCAAGTGGAAATCATCCACATTCTTATTTGCATACTGAATGAGATCTAATCACATGGTGCCACTGAAGACACATGAAGACACAAAAGTGTTAATGCCAGTTGTGAACAGATGATGTAAAAACTCTCCACTTATGATCCATGGATCATAATCATACAGGATGGATATTAATACCAGGTCTGAACTGAATCAATTATGACTTTAAGGAAATAATTGTATTTTATGAGAGAAGTTAATGCTTTTTGAACTGGAGTCTGTTGGAGCCAGACAAGTTTTGAAGACAGCCCCCTAGTGGTGATAAATGGTAATGTTGTTAAGCGTCAGCTTCATGTCTGTCTCTCATGGGCGTAACCACGCATTCTTTGGGGGGGTCGTGTCCTCCCCAATACTGGGAAAATACCAATCTGTCCCCCCCAATATTATGTGTAAATATGTTAAATATTTCCTCCTTTTATGAAACCTGGCTCAACAGTCCGTCTCTTGTTATTTCCGAATATCTACCGATCAATTTATTTCCGTTTATAAGGAACACTAAATTGTGTGACCTCCCCCTCCCAGTTGTACACTTGGTTGCGCCCAATTAACGGCTCTTGGTTTGAAGCGCCGGCTCCGACAGGAGGAAACAATAGAGCGTTGAATGTGAAAGGAAGGAGGAAGCAATGTATTTACCCAAAAAGCAGAAAAAACAGGACATACGAAGTTTTTTCAGACAGTAAGCAATTAGATAGCTAAAGAGGAGTGATGTTGTCATACTGAGTGTGTTCAATTTTAAATTAATTTGAAATATTTAACTCGTTAAAAAGGGCTCAGTTTGTTAGTTGAGCTAGCTAGCTTGAAGTGAAGAGACTGTATCATATGATATGATGTGTCTTCCGTGTGTGCCACTGTTTTCTCTCTCCGTGTGTATGTGTGTGTGTAACGCTAGTAATACAAGCAGAATATTCAACGTATCAAATTAAAAAGATCCTCAGGGTCAGTTATTGTTCTTCTGTTCTTCTGGTACAATAATAATATCTGGTCATAATGCAGGCAGCACAGAGAGACAGGGAGAGGGATGCTGTAAGGACAGGACAGACAGGGACAGTCTCTGAAAACATGGATGATCAGGTGAGACACTGGAATACAAGACTCAACAGCTTGATGACATTTGTTTTAACCTAAGCCTACGTGTCAGCAGTAAATAAAACTAGTAAGAAAAGCAGAATATTCTAATAAAATTTTCCTCAGAGTCAGTTATTCTTCTGGTACAATAATAATATCTGCTCATAATGCAGGTAGTACAGAGAGACAGGGAGAGGGATTGTGTAAGGACAGGCCACACTATTTCTTTTAATGTCAAATGAATAAATCTGTGTATATATTCAATTAACATCAATATTTTACATTTAATTCTTTGTACAAATCTATGATTTCATTCACATTAAACGTTTCAGTGTAAATGTGCAGACATTCATTTTGAGACAAATCAACAAAATACAAATTAACTTGGAATTAAAAGTCCATCGTGTGCTATGGTCTTTTTGTCGTTCCAATCACAATATTTACATCAACATGTTTTAGGCATGTAATTTTTCCAGCTGGAAGCTATCCTATTCGCTACTATCTCAGAGAAATTGCAGACTATTCCTTTAAATGTGATTTCAGATGGTCAATAAATAAAAATCACAGAACTGTGGGAAATGCACCTTTAAAAAAAATTCTGGGGGAGGGATCTCATTTGGACCCCCCCAATGTCTATACCATGGTTACGCCCTTGCTGTCTCTAATATATTGTGGAGAGCAAGATAACGATGTTCTTGATGCAATCAATTCTTGCATTGTTACTCAGATTTTTGTGTAAAAGAAATTGTACGAAGTAATCTGCAATTGTACAACAACTGGGTGAAAAAATAAACTTGTTGTTGCACAAACAAAGAAACTGTTTTCCACCAGCATGTTAACATATCCACAGTGGAGGAAATCCTCTGAGCTTTCCTGGCAGCTCCAGTGTCCTGACACGTCCTCATTATGGCTCGTCAGACCATGTTCTCTCGCTGCTTTTTCCTCCTTTTTTTTTTTTGTGACAGAGACTTTGTTATATTATCTGGGGTTGTGTAATGATATATTGATTTAATTTCAAATGTATTATTTTATAATTTGATTTAATGTAATTTCCATCCCCAAGTAGTGCATCAGATAAGACTCAAAACCCAGAAGGGTTGAAGAGGAGATATAAATGATGAAGGAAAGGAGAAAGGGGTGTGCCCATCAGAGGAATTTTAAAGTATAACTTCCATTGATTAATCTGAGGAATGTAAGATCACTGGCCGTTAAAGTCAGCAGTCAAAGAACCATATTAAATGTTAAACAGAGTCCACTAACCATCTTCCAGATAGTTCAAACAGAAAGAGACTGCAGAAAGACTGAAGGATAAGTACTTGTTAACAACAGATGATGCTGTGAAGCAGCGTCTCTGCACCTGGGTGAAGGGATTGGAAACACCAAGCTGCAGCTATGCTGTTAGCAGCAGAAGTTGACAGAAAACAACAAGTCGAGAGATAATGAGGCCAAAAAAAAAACCCAAATATGTTCAGAAAACAGGTCAATAACAAATTGATTTATCAACAGAAACAAGATGGTGCTATTTGGAGAAGACAGATCCCAAACACTGCACTGCTGACCCCATCTGCTGCCTCCACGAGACGTCCAACTGGTCTTCTTCTTTGCGGTGTAAGTATATATATAGCTGAACAGCTGGTATATGCTTTTTTTTTTTTGTCTAAAAGACGGAGCCACCCTCTCCCTCTGATGTACAGAACCAAACAGGTGGCAGCCAAAAAGGTAGATATTCAAAGAGTGCAACTCACCTTGGTGACACAATCCCCAACCCTTTTGAAGGGAAAGCTGTGAGTTCTTGTCCACGTTTTCCACTGAGAGAATTAAACGGCGTTACCTGGTAACACTACATTTAATGTCATCAGCTCCGTTCTCTCAAATGTATTCATGAGCATATCCGAAGAATTAAACCTTACCTCTCTCTGTTACACTTCCAAATTTCAAACAGTAGGTCAATTATAAAGTGCTTCACAGTCAAACAACGATGCTAAAAACGCTAAAGCAACGAGATCATATTTAAAGCATGGAAATGAAATAAATAAGAATAAAAAATAATGTGTGTTTGAGTGAAGAGGTGTGTCTTTAGTGGTGATTTAAACGTGTAAAGTCTTGACCGAGCGCACCAGGATAGTTCATCACTGGACATCATGACGGAGGTGACTGAGACCTCAGAGAGAGAAAAGTGACCGGAAACTCTTTCTTTGTGTAAAGGGGGCATATTATGAAAAAACAATATGTATTTTTCTGTGATTGAGAAAATATATCTGTGTGTTTGATGTCCCTCCCAGACCAAAAGCTCAGCTGAAACACAGCTGTAACTCCGTCTGTGACCTCAGTTTGAAAATATGTAATCCAGTGAGTCCAGTCCTTCCACGTTCGTCTCCACCCAGCTTCACTACTTCCTGCATCTGCTGCGCCTCAGAAGTTGGTAGAGCACATCTGGAGCACTCAGGAAATGCTCAACTTTGTATAAAAAAAAGGGCAGAATGCATCTCCTTGGAAGAATTCAACTTAATGAAGCTGATTCGTAAAGCAGAAATTCACCACAGAAGTCATCTGAGGACGCTTTACTGAGAAAGTAAACAACTTCAATACAAGTCCCAGTCAATAAAACATTTCCACATAATAATGAGCACAAAAGTGAGCGTGCATAGTGAAGAAATGCATAACAACTCTGCAAAAATCCCAATTGAACTAATTGTTATTTACTGTTATTTGATCCACTTTTAATATATTGAAAAAAAAAAGATCAATTCACCCACTCTTTGAATGTCCCTACAACAGAAAATTAAACAGTTTCCTACAAAACAAGAAGACTCCTTGCACATGTGAGGAGTTTTTGTGCATCGAGTCAAATCTCAGGAACCCTCCCCTCCCAAAAAAAAAAATAAATAAAAAAAGGGACATGCACTCAACAAAACTAGCTCCTGTAACACATGTGAGCACAGACACAACTCACCTGTCTGACAACCCACCGTTCTTATTACCATCTCTGTCATCCCGCCGCTCGCCTCTCCCCAGCAGCAGCAGCAGCCAGTCAGTCTTCGGGGTTTGAATCCATCCGCCGTTTTGTCTGACAGATGCTCATGCTGTAAATCTGTGCGAGCGCGGCTCCGCCGGAGCTGGAGCTGATGGATTCTAATGAAGCATCACTCCGAGACAACTCCCGGAACTGAGAAGCAGAGACCTCGGCGCTCAGGCTGCATCCGGCGGGGTGTCAGCTGACATTTTGTTTGTGCAGACTTATTCAACGGAATCACCTCTTCCCACTTCTCGACCCTCCTGACGTATTCCAGAGCAGTGGTGTATGAGTTGGGATGTATATATTTTTTATTTTCCCCCCTTTTTTCTTTCCTGTTTACTTACCTGTCTGTATGTAAGCATGAGGAAGGGGTGGGGAGGGGGTTCTGCTCACATAAGCGTCACCAAACTTTAAGGAGTCGTGCCACACTCCACAGCCTGAGTGAGACCTCGCCACGTGAAAATAATCACTGGAGCGGCCATAAAGTTTATAGCTTAGCCACAGCTCAGGAGTGCTTCATTACTTCTCAACCTAAACCTGCAAAACTCAAATCAGAAACATTAAAAAAAAAAAAAACACTATAGATCCTATATAACCATTCAGCTTTAACAGCCCGCAATGCATTATAATTTAACTATGACCTCGAGCGCTTTGCATGCATTTTTCATGAAAAGTTATTGCGATTATGAAATCCCTGCACCCACCTATACAGAAATTCCTGAAATACCCCCATTCCTAATGAATGCGGCAAAGTCAAACCACCCTGCTGCCTTAGTCACAGTCATTAGCGCGTCCAAGAAAGGGTGGAACTTTCTATAAAAGAGAATCGATTTGCATTTTATAATGAACTACCTCTCCTGGCTGGCAGGACCGGAGTCTTCTTGTTGTTATTTTTAGGCGTTGCGTTCACATCTCTTGATCGGGTCATCCCTGCGTCTCCACAGGCTGCTTCATCATCCATTCTTTCACACATATGGGAATGATAGTCGGAAGCCTGGAAATAGCTGTTGGAGCGTCTTTCAAAGGATTCTGTGCGGTCTGTTTTGCAGGAGGAAGTCCAAGCCGCCAGTATTTTTTTAGTTATTTTTTTATTGTCGTGTTTATATTAGCGCTGACCCAGAATCTGCCGCCACTGTTGGATTCCACGTTAATGTGGAGCCACTTCAGATGTTGTTGAGGATTTAAATACAAGAAAAAAAGTTTGTCCCATCTTTTTCATTCATTTTTTCATTTTATTAATTTTATTGATTCATTCCAGACATGTCAAAACAATCTTTTAAAGCATAGACAATTTTAACACTATCATGAATCTATGTATCTGAAAATAAATATAATATATTTATAAAAATATATAATAATGCATAAATTAATATACACTGACACATGTGCATAACCATAATTTAGAAACATATAGAACCTTTTGTAAATAAATCTAAATATTAAACAGACATATTCCCCCAAAAATAAAAAAATAAACAAAATGTATACCCAATGTATACACACCAATCTATATACGTACATATACATATCAATATGCAAAATACATATCTGGTTTAACATGTCTGAAAGGGGGTAGGAGGAAGTAAAACTTATTTAATCCTACCCCTTCTCCAATGTTCCATGATTACCCTTAAAATTTATCCGGTTAATCCGGTTTTTCCCTCCATGCTGATGTGTAAGTAGACTGGACGCCTCTTCGATGAACTGATTTGACTGGTTTCGTTGTAAGGGATCTTTCCTCTTCTATCCAGGAGGCGTTATATGAAAATTGAAGCAGAACAGCAGCGTAGAGAAGGTACAGACACTTTCTAATGAGCTGGTGTTAGATTCAATACTTGAGAACATTGACTGATTATACTGTCAGGTCCAGAGGTATCTGGATGATGGAGTTTTTATGAAACAAATGAATCAAGATGTGTTCAAATTATAGACTTTAAACAGATTCACAAACATATGACATTCACCATTTAGGAATTTCAGCCTCTTCACCCTATCCGCCTTCAGTTGCTGCTTTTTGGTGGGTCTTTCTGCTTTCAGTTTTGTCTTCAGTAGCTCTACGGAGCTGGCAACCGGCTTGGCTTTCAAAGGAATCCCATCCTGAGTTAATCCTGAGTTAATTTCTCAGTACGTTTAGGGTTATAGTGCGAATTGCTGTCCCATCATTTCTGTAGCATTTGGCTGAATGTGGGCAGAGAGTGTTGCCTCGTTCACCCCAGAATTCATCTTGGTAATTGTGTCAGCAGTCACACCATTAATAAACTCCACAGAGCCTGTTCCAATGGCAGCCAAACGTGCCCATGCCATAATACTACCTCCACCGTGTTTGACATGTGATGTGACATGCTTTGGATCGTGAGCTCTTCTTTTCTTCTCCGTACGTTTATTTTCCCATCTCTCTGATAAAAGGTAATCTGTCCAAAGAATCTCATTCCAGGATTTGTAGGGTTTTTCCAGGTATTATCCTGCAAACTCCCGTTCTTGAACGTCAGTGGTTTGTACCTTGCTGGAAACCCTCGAGACTCACATTCATGCAGGCGTCTCCAAATCGTAGAGTATTCTTGACTTCTGCTGAAGTGTGAAGGGGGTTCTTATTCACCAAGAAAATGGCTGCCTTATCCCACTTGAGTTCTCCTCTGTGGTATTCTCCTCCTTTTTTGTAGTGCCTCACAAAACCAGTGGCGCCGCTCTACTTTCGGGTTGCCTTCATAGACGTTTGGCTTGATTAAAGCCAACTCTGGTGCGGTTCATTTAAATGCGTATGAACATCGCCATCAAACTTTGGTATCCATGGCAGCGGCTGTAAAGATGTCGCACACGGCACCTTTTTAAACTGAAAGTTGTTGAGATTGCTGTGGAAAAATGGCAAGCGTTTCGCTGCAAAGATGTTTAAAATTGATAGGAAGGAGCTTCATTTACATTTTGTCGAGCTCCTGGGGGCACGATTGTTAACGGAGGGAGCATTTATCAGAGGAAACGTTAAGCTAAAAGCAATCATGGAAGTGCTGAAAGTGACAAAATATACAATAAGTCCTATTTTATGTTAAACCATGAGAAACTGTATCTCATAAATTAAAGCAATCTGCTGTCTTTGCAAACAGGTCTGTTAAGTCCAGCGATGTTGCATCTCATGTTAAACTTTTTGCTAATTTATGCACGGACCCAGAAGGACGTTGATATAAACAGGAAGCATTATTCATGGAGTAAAAAACTAATTTATAACTATTAATGTTTGCAGCGATCATACAGAGCAGCAGAACAGCTGAAACTGTATTAGGCTAATCATTTACCCAAGTTAAATATCAAGGCAGCAGCAAAATAAGACAAATTACCTCCCTGCCCTGAATATAAAAAAAAAAAATCAGTGTGTTTGTTTAAATGCA
>JAGFBZ010002254.1:0-133474 GCA_018398805.1 Hirundichthys speculiger
TCTCAGCTGACCTCCATGTTTCGGTCTCCGTGGTTGGACAACTGTACGGAGGAGATGTTTGCAGATCGTAGATTTTTCTGGACCTCATCGGGTAGAATTATGTAAAACCACTTATTATTGGAAATGTTTAATCAGTCACAGCTGCGTCACGTCTTCATCATCACTTAGCTACTCAGCAGTAAATAAAGACGCAACAGATCACAGTCCTTATTTTAGAGATAACATCTATCACCTTCTCCAGTCTGCCCCTAGTGGTCCTTAGAGGAGCTGCATGGATGTTAGCTCAAACCTCAGTCTTTTCCGCTCCAACATTAATTGATTAACAGCTTCTCTAAATTTTCTGGATGATTCATTTCTGCATGCAGTTATTTTTGTGTCCAAAAAACCTACAGAAATAAAGAGGAAACTTTTGTCTCTGGAGACGAACTGATAGATTAAAGTTACTGAGAGTTTTTCTGAACTTCTGGGAGGCTGTTGTTGGACTGCAGAGGCTCGATTTATTCTGCTGAGGTCAGCTTCCACAAAACAAGAGCTTCAGTGGGATCAGTGTGAAGAAAGATTTCCCTCTGAGGCCGACTGCCCCCCTGCCTCAAGGGGGGGGGGGGGGTTATCAGCCACTCGAGGACTGAAAATATTTATCTTCACACGACAACAAACTGCTGACCAGGAGCTCAGACATGTTTGGGAGGGAAAGGGCTCCCTTATTCACAATACGATATGATGCGATATGATGCGATGCGATGCAATATGACGCGATGCGATGCAATATGATGCGATATGACGCGATGCGATGCAATATGATGCGATATGATGCAATATGATGCGATATGATGCGATGCAATATGATGCGATATGATGCAATATGATGCGATATGACGCAATGCAATGCAATATGATGCGATATGATGCGATATAATGCGATATGATGCAATATGATGCGATATGATGCGATATGATGCAATATGATGTGATATGACGCGATGCGATGCAATATGATGCGATACGATGCGATATGATGATGCAATATGATGCGATATGACGCGATGCGATGCAATATGATGCGATATGATGCAATATGATGCAATACGATGCAATATGACGCGATGCGATGCAATATGATGCGATATGATGCGATATGACGCGATGCGATGCAATATGATGCGATATGATGCAATATGATGCGATATGATGCGATATGATGCGATATGACGCAATGCGATGCAATATGATGCGATATGATGCGATATAATGCGATATGATGCGATATGATGCGATATGACGCGATGCGATGCAATATGATGCGATATGATGCGATATGATGCGATATGATGCGATGTGATGTGATTTGATGCGATATGATGCGATGCGATAATATCGGCCCCTCCCCCACACGGTGAAGTCTCGAGAGGTTTCACGTTCCTGAAATTTGTTGTAATTTTATGTAAAAAGTTAAGTCAAAAATCTCCCATTTTGCAAAATTCATGATTTTACAACAAAAATTCTCGATTTTATGACAAAATTACAATTATACAAAATTCAGTTTCAAGATATGAAATCAAGATTTAATAAGAAAAACTGAAGGTTAATATTTCACCACAAAGTGACGCAATCATCACTTAAAGTCACATGATGTGAAATTGATGAGAAAATGTCACAATTATACAACAAAAGCCTCAGTTTTATAATCAAATATTGCAATCTTGCAAAAATTTGCAGTTTTACCCCAAAAATATAACTTTTTTTTTTTTTTTTTTTTTTTACAAAAAAGCTGTGAAAAGAAAATCTGGTGAACCTGAGACCGACTGGTTGCAGAAATTAAAACAACTTCTGCATCATGTTATAGATGATCTGAGATGACCAATCAGGGTTAGCATTAGCATTAGCATGTCCTCCTCTCTGTGCCTAAGGCTCGGGTAGAACCAGGACCAGGGGTCCAGCTGAAGCTCTCTGGGTGGCTCCTGAAATCAACTGAAGATCTGAAACCAACAAACCCAGAACTGTTCTGTTTGAGAGAAACTCGTGCATTTAGTGACATTTATGTCGGATCCGACCAGTGTCCAGGAAATAGTGAAACTACAACCACTGAAGGGTTTAGAGATGGTCAGGGTTCTCCAGGGTTACAGTTCCACAGCTATAAGATCCTGCTGTCCTCCAGGAACTTTCCGGTACCGTCTGTAACGTCGCTACGCTCATATTCCCGGTGAAATACCGTTAGAGGGCTCGTTCAGCCTGAACTTAGAGATGTTGTCCCAGACATGGAGGAGATCTTTCCAGAACACCAGAACCACAGTACGTCACTTTTCTACTAATGAGTATTCTCTTCCTTCCCTCGTTTGTGGGACATCAATCATCTCTAATGACCTCTAATTAACCCAGCGTGAGACCTGGAGCAGGTAGAGGAACCAGGTCCAGTCATCCTCCTCTTCAGCTCTGCTGGACTTCATCGTTTCTGCTTCAGCGTGGGAGTAAATGGACTCCACAGCCAGAATCCTGCTGCTTTAATGGCCGCCGGCGCCGTATGGGTCCGCGATAACGAAGGAACGGGCTCAACTGAATGTGTTTAACTTAATTAGTTAAACACGTCCACATTAGGTTAGAGAGTTAAGATCCAGAGTCTTCTGGTCCTGGTAGAAGAAGAAGAGGGAGGAGGCTAAATACTGGACAGCTGGAGCTCCCAGTGGGACCGGTCTAACACCTGGGAACTGTTTTCTGTTGAGACGAGCAGTTTGTGGCTTTGCAGATGAATCTGTGTCTCTTTCACGTCTCTGGTTAGATGTTTCTGAGACTCAGTAAAAGAGATGATGTGAGTCAGAGTCTGAGGACGTCTGTTACCAGGGAACCGCCAGTGTTGGCCCCGCCCCCTCCTTCAGACCGCTGGAGTCACATTCACCCTCAGGTTCCTGCAGGTAGCTGCTCTAAATAAAACACCACAAATTTACAGTTACCATTAATTCATCAGGATCAGTAGGTGGTTTGAACTGAAGCTCACTGAAACCAGGACCAGCAGAACTGAAACCAGAACCAAGAGAGCTGAAACCAGGACCAGTAGAGCTTAAACCAGGACCAACAGAGCTGAAACCAGAACCAGGAGAGCTGAAACCAGGACCAGGAGAGCTGAAACCAGGACCAAGAGTGGTGAAACCAGGACCAGTAGAGCTGAAACTAGGACCAGTAGAGCTGAAACCAGGACCAGAAGAGCTGAAACCAGGACCAGTAGAGCTGAAACCAGGACCAGAAGAGCTGAAACCAGGACCAGATGAGCTGAAACCAGAACCAGGAGAGCTGAAACCAGGACCAAGAGTGGTGAAACCAGGACCAGTAGAGCTGAAACTAGGACCAGTAGAGCTGAAACCAGGACCAGAAGAGCTGAAACCAGGACCAGTAGAGCTGGAACCAGGACCAGTAGAGCTGAAACCAGGACCAAGAGAGCTGAAACCAGGACCAGTAGAATGAAACCAGGACCAGAAGATCTGAAACTAGGACCAAGAGAGCTGAAACCAGGACCAACAGAGCTGAAACCAGGACCAGCAGAGCTAAAAACCAGGACCAGTAGAGCTGAAACCAGGACCAGTAGAGCTGAAACCAGGACCAGCAGAGCTAAAAACCAGGACCAGTAGAGCTGAAACCAGGACCAGTAGAGCTGAAACCAGGACCAGTAGAACTGAAACCAGGACCAATAGAGCTGGTCATATTCGTATGCTGAAGCAGAATGCACGTAAAATGGAAAGGAGGTGGTACTCCTGTAAATCTGTGGATTCCCATCGTGCTTGGAGAGATAGTTTAATAGTCTACAAAATAGCCCCACGTAGAGCTAGAACATCTTATTATTCTTCGTTAATAGAAGAGAATAAACATAACCCACGTTTTCTGTTCAGCACTGTAGCCAGGCTGACAAAGAGTCACAACTCTGTTGGTCCATGCATTCCTGCTACTCTCAGTAGTGAAGACTTTATGAGCTTTTTTAGCGGGAAAATAATCAAAATTAGAGATGAGATCGGCCAGGCCCAACTGTCGACGGCTGTGAACGTCCCTGCAGCTTCGTTGATTTCTTCCGTTTCTGATTTGACTCTGGACTGTTTTTCTCCTGTGGGCCTCTCTGAGTTGACCTCAACTATCAGTAAAGCTAAACCATCTACATGTCTGTTGGATCCCATCCCAACTCGACTGTTCAAAGATGTTATGTCCTCTATTGGTATATCAATTTTGGATCAGATTAACCTATCTCTACAATTAGGATATGTACCACAGGTTTTTAAAGTTGCAGTCATTAAACCTTTGCTCAAGAAACCATCCCTTGACCCGGACATCTTGGCAAACTATAGACCAATATCCAACCTTCCATTTATCTCTAAAATTCTGGAAAAAATAGTTGCTAGCCAGTTAGGAGAACACCTGCATAGAAATGATCTATTTGAGGTCTTTCAGTCAGGGTTTAGATCTCATCATAGCACAGAAACTGCGCTGATTAGAGTCTCCAACGACCTCCTTATGGCCTCGGATAATGGATTAGTTTCTGTCCTGGTTCTGTTGGACCTCAGTGCTGCTTTTGATACCGTTGATCACGGCCTTTTGCTGTACAGATTAGAGCACACTGTTGGAATTAAAGGGACAGCATTAGACTGGTTTAAGTCATACCTGTCTGACAGGTTCCAGTTCGTCCATGTTAATAACGTTTCTTCTGCACGGACTAGGGTCTGCTATGGTGTCCCACAGGGTTCAGTTCTGGGACCAATCCTTTTTACTTTATACATGTTGCCCTTGGAAAAATTATCCAGAGCCATGGCATAAACTTTCATTGCTACGCTGATGATACGCAGCTGTACTTATCTATGAAACCAGAGAAAACAAAACCTTTGGCTAAACTTCAAGGGTGTCTTAATGACATTAAGTCCTGGATGTCCTCTAACTTTTTGCTTTTAAACTCGGATAAAACAGAGGTTATTGTCTTTGGTCCAAAACACCTGAGGAACGGATTAGCTGGGTTTACGCTGGCTTCCAGCACAGCTGTGAAAAACCTTGGAGTCATTTTTGATCAGGATATGTCATTTAAGCAGCATATTAATCAGGTTTGCAAGACTGCCTTTTTTCATCTCCGAAATATTGCCAAAATTAGGAGCATCCTCTCCCAGGGTGATGCCGAAAAATTAATCCACGCTTTTGTCAGTTCTAGACTGGATTATTGTAATGCGTTGTTAGCAGGATGTCCGAAAAGCTCGCTGAATAGCCTTCAATTGATCCAGAACGCAGCAGCGAGGGTGCTGACAGGAACCCGTAAGCGAGATCACATCTCTCCCGTGTTAGCCTCCCTCCATTGGCTTCCCGTGAAATTTCGAATTGAGTTTAAAATTCTGCTTCTTGCATATAAAGCCCTTAATGGCCTAGCTCCGCGCTATTTACAAGACTTGATAGCATGTTATGCTCCTAATAGAGCTCTCCGCTCTCAGAGTGCAGGATTACTCGTCGTTCCTAGAATATCTAAAAGTAGATTTGGAGGACGGGCCTTCTGCTACCAGGCACCTTTTTTATGGAACCAGCTACCATTTTGGGTTAAGGAGGCTGACACCACCTCCACTTTTAAAACTAAATTGAAAACATTTCTGTTTAGTAAAGCCTACAATTAGTCTAATCTATAGTGTGGAGGGGCTAATAGTTATAACTATAGTTGTAGTAGCTCAGACTAGAGTAGCTCGTCTTAATCACAGCTTCGTCATAGCTATGCTGCTATAGGCCTACGCTACAGGGGGACACCAACATGATCTGCTGAGTGGTGTCTCCACTGCTTTTCTCCTTTGTCTTCCCTTTCCTCCTCCCTTCCTCCTCCTCCAGCTCATAATTATTTGGGAGCACCTTGTTACTGAAACTGTGCCCCATATTCTTTGCTTTCCTCTGGTTTGTTGTGCTGGTTTTTTGCCTCCTTTTTTCTTTCTGTGTATTTGCAGGCCAGAGTGTCCCTGGGTTTCATGCTGACTTGCAGTTCCATCCTCTGTCCATCCCGGGGTTCACCTCCACTTGTGTTTGGGTGCCGACTGGCGTGGTGATCGGCGACCTGGTCCTCTGGCCATCTCATCCCAGTGCTGCTACCTCCATCTGTTTATGTTTATATGGCCATTGTATTTAGTCATTTGTGTGCTCTCCTCTTTCTGTCCTCCATCTTCTCTCCGTCCTCCATCCTCTCTCTGTCCTGTCTCCCCTCTTTTCTTTCTCTACCCGGCTGGCCTTCGGCAGGAGGGTCCCCCCATTTGAGCCAGGTCCTGCTCAAGGTTTCTTCCTCTTAAAGTGGAGTTTTTTTCCTTGCCATTGTTTTGGCATTAAGGTTTTTTTTCTCCCTACGTGGGAGTTTTTTTTACCTGCCATTATCACTGATTGGATTTAATATTATAATCTTAGTTAATGATATTTGCTCGGGGGTCATGCTCTGGGTCTCTGTAAAGCGCCTAGAGACAATTGTCATTGTAACAGACGCTATACAAATAAAATTGAATTGAATTGAATTGAATTGAAACCAGGACCAGTAGAGCTGAAACCAGGACCAGTAGAGCTGAAACCAGGACCAGTAGAGCTGAAACCAGGACCAATAGAGCTGAAACCAGGACCAGCAGAGCTGAAACCAGGACCAGTAGAGCTGAAACCAGGACCAGTTTAGCTCTGCTGGGACAGGTGCCAGTTCACCTGAAGATCAAGGACATAGCCAACAAACACTGCCAGGTTCCAGTGGACTTTCAGTCTCGTTATCTTGTCTCGTCAGTCTCGTTAGCATCTTGAGGATCTAAGGTTTCCAGTCATGGCTGCAGCTCCACTGTCTCCACCGTCTCATCCTGTTGTCCACATGTCCACCCTGAGACTGAGACAACGGTTTCCAGGATCCTTTATTCTTTTCTGCTTCATGTTTTTGTCAGTAAACGCTGCGGCGTGAGTTGAGAGGATTAAACGATGGCAGTAGCTGTGGAACATGACCGTATGTTCCCATCACAAAGTTTCAAGCCTTTTATTGTGACGCTTCAACAAATTGAGGTCAAACTTGTGTTTTATGCATCTTTTTTGAGATATTTGATTCCTCTTTTATCTGTCATCTTTCTCTGAGTGGAGTTTTCCATCTGCTACTGTTCATTATTCCAGGCCCGTCCTTGTTTTGGAGAGCGGAGCGGCGATAACGGTGAAAAGGCTGTAAAGTCTGAACATAAAAGTCAGGAGCTACACGAGCCAGATGGCCGCCGGTGAAAAGCAGAACAGTTCAGCGTTGGTGTACGACGGTGTCGACCGCGCTCTGAGGAGACGCCAAGAAAAAAGCCACGCACTTCAAAGATCCAACTCCAGCAAAGCCATCATAGCGTCTGCAGCTAGTACGAGAAAAAGCACATCCACGCCTCAAAGCATGCTGGGATTAAAGGAGGTGAAGTCTGCTGCAACGCTGTTGCAGGGAAAACAAAGGTAACCTCCACCAGTCCCTTCGTTTAAAGCTGAGTGTGTCTGGAATGAAAAGAGATGCAACCAGAAGGAAAACAGCTCATTAATATTCATCAGGGCCAAGAAGAAAGCTGAGTCATCGAGGCCAGACAGCTCAACGGAGTCACAGAGGCCAACGAGCCTGCAGCAGGCTAACCCTAACCCCTAACCCCCTAACCCCTAACCCTAACCCCCCAACCTAACCCCCTAACCCCCTAACCCCCCCCTAACCCCTAACCCCCCCCTAACCCCTAACCCCTAACCCCCTAAAACCCCCTAACCCTACCCTAACCCCCTAACCCCCTAACCCTAACCCTAACCCTAACCTAACCCCTAACCTAACCCTAACCCTAACCCCCTAACCCCCCCTAAACCCTTAAACCCTAACCCCTAACTCTAACCCTCTAACCCTAACCCCCTAACCCTAACCCCTAACCCCTAACCCTAACCCTAACCCTAACCCCTAACCCCTAACCCCTAACCCTAACCCTAACCCTAACCCTAACCCTAACCCTAACCCCCTAACCCCCTAACCCTAACCCCTAACCCTAACCCTAACCCCCTAACCCCCTAACCTAACCCCTAACCCCCCCCCTAACCCCTAACCCCCTAACCCCCTAACCCCTAACCCCCTAACCCCCTAACCCTAACCCCTAACCCCTAAACCCCCCCCCTAACCCCCTAACCCCTAACCCCTCAACCTTAACCCTACTGAACCCTAACCCCCTAACCCTAACCCCCCCCTAATCCCTAACCCCAATCCCTAACCCCCTAACCCCAGGGCTAACCCTAACCCCCAACCCCCCCTAACCTCTAATCCCCTAAATCCCCTAACCCCCCCTAACCCCCTAACCCCTAACCCCTAACCCCTAACCCCTTAACCCTAGGTCTGGGTGGAGGTCAGGGAAGAGGTCTGGTTACAGTCTGAATGAGCTACAGGGGTTCATCCTCCTGTGCTCTCACCTCCTGCAGGAGCACCTGTTCGGGTCATGTGATCTGCTTCGGGCAGCTGAAGGAATAATTCTGATACCGGCTACCCGGTATCATACCCGGCTGGTCTTCATCAGGAAGGTCCCTCCATATGATCCAGGTCCTGCTCAAGGTTTCTTCCTCTTAAAGTGGAGTTTTTCCTTGCCACTGTTTGGTATAAAGGTTTTTTTTCTCCCTACGTGGGAGTTTTTTACCTGCCATTATCATTGATTAGATTTAATTATATAATCTTAGTTGATGATATTTGCTCGGGGGTCATGATCTGGGTCTCTGTAAAGCGCCTAGAGACAATTGTCATTGTAACAGACGCTATATAAATAAAATTGAATTGAATTGAATTGATAACTGAGAGCTGCATTTTAGTTCTTTAGAGCCGATCTTTCTCCAAACCTCCTAAAGCCACTATCTAGAGATAGCGGTTAGCGGAGGTTCCTAAATCCACAATTTGCAGGTAGCGGCTAGCGGGAGGTGTACGATCGAAGCCCAGTGTCTTCATGAACACCAGTAAATGATGCTCTTGCTTTTATTCTTCTTCTTCACCTGTTTCATGAGAGGACTGGACCAGGACGCTTCTATGGTCCCGGTGTCGTTAGCTGGTTCTGCTGTATCAGTGAAGTCAGACCGCAGCATCTCTACGTGAGCTCTGTCTGGATGCGTCCAGATTAAATCCAGCGCTTGAACAGACTAATTGCTGAGGGCGACTCATCCATCTGAAGGGTCTCGTCACGCCAGAGAGGTCCAGGACGGGTCGGCCCGTCGCTGCAGGGTCGTCTCTGGGACCGGCACAGATTTCACCTCACTGAGCATCTCTGTCCAGTTGGCCTGTCTAGACATGGACCGTTGGTTAAAAGTGACCTAGATTGAATCAAACCGGACCCGTTCTCTCTCGTACAGCTGCAGCCGTTTAGTCTTCTCTGAATTATTTTACTGGAGGAAGACTTTGGCTGGATTCAGGTCCGATGATGATTCAAGAGTCCTCTTTAACCTTCCTGCTCTAAAATGACATAATGAACATAAAATTAGTTTATCTCTGCAACTAAGATGTGTATCTGAATTAATCTGGTGCCAAATAAAGACAAGAGACCGCTTTCAGAGCTCAGATGTGTCCGGAGCAGTCCAGAACATCTCAGCATCTACTGGACCAACATGTTCCTGTTGGGGATCAGAAGGTTTCTAGAGGTTCAGATGGAGGTCACTGGGGTTCTTCACGTACCAAACTGGGTTTCTTTGATATAAATACGTGAATTCCTTTCCACCAGAAGGTCTCTGATGCGTTTGTATCAGCGTATCTTCGGTCTGGAGCTGTGGCCGGTTCTACAAGGACGTATGTCCGGAAGGACGGATGGATCTGGATGATGGTACCTCTGTGGCATCTTCAAGAGCTTGAATCAAGGACAACTGGACTCCCTTCTCCCTCTGCGTCTAGTCTGAAGTGGAGAAACCTTCAGGAATGTGAAACTCTTGAAGAACCAAGAAAAGAAAATGGCTGAACTGCTTCAGGCACTGCAACGACGATATGTTGGAAACCCCCCCACATAGGGCCCCACTGGCTGTCACTGCCTAGTGTGTTAAAGGCCCCCCGAGACACGGCTAATATCGATCAATATCAACGACACAACCTGAAACCTCCATAAACTGCAAATTATTTGGTTCTTACCAAGAAAAAAAAACTTATATTTAGAAGAGCTAGATATTTTTTCTTGTTTCAATAATTACTTTCTTTTTTTAAGTCTCAAGTAAACTTTACTTTTTTGCCTCAAACAGGCAGGGAATCGTAAAATGAGACAATTAACACTTAAAATAAAGATGTATTACGTTTTTCCTCCTCATCAAAATGATTCTTGTTTTAAGATTCAATAACAAATTATACCTTTCTCAAATCTTGAAACAAGTATTCCTACAATCTTAATTTAAGAAATCTTACCAAGTGAAATTATCTTGCTGCAAGGACAGATTATTTTTCAATTGTGTCTTTAGTTGTAGTGTTTTTATCTTGTTTGAAGACCCCCTTTTTTTGCAGTGTAGACACTGCAGCGACATGTTTGGAACCCCCCCCTAATAGGGCCCCGACTGCTTTCTTCAGTACTTCAAACTCAAAATGAAGCGAGTGTATCCGTCAGGATACGCAAAAATTAAAAAAAGCAAGAAGATGAAGGAAAAAGAGAACGGGAAAGTGTTAAATTCAAAGGCGTATAATC
Organism: Hirundichthys speculiger; assembly: GCA_018398805.1. NCBI lineage: Eukaryota > Metazoa > Chordata > Actinopteri > Beloniformes > Exocoetidae > Hirundichthys > Hirundichthys speculiger. The sequence goes on from JAGFBZ010002254.1 coordinate 10,632, forward strand.
TGACATTATTATATATATATAAAAAAAAAAAAAAAAGTTGTGATGCCACTTTGTCCCAGTCTAGTCTCACGATGACATGTTTACTGCGCTTTAGCCTACACTGTAAGAAAAGTCAGTAAAATTAACAGTAAAAGTCTGTAAAATTGTGACATAAAAGTTCTGTAAAGCAAAATACAGTGATTTTGTGTTTATTTACCAGTATGATGTTGTATAATGTTGAATCAAAAACTACTGTAAATTTTAAAATAGAAAATTGCAAATAATATTGTATTTTGTTGTAGCAAACACACATTTTTGTATTTTTTTCAAGTGAAAAGTTGTATCCTTCACAACAATCTGTTATTCAAAGGTATTTTTTCAGTAAGACTAAATTAAATTTCATGTAGAACAAACAAAAAAATATGTGTAAATCTTACTGGAAGACAGTGTAAAATAACAGCATCATTATGATAATTAATAAAAAAAAATTGTTAAATTTACTTGGTAAAACCGTTTTATTACAAAAATAACCATTTTAAAATCACACTTAAAATTTGTAGAAAAATATGAGACATCCTGTTTATGTTACAATTTAAAACTATTGTAATTACTGCTTGGTCAGTAAAACTGTTTACATGTTCACCGTGTTTTTTTACTGAATAATTCTGGCAACCACAGCTGCCAGTTTTTTTTTTGTAAAAACAACAGGATTTTTTTTTTACAGTGTAGCTTATTTAAACGGTAATTAACAGTAAGCTAACCAGTAACTAATTTGTATTTGGAAGAGGGCGATATCATATGTCTTCTCTTCTTGAATTTTCTGCATGTCATGTGAGATTTTCTTTTCTTGATTGTGGTTTTGTCAAACTTTGCACGTTTCAGTTGCGTTTGTTATGTTATATTGTATTTTATTATTTATTTAAAATAAAATATTTCTGGATTTAATGATCTTCTTGCTGTTTTTGGGCGGGTACGGCCCCCCGAGGTGACCAGAAACGCCCCCGAGGACAGCTGAGGTTTTTCATCCTGGATGATGCTCTGCGTGATTAAAACAGACTGAGCGAGCTGTCCCAGGGGCTGCTGGGAGTTGGAGGCTATAAGGGGGTGACCTGACTGAACGGAGACGGTTCAGAGGTGAGCTCATCCTGCAGAAAAAAAAAAGTACGTTTGAAGGTTGTGTTGGAGCTTTAGAAACAGATCTCAGCACGGAGTCGTAACGTTGGAGCTGTCGCCGTTCGTCTGTTGGACTACACACCCGTCTCCTCGGAGAACCTCCACGCTCCCTGGCTCCGGCATCCTTCCACGTCTCCACCCGAGGCGACTGCTGCTCTCTCTCTCCTCTAACGGAGGATCCACTGAAGCATAATTGAAAACGACTTTGGAGAATTGCCAGGCTGAGATTGAGAGATCCTGTAGTCGCAGGTGTTTTCTGCAGGTTGTCGGAGCTCAGAACGATGGAGCGAGGAGGAAATAATGGCCCCTCTGAAGACTACACCTCCCAGAAAACCGAGTCTGTGTTCACTTTCTGTCTGAGGGTTTATGGATGTCGGCGTGTTTGTGGCCGACGCTGGAAAACAAAATAAAAAAGCAACTCATGTGTGAAACAAACAGAGAACCGAGAATGAGACTGCAGTCAGAGACGAAAGCAGTGAATCACCGAAGAACCAGCTGCAGTCAGCAGATCGAGACGTCTGCAGTCCACCTGGGAGCTGAGGACAGCAGCCGATGGACTCCTGGAGGACAATGTCCTCTCATTCTGGACCGGAGCTGATCAACAGTCCTGGATCTTCTGTTTCATGATGATCCAGATGTTTCCAGGAGACTGCAGAGGCTGCAGTTGTTCCACCGACCACTAGAGGCTGCAGTTCCTCTACCGACCACTAGAGGCTGCGGTTCCTCCACCGACCAATGGAGGCTGCGGTTCCTCTACTGACCACTAGAGGCTGCAGTCCCTCTACCGACCACTAGAGGCTGCGGTTCCTTTACTGACCACTAGAGGCTGCGGTTCCTCCACCAACCACTAGAGGCTGCGGTTCCTGACCACTAGAGGCTGCAGTTCCTCTACTGACCACTAGAGGCTGCTGTTCCTCTACCGACCACAAGAGGCTGCGGTTCCTCTACCGACCACTAGAGGCTGCTGTTCCTCTACCGACCACTAGAGGCTGCTGTTCCTCTACCGACCACTAGAGGCTGCTGTTCCTCTACCGACCACTAGAGGCTGCAGTTCCTCTACCGACCACTAGAGGCTGCGGTTCCTCTACCGACCACTAGAGGCTGCAGTTCCTCTACCGACCACTAGAGGCTGCGGTTCCTCTACCGACCACTAGAGGCTGCGGTTCCTCTACCACCACGACCACTAGAGGCTGCGGTTCCTCTACCACCGACCACTAGAGGCTGCGGTTCCTCCACCGACCACTAGAGGCTGCGGTTCCTCCACCGACCACTAGAGGCTGTGGTTCCTCTATTGACCACTAGAGGTTGCGGTTCCTCTACCAACCACTAGACGCTGCAGTTCCTCTACCGACCACTAGAGGCTGCAGTTCCTCTACCGACCACTAGAGGCTGTAGTTCCTCTGCCGACCACTAGAGGCTGCGGTTCCTCCACTGACCACTAGAGGCTGCGGTTCCTCTACCGACAACTAGAGGCTGCGGTTCCTGACCACTAGAGGCTGCGGTTCCTCCACCGACCACCAGAGGCTGTGGTGGTCCTGATCCTGGGAGGGTCTGCCTGGCTTAGATTCTATTTTTATCTCCCATGATGCCACTGGCCTGTTTATAGTCAACCTTTCTCTGGTTTCTTTCCTTTTCCAGCCTTTTCTTTGTTTTGCTGCCATCAAATTCAAAATGAACCAATTATTCTTCTCTATTATACAAAAGAAGTGTGATTTTAAACATCTGAGGTTTTATTCTAAATAATGGCTTCGTGATATTTAAAACCTGATAAAATGTTGAACTGTTTCTTGCGTTGGCGGCAGCGCAGCAGAAACGTGCAGCCGCATGCAGCCTTGAATGCATCGCTGCCTCCAACACGCAGGACAATCCTGTTTCTTCAGGAGTGGAACAGAAGTGCTGACGCTCAGATTTCGCTCTGACTGACAACACTTTCCGTGTTCCCGCCTCGTTGGCGGACAGGTAAGTGTCTGCTGCAACCCTCTCCCTGCCTCATCGCGCTCCAGAAAGCTTCTGTCCAAAATGAATCTTTAAATGACGCATGAAAGTTTAAAACTTCCTCCCACAACTGATGACTGTTTCATGAGGGCCAGGAGGGCTTTTAGGTTACAAGGGAGGAATCTGCCGCTGACATCCACCTCGCTTTGCCACGTATCATGTCAGGACTTAAGCTACCTTCCTGTTGACCCCCCACCAACCCCCCCAGACGGAGGTGAGCCGACAACACCCCCCCCCCCCCCCCACCCCCCCCACAGGGGCTCATAAATCTACAATAGGAGGTTTTACTCTCAGAGATAAAATCCCTGAGAGCTTTAATGAAGTCTGGAAAGAGGATGGGAAGAAAAAGATGACAAAGTTTTCAAAAGTAAGTGCCCCCCCCCCCCCCCCCCCCCCCCATTTATTTGAATGTTTAATAAGCCTCACTGAGCAGGTTAACATTAAAATCTATGACAACCCGATTAGAAGAAGACTGAAGCAGTCTGGTTTGTCTGGAAGGGTTTCCCCCGACCAGCATGTCAAGTTGGACCTCATATGAGTCTCCAGTCCTCTCCAGCCATCTCTAGCCATCTCTAGTCATCTCTAGTCATCTCTAGCCATCTCCAGTCATCTCTAGTCATCTCCAGCCATCTCTAGTCATCTCCAGTCATCTCTAGTCATCTCCAGTCATCTATAGTCATCTCCAGTCCTCTCCAGTCACCTCTAGTCATCTTCAGTCATCTCCAGCCATCTCTAGTCATCTCCAGTCATCTCTAGTCGTATCTAGTCATCTCCAGCCATTTCCAGCCATCTCCAGTCATCTCCAGCCATCTCTAGTCATCTCCAGCCATCCCAAGTCATCTCTAGTCATCTCCAGCCATCTCCAGCCATCTCCAGCCATCTCTAGTCATCTCCAGTCATCTCTAGTCGTATCTAGTCATCTCCAGCCATTTCCAGCCATCTCCAGTCATCTCCAGCCATCTCTAGTCATCTCCAGCCATCCCAAGTCATCTCTAGTCATCTCCAGCCATCTCCAGCCATCCCAAGTCATCTCTAGTAATCTCCAGCCATCTCCAGTCATCTCTAGTCATCTCCAGCCATCTCCAGCCATCCCAAGTCATCTCTAGTCATCTCCGGCCATCTCCAGTCATCTCTAGTCATCTCCAGTCATCTCCAGCCTCATCTCTCAGTCATCTCTAGTCATCTCCAGTCCATCTCCAGTCATCTCCAGCATCTCAGTCTCTAGTCATCTCTAGTCCATCTCCAGTCATCTCTCAGTCCATCTCCCAGTCATCTCTAGTCATCTCCAGTCATCTCCAGCCATCTCCATCATCTCTAGTCCATCTCTCTCTAGTCCATCTCCAGCCATCTCTAGCCATCTCCAGTCATCTCTAGCCATCTCCAGTCATCTCTAGTCATCTCTAGTCCTCTCCAGTCATCTCTAGTCATCTCCAGTCCTCTCCAGTCATCTCTAGTCCTCTCCAGTCATCTCTAGTCATCTCCAGTCATCTCTAGTCATCTCCAGTCATCTCCAGTCATCTCTCCAGTCATCTCCAGTCATCTCTAGTCCTCTCCAGTCATCTCCAGTCATCTCTAGTCCTCTCCAGTCATCTCTAGTCATCTCCAGTCATCCCCAGTCATCTTTAGCCATCTCTAGTCATCTCTAGTCATCTCTAGTCATCTCCAGTCATCTCCAGTCATCTCAGTCATCCCCAGTCATCTCCAGTCATCTCCAGTCATCTCTAGCCATCTCTAGTCATCTCCAGTCATCTCTAGTCATCTTCAGTCATCCCCAGTCATCTCCAGTCATCTCCAGTCATCTCTAGTCATCTTTAGCCATCTCTAGTCATCTTTAGCCATCTCCAGTCATCTCCAGTCATCTTTAGCCATCTCTAGTCATCTCTAGCCATCTCCAGTCATCTTCAGTCATCCCCAGTCATCTTTAGCCATCTCTAGTCATCTCTAGTCATTTCTAGTCATCTCCAGTCATCTCCAGTCATCTTCAGTCATCCCCAGTCATCTCCAGTCATCTCCAGTCATCTCTAGCCATCTCTAGTCATCTCCAGTCATCTCTAGTCATCTTCAGTCATCCCCAGTCATCTCCAGTCATCTCCAGTCATCTCTAGTCATCTTTAGCCATCTCTAGTCATCTTTAGCCATCTCCAGTCATCTCCAGTCATCTTTAGCCATCTCTAGTCATCTCCAGTCATCTCCAGTCATCTCTAGCCATCTCCAGTCATCTTTAGTCATCCCCAGTCATCTTTAGCCATCTCCAGCCATCTCCAGTCATCTCCAGTCATTTCTAGTCATCTCCAGTCATCTCCAGTCATCCCCAGTCATCTCTAGTCATCTCCAGTCATCTCCAGCCATCTCTAGCCATCTCCAGTCATCTCTAGCCATCTCTAGTCCTCTCCAGTCATCTATAGTCGTCTCCAGTAATCTCCAGTCCTCTCCAGTCCTCTCCAGTCATTTCTAGTTATCTCTAGTCACCTCTAGTCATTTTTAGTCATCTCCAATCATATCTAGTCATCTCCAGCCATCTATAGTCATCTCCAGTCATCTCCAGTCATCTCCAGTCATCTCTAGTCGTATCTAGTCATCTCCAGCCATTTCCAGCCATCCCAAGTCATCTTTAGTAATCTCCACCCATCTCCAGTCATCTCTAGTCATCTCCAGTCATCTCTAGCCATCTCTTGTCATCTCCAGTCATCTCCAGTCATCTCTAGTCATCTCCAGCCATCTCCAGCCATCTCCAGCCATCTCTAGTCATCTCAAGTCTTCTTCAGTCCTCTCCAGTTATTTCCAGTCACCTTTAGACATCTCTAACGTTCTCCAGTCATCCCCAGTCATTTCCAGTCACCTCTAGTCATCTCCAGTCATCTTTAGCCATCTCCAGTCATCTCCAGTCATCTCTAACCATCTCTAGCCATCTCTAGTCCTCTCCAGTCATTTCTAGTTATCTCTAGTCACCTCTAGTCATCTTCAGTCATCTCCAGTCATATCTAGTCATCTCCAGCCATCTATAGTCATCTCCAGTCATCTCTAGTCGTATCTAGTCATCTCCAGCCATTTCCAGCCATCCCAAGTCATCTCTAGTAATCTCCACCCATCTCCAGTCATCTCTAGTCATCTCTAGCCATCTCTAGTCATCTCCAGTCATCTCCAGTCATCTTCAGTCATCTCTAGCCATCTCCAGTCATCTTCAGTCATCCCCAGTCATCTCCAGCCATCTCTAGTCATCTCCAGTTATTTCTAGTCATCTCTAGTCATCTCCGTACTGTTGTGACGTGGTCACATCTCCTTCCTGCTGGTTAAAAGGCAGGAAGAATATGTGACCACACATCTTCTTCTGAGCTTCTCTCTAAGCTCACCAACATTCCTAGTTCTCTCTTTATTCTGTTCCACTCTCTTTTACTGCACTTATCTGCTCATCTTTCAGTCGTCTCTTCATCCCTCAGCTTGCTTCTACTGACTCAGCGCTTCACAGTGACTACAAGGTCTCCTTTCATACTCTAGCTGGAGTGTTTCAGACACAGAAACATGTTCTTCTTCCCAGCTCTCCTTCCTCTTCAGTAGTTTTTCATTTCCTGGACATTTGTGTTCTAAATCCATCACTCGACAACCAAACTGCAGTAATAAAAAGCTTAATTGAGATTCAGACTTCCAGCGGGAAACAACATCCCCCTTCCTGAGAAATTCAACCAACACGAGCATTCTGCTGTAGACGTCAGATGGACTTCATGAGCTCAGCTTCAGCAGAACCACAACACAGAACCAGCTGGCGTCCCCATAAACACTTCTGATCCGCTCATCCTCGACTCGTTCTGACAGAAGGGAGGCCAGGATATAAAACAGCATTGTGCATGCACGGTGCATGATGGGCGTCTTTCCGCAGGAGTTATGGCAGATATAAATCAAACGTTTGTTTGTAGCTCTCCTGTATTACTCTGACAAAAAAAAAAAAAGGAGCTGGAGAGCTTCCTGCAGCGTTGGAGCGCATATTAAACAGAAAAAAATATTTCTCTTTCAGCGTCAGCGTCAGCTCTGCACCAGTTTCAGCTAAATAAGGCTCTGGTCCTGGACTTCTGGAGGAAGTCAGTACGTTTATAAATGGATCAATACTGCAGTCAGTTCAGCCCTGGTAGAGCTCTGGAGATCTACGTTCCAGTAGGACATCATCTGTGGGACAAGACAATGACTGTAGAGCATCTGATAAGCCCAACCAGATGGTCCGTTTGAGCTCTGGTCCCGTCAGGTGTCAAAGTGTCCCGAGGAAGGACACCGAACCACATGTTGACCACCACCAGTCAGCAGCCAGTTGTGTCAGAAACATAGACTGTATGAAGAGAACTGGACACACCTCCTGTGATGTCATCCACAGGTTCCTGAAGAGTGATTGGTCTCACTGCACCTGCTTCTGTCCAACCCTGGTCGACCCAAACATGGTCAGAAGGAGGAAGACTGAGAAGCTGATTGAACAGAACCTCCTCAGTTCAGGTAGCTAGTTTAGCTTAGCTCATGCTAACCTATATTGCTAATTAATATCACTTTACATTCATTATGATCCAGTCTGAACAAACATCCTCATTTTAAGTGCTGCTGATGAAACATCTGAAATCATGGTTCCCAGAGCTGAAACCAGGACCAACGGAGTTCTGTTCACCGAGGCCAGAACCTCCCAGACCAACCAGACCACCCAGAACCTTCCAGACCACACTGAACCTTCCAGACCAACCAGAGCCTTCCAGACTAACAAGACCAACAAGAACCTTCGAGACCACCAAGAACCTCCCAGACCACACAGAACCTTCCAGACCAACGAGAACCTTCAAGACTAACAAGACCAACTAGAACTTTTCAGATCAACCAGACCACCCAGAACCTTCCAGACAAATGAGGCCACCAGACCTCCAGACCACACCCTCCAGACCAACCAGAACCTTCCAGACCAACCAGAACCTTCCAGACTAACAAGAGCCTTCCAGACTAACAAGACCAACAAGAACCTTCAAGAGTAACAAGACCACCCAGAACCTTCCAGACTAATGAGACCACCAGAACCTCCCAGACCATACAGAACCTTCCAGACCAACCAGAACCTTCCAGACTAACAAGACCAACAAGAACCTTCCAGAGTAACAAGACCAACCAGGATCTTCCAGACTAATGAGTCCACTAGAACCTTCCAGACCAACAAGAATCTTCTAGACCACCCAGAACCTCCGAGACCAACCACAACCTACCAGACCAAACAGAACATTCCAGACTAACGAGACCAACTAGAACTTTCCAGAACCTCCCAGACCACACAGAACCTTCCAGACCAACCACAACCTACCAGACCAACCAGAACATTCCAGACTAACAAGACCAGCAAGAACCTTCGAGACCAACAAGAACCTCCCAAACTACACAGAACCTTCCAGACCAACGAGAACCTTCAAGACTAACAAGACCAACTAGGACTTTTCAGATCAACCAGACCACCCAGAACCTTCCAGACAAATTAGGCCACCAGAACCTCCCAGACCACACAGAACCTCCCAGACCACACAGAACCTTCCAGACCAACCAGAACCTTCCAGACTAACCAGAGTCTTCCAGACTAACAAGACCAACAAGAACCTTCAAGAGTAACAAGACCAACCAGGACCTTCCAGACTAATGAGTCCTCTAGAACCTTCCAGACCAACAAGAACCTTCTAGACCACCCAGAACCTTCCAGACCAACCACAACCTACCAGACCAACAAATACATTCCAGACTAACAAGACCAACTAGAACTTTCCAGATCAACCAGACCACCCAGAACCTTCCAGACTAATGAGACCACCAGAACCTCCCACCATACAGAACCTTCCAGACCAACCAGAACCTTCCAGATTAACAAGACCAACAAGAACCTTCCAGAGTAACAAGACCAACCAGGACCTTCCAGACTAATGAGTCCACTAGAACCTTCCAGACCAACAAGAATCTTCTAGACCACCCAGAACCTCCCAGACCAAACAGAACCTTCCAGATCAACCACAACCTACCAGACCAACCAGAACATTCCAGACTAACAAGACCAACTAGAACTTTCCAGATCAACCAGACCACCCAGAATCTTCCAGACTGAGACCACTAGAACCTTCCAGAGTAACAAGACCAACCAGGACCTTCCAGACCAACCAGAACCTTCCAGACTAACAAGACCAACAAGAACCTTCCAGAGTAACAAGACCAACCAGGACCTTCCAGACTAATGAGTCCACTAGAACCTTCCAGACCAACAAGGACCTTCCAGACCAACAAGAATCTTCTAGACCACCCAGAACCTCCCAGACCAACCACAACCTACCAGACCAAACAGAACATTCCAGACTAACGAGACCAACTAGAACTTTCCAGAACCTCCCAGACCACACAGAACCTTCCAGACCAACAAGAACCTTTCAGAGTAACAAGACCAACCAGGACCTTCCAGACTAATGAGTCCACTAGAACCTTCCAGATCAACAAGGACCTTCCAGACCAACAAGAACCTTCTAGACCACCCAGAACTTCCCAGACCAACCACAACCTACCAGACCAACCAGAACATTCCAGACTAATGATTCTACCAGAACCTCCCAGACCACACAGAACCTCCCAGACCAACAAGAACCTTCCAGACCACCAAGGACCTTCCAGACCTCTGCACAGGTGACTGATGTCTTATCCCATTCCTCTGTGTCAGTTGAGTTCAGGGAGAAACTGAAGATAAAACCCATGAAAGTTCAGGTTCAGGTGGCTGAGGAGAATCTAGATGGACAGAAACAGAGCGGCGTCATGGACGGAGACGTCCTCGATTCGCTGCAACGTGAACGTCCACGACGCCTCCAGAGACGCCTGGTGAATCTCAAGTTGTTGCTATGACAGGAAACAAATGAGTCCATCCACCAGATCTGAGGGAAACACCTGAGAGTGTCATTAAAAAGGTAAAAATGTAAATGACCTCCACGCTGACAGCCCCGCTGATTTATGGCAACGCTGCCGTAAACTGAGCCGTTAAATTCACATAAAGTCTTTGAAGCTGCATCCATGTCAAACAGAATTTTCTCCTCAGAAGGTCTTGGTTTCTGCTCCGAACCACCAGCATCGTGAAGGTTTAATGGTCCGTCACTGACAACGACATTTTCATTATCGTCATATCTGCTTGAGTCCTGATCCGTTTCGGTTCTAAACCCCGTCCTAACAGGTCCATCAGCTTTAACGGGACGGGACTGACGGTCCTGTTGTGGTCTGAGTGGTCCTCCTGACACCATCAGGATCTGTGGCGTCCCAGCTTCAAACCAGGCTAGTCCTGGAGCCATGACCCGGTCAGGCGGCTGCTTGGTGGTGAGTTTAGGTGGAAATGGTCTTTAGAGGACCTCAAACCTGGTATTTTACAGGATAAAACCAAAACAAAACAGCTTTGGACTGAGGTCTGACCTCTAAAGGACCCAACCGGGCCCAGTCCACCCAGCACTCATTAACTGGTTAGGGTTAACGTTAGGGTTAGGGTAACCATGGCTGAGGTTACCGGGGCTGCATAGGAGTAACTGGACTGGTGGTGGTCTGGCCCGTCCCCCAGAACCAGCGGGGTCCACATCCGGCACCACGGCTGAGAACACACATGACGGAGCGAGAAAGATCAGGGTCAGTGTGGAGGGACGGATGAGACGACGCTGATCGATAATCGATCCCAAACACAAAATGAAGACAAATGACCAGATAGATCTGCTTTGATCTGCTCGCCAAACCCACCGGACACGGCTGGGAGCAGCAGGTCCTGCAGATGTCTCTGCGGACCTCTGCAGGACCACCGAGACATCTGCAGGACCACCGAAATGGACCCAGACACTACCATCGGGTCGGTGTCTGGTTGGAGCCAGGACCTAGGAGGCAGGACTGAGGACCTAGGAGCCAGGACGCAGGACTGAGAACCTAGGAGCCAGGACCTAGTAACTAGGACCTAGGAGCAAGGACCTAGAAGCCAGGACCGAGGACCTAGGAAGCAGGACCTAAGAGCCAGGACCTAGGAGGCAGGACTGAGGATCTAGGAGGCAGGACCCAGGACCTAGGAGCCAGGACCTAGGAGGCAGGACCTAGGAGGCAGGACCCAGGACTGAGGGCATAGGAGCCAGGACCTAGGAGGCAGGACTGAGGACCTAGGAGCCAGGACCCAGGACCTAGGAACCAGGATGCAGGAATGAGAACATAGGAAGCAGGACCTAGGAGCCAGGACTGAGAACCTAGGAGCCAGGACCTAGGAACTAGGACCTAGGAGCAAGGACCGAGGATTTAGGAAGCAGGACCTAAGAGCCAGGACCTAGGAGGCAGGACTGAGGACCTAGGAGGAGGGGCCCAGGACCTAGGAGCCAGGACCTAGGAACTAGGACCTAGGAGCAAGGATCGAGGATTTAGGAAGCAGGACCTAAGAGCCAGGACCTAGGAGGCAGGACTGAGGACCTAGGAGGCAGGACCCAGGACCTAGGAGCCAGGACTGAGGATCTAGGAGGCAGGATCTAGGAAGCAGGACTGAGGACCTAGGAAGCAGGATCTAGGAGATAGGACTGAGGACCTAGGAAGCAGGACTGAGGACCTAGGAGCTAGTACCCCGGATCTAGGAACTCGTTACGATCTAGGAGCCAGGAGCCAGGACCTAGGAGGCAGGACTGAAGACCTAGGAGCCAGGAGCCAGGAAGAGGACCTAGGAGCCAGGATCTAGGAGCCAGGACCTAGGAGCCAGGACCTAGGAGCCAGGACCTAGGAGCCAGGATCTAGGAGCCAGGATCTAGGAGCCAGGACCTAGGGGCCAGGACCTAGGAGGCAGGACTGAGGACCTAGGAGCCAGGAGCCAGGAGCCAGGAAGAGGACCTAGGAGCCAGGATCTAGGAGCCAGGAAGAGGACCTAGGAGCCAGGACTTAGGAGCCAGGACCTAGGAGCCAGGAGCCAGGAGCCAGGGACTAGGAGCGAGGATCTAGGAGCCAGGAGCCAAGAAGAGGACCTAGGAGCCAGGAGCCAGGGACTAGGAGCCAGGACTTAGGACCTAGGAGCCAGGACTTAGGACCTAGGATCCAGGACTCAGGATCTAGGAACTCATTAGGACCTAGGAGCCAGGACCTAGGAGCCAGGATCTAGGAGCCAGGACCTAGGAGGCAGGACTGAGGACCTAGGAGCCAGGACCTAGGAGCCAGGACCTAGGAGCCAGGAGCTGGTTAGGAACAGCTCAGGTCTCATTCAGGATATTTCACCACATCCGTCCTCCTGTTTTCTAACAGCAGAACTGCCACCAGCTTCATCAGGCTTCGTCTGCTTTGTAAAAGTCCTGGTGATGTCAGGTCCGATCGTTTGGAGGGATCAGCGGTCCAATCAGAGGTGGAGGACAGCAGGTGGGCCTTCATTATACCTGCTGACCTGTGAAATATCACACCCCTTCTGAGCATGCTCAGCAAAATGATGCAATTTGAGAGGATGTCGCTGCTGACCCCCGACTGACCTGATCCTGGATCAGCGGGGGGGGTGGGGGGGGGGGGGGTGGGGGGTGGGGGGGCTGCTGCCAGGGACAGATGACGAAGAGCAATCTCCCATCCCTCCATCTTCTAATGGCCCCTGAACTCTGGAGTGGGAAACCCCTCCAACGAGATGGATGAGGCTGGTTTTAGTGGATTCACGGAAACAGACCGAAGCAGATAAAACAACGACTCCTGCAGGAGGGAAATTTAATCCAGCTTCTCCAACAGCTGACTTCTGATCACATAAGTCGGTCCTGGTGGACCAGGTTCCCGTCTGGATCTCTGGATCTGCTCCACAAAGCAGACAGCTCGGTTGTATTTTTGTCGGTCCAGCAGCCGCCGAGCTGTTCCCCAACATTCCTTAATCACTGTCATCCTCACTGACGCTAATTTCAGGTCGTTAATGTTTTAATTAACGGTTCTTCACAGCAAACTTCATTAGAACTGCAATCAGAGCAAAGGTTTCCTTCAGAACGGTTTCCCTTAAAGGAGAAGGAGTCTAATTAAATCAAAGTGATGGGCTGGTTTGTTGGCTGTTCGAGGAGACGGCTGATCCCAGATCTGCTAGCTTCACGCTTTAAACCGTGTTAGGTCAGAACTTTCTTAACTTTTCAGGCCCAGAACCAGTGCAGCTAGAGGGTCACATTTGTACACAAATACACATTAGTTAAATATTGGTAATAGTACTGTCATCAATAGTATTATTAACCCTGTAAAACCCAAATATAGAAAAACACTAAAAAACAATTTTTCAACCATTAAGATGTTGTTGTAGGAGGCCTTTGAGGCTGAAAATGAGGTGTTTTTCAAAAAAAATATGTTTTTGTAAGTTTTTACAGAAATGTTGTAATATTGCAACATTGGGCTCAATGGGGAGCAGAATCTCCTGTATCTGTACTCATTGTCTGAACAACAATACAGAATTAAGGATTCATTTGCAGAGTTTTACTTTTGTCCCAGAACAGTATAACATGAAAAATAATCTCAGTCATGTTGTTATGAACAGTCATTTATTGCAATAGCAAGAACTTTGACATTTATTTACAATGATAGTGCCAGAAACAGTTTCTTGTCCTCTGAAAAACAGAGGTGGACATCACATTTGCTGCATTGGGTATTGGTATTCCCTTTACTGCAATGTCTGCAGTGTCCTCTCTTCACTTTTATTGAGAAATGTCCAAAGTGTTGTGTCCACCTGGAAAGAGAAGAATCAATATTAATATTAATAATCCATTCATATATATGCCAAAAATGCATGATGATACAAGTCAAAGATATCACAAACATGGCAAATAGCAGAAATAGATTCTTACCAGAATGAGAGAGGATGCTAGTTGGGCCTGGAAGTTTCTCATGTTCAGAATCTCCTTCTTTGGCATCTTGAGAGCTTGGCAATGTCGCTTGTAGAGGAGCCAGGCGTTGACCACAGCAAGGGTGATGGTGTGCCAGAAGATGTAAAGTCATGGAAAAAATTATTAGACCACCATTTTTTCTTCACTTCCTTGTTCATTTTAATACCTGGTACCACTAAACGTCATCATGTGACTAAAACAGACAGAAAAGAAAACACTGAAAGCAGTGTTTTTGGCAGTACAACGCCATAGTTATTGATGTAAAAACTTAAGTGATTTAGGTTATAATCAAGAAAACCATGGAAAATGGTAAGATATCAGCTCTTAAATAAAACTCTTATGAGCAATCTTTGTGGTTATCGTTATGTTTGTCCAAACAAATGTACCTTTGGTTGTACCAGCATTAAAATGAACAAGAAACTGAAGAAAACAAGGTGGTCTAATCATTTTTTTCCATGACTGACATGTACCAAGCCCGGGTTTTCAGGGTGAACTTGTATTTCGCTGTAATAACACATTGCACTGAAGTAATCTATTCACACATTTACTGGACACACAATAGTGGTATAGCTGACCAATTGTAAACTCTGATTATCATACTAATAGATATGCAGGTAGCCTCCAACCTACGACAAACACCTGACATTCCGGAACATCAACACCTGCTCCAGAACAATGGAAAAAAATGCCCTCCCCAAGCATCCTCCACAACTGATTTAACTAAGAATTGATAGGAACATTTTCTTATCAAAAGCCAAGACTAAGGGCAGACTGCACAAACAGAAATTCTTTGTTAGAAAGTCCTGCGTTTCTGTGATAAGGAGAAAATACTGAGTGTTCAAGGTGGTTAGAAATCATTAAAATTAAATTAAAATGATTAGATATGGCAATATATCTTTGCACACTATTTCTAATATAATAATATGTAATCAAATATAAGGCTAGGCTGTAAATCAGTGTAGTTTAAAGTTATATTGTGGAAAATTTAAATTGTTCCTTCAAGACTCCCCTCTCAAACAGGGTTGTTTTGACTACCACATTCACCCAACGTTGTAATTTGCGACAATTACAAAACAAGCTCTAAATAAAATGTAAGGCACATTTTCCACAATGACTACATACTGACATATTCTAGACACTGTAATAAACACATAAAAAATATTTTAAAGCACTTTACTTACTTCAGTCAGATAAATCCAATCCAGTAAATCGAGGGGATGATGCTCTCTCAAAAATCTGGAGGGTGTGTGACTTCTGGACCTGAGGACAAGCCTTATATACAAATGTATGACCCAATAGCATTCTGAGACTGAACAATAGGACCCAAATGAGTATGTTAATGTGGTTGAACCAAAAAATAAAAATGAAAAAAAGGTTTTTTGGGAGATAACAAAAATTGTTGTAATTCTGCAACAGTGGGTCTTACAGGGTTAATATTCTAGTATTGATCATTCCTAATGTATGTATCTTCACTTTATATCAGAAATGTAGCAAGCTAGCCCAGCTTTAGCCAATGAAAGCCATGTGCTACAGAACAAAGGACCTCGCCAGGTGAACTGCATAGGATTGTGGGAAAAGGTGATCACCTTTCTTTGTTGGAAAACACCAGCAGTGGATTGGACAGAAGAGGACCGGACCGGCCAATGGGGGAGCCAAGTCTAAACCGCGGCTCCTCCCCATCTAGTAGACGCACATTTCTGTATAAATTGTTGTGGTATTGTTAACTCGTTCTTCATTTTTGCTAGAGACTGCCTTTGCAAAAGAGCCGTGATCACGTTTATTACAAATAAACATCTGTGTTGTACTTGTAATACCGACCGAGACTCTCCTTTCCAGCTAAGAACACGCAGTTAGATTCTTTTCAAAAAAGATCCTGACAACCGCTAACAGACTAGTGTCGGTGGATGTAGCAGGTTAGCTTTAAACCGCTAACAGACTAGTGTCGGTGGATGTACCAGCTTAGCTTTAAACCGCTAACAGACTAGTGTCAGTAGATGTAGCAGCTTAGCTTTAATCCGCTAACAGACTAGTGTCGGTGGATGTAGCAGCTTAGCTTTAAACTGCTAACAGACTAGAGTCAGTGGATGTAGCAGCTTAGCTTTAAACTGCTAACAGACAAGAGTTGGTGGATGTAGCAGCTTAGCTTTAAACCACTAACAGACTGAGTCTGCGGATGTAGCAGGTTAGCTTTAAACTGCTAACAGACTAGTGTTGGTGGATGTAGCAGCTTAGCTTTAAACCTTTAACAGACTAGAGTCAGTGGATGTAGCAGCTTAGCTTTAAACCGCTAACAGACTAGAGTCTGTGGATGTAGCAGCTTAGCTTTAAACCGCTAACAGACTAGAGTCTGTGGATGTAGCAGGTTAGCTTTAAACCGCTAACAGACTAGTGTCGGTGGATGTAGCACCTTAGCTTTAAACCGCTAACAGACTATTGTCAGTAGATGTAGCAGCTTAGCTTTAAACCGCTAACAGACTAGTGTCGGTAGATGTAGCAGCTTAGCTTTAAACGGCTAACAGACTTGTGTCGGTGGATGTAGCAGCTTAGCTTTAAACTGCTAACAGACTAGTGTCGGTGGTTGTAGCAGCTTAGCTTTAAACCGCTAACAGACTAGTGTCAGTAGATGTAGCAGCTTAGCTTTAAACCGCTAACAGACTAGTGTCAGTAGATGTAGCAGCTTAGCTTTAAACCGCTAACAGACTAGTGTCGGTAGATGTAGCAGCTTAGCTTTAAACTGCTAACAGACTATTGTCGGTGGTTGTAGCAGCTTAGCTTTAAACAGCTAACAGACTAGTGTCGGTGGATGTAGCAGCTTAGCTTTAAACCGCTAACAGACTAGTGTCAGTAGATGTAGCAGCTTAGCTTTAAACCGCTAACAGACTATTGTCGGTGGTTGTAGCAGCTTAGCTTTAAACCGCTAACAGACTAGTGTCGGTGGATGTAGCAGCTTAGCTTTAAACCTTTAACAGACTAGAGTCAGTGGATGTAGCAGCTTAGCTTTAAACCTTTAACAGACTAGAGTCAGTGGATGTAGCAGCTTAGCTTTAAACTGCTAACAGACTAGTGTCGGTGGATGTAGCAGCTTAGCTTTAAACCGCTAACAGACTAGTGTCAGTAGATGTAGCAGCTTAGCTTTAAACCGCTAACAGACTAGTGTTAGTGGATGTAGCAGGTTAGCTTTAAACCGCTAACAGACTATTGTCGGTGGATGTAGCAGGTTAGCTTTAAACCGCTAACAGACTAGTGTCGGTGGATGTAGCAGCTTAGCTTTAAACCGCTAACAGACTATTGTCGGTGGATGGAGCTGCTTAGCTTTAAACCACCAACAGACTAGTGTCGGTGGATGTAGCAGGTTAGCTTTAAACCGCTAACAGACTAGTGTCAGTGGATGTAGCAGGTTAGCTTTAAACCGCTAACAGATTAGTGTCAGTAGATGTAGCAGGTTAGCTTTAAACCGCTAACAGATTAGTGTGGATGTAGCAGGTTAGCTTTAAACCGCTAACAGATTAGGTCGGTGTAGCAGGTTAGCTTTAAACCGCTACAGCTATTGTCTATGTAGCAGTTAGCTTTAAACCGCTAACAGATTAGTGTCAGTGGATGTAGCAGGTTAGCTTTAAACCGCTAACAGACTATTGTCGGTGGATGTAGCAGGTTAGCTTTAAACCGCTAACAGACTAGTGTCGGTGGATGTAGCAGCTTAGCTTTAAACCGCTAACAGACTATTGTCGGTGGATGGAGCTGCTTAGCTTTAAACCGCTAACAGACTAGAGTCGGTGGATGTAGCAGCTTATCTTTAAACCGCTAACAGACTAGAGTCGGTGGATGTAGCACCTTAGCTTTAAACCGCTAACAGACTAGAGTCGGTGGATGTAAACATCTTCAGGAGCTCCAACAGCGTCTCCTGCCTCCTGCTCACATACGTGTTTCTGAATTATGCAGGAAGTGAATGATCAGCCTTCACCGGAGAAGGTCAGGATGTTCATTAAAGCTGACAGACGCGCTGGACGATACGTTGAGGTGTCGCCACCGCGTTGACCTTTGCAGACAGGCGGCGTTTAGACGTTGCCATTTCAGACGTCTTCTCTCCAGGAGACAAACAGCCTCTTCACCTGCTGGTCCTCAAACCCCATCAGAGATGTGATCTCAATTAACCCACGGAGAAGAGACGAGTCCCAGACCGGAGCAGATCCAGGATGATGAGCTGATAATTCGCTCACTCGAACACAGATCAATGTGACTCTTTAAGCTCCAGCTCCTCTGCAGGACCACCGAGACCTCTGCAGGACCAGAAAAACCTCTGCAGGACCACCGAGACCTCTGCAGGACCACCAAGACCTCTGCAGGACCACCGAAACCTCTGCAGGACCACCGAGACCTCTGCAGGACCAGAAAAACCTCTGCAGGACCACTGAGACCTCTGCAGGACCACCAAGACCTCTGCAGGACCACCGAAACCTCTGCAGGACCACCGAAACCTCTGCAGGACCAGAGAAACCTCTGGAGGACCACCAAGACCTCTGCAGGACCACCGAAACCTCTGCAGGACCACCGAAACCTCTGCAGGACCACCGAGACCTCTGCAGGACCACAGAGACCTCTGCAGGACCACCAAGACCTCTGCAGGACCACCAAGACCTCTGCAGGACCACCGAAACCTCTGCAGGACCAGAGAAGCCTCTGCAGGACCACCGAGACCTCTGCAGGACCACCGAGACCTCTGCAGGACCACCGAGACCTCTGCAGGACCACCGAAACCTCTGCAGGACCAAAGAAGCCTCTGCAGGACCACCGAGACCTCTGCAGGACCACCGAGACCTCTGGAGGACCACCGAGACCTCTGCAGGACCACCGAGACCTCTGCAGGACCACCGAGACCTCTGCAGGACCACCGAGACCTCTGCAGGACCACCGAGACCTCTGCAGGACCAGAGAAGCCTCTGCAGGACCACCGAGACCTCTGCAGGACCACCGAGACCTCTGCAGGACCACCGAGACCTCTGCAGGACCACCGAAACCTCTGCAGGACCACCGAGACCTCTGGAGGACCACCGAGACCTCTGCAGGACCACCGAAACCTCTGCAGGACCACCGAGACCTCTGGAGGACCACCGAGACCTCTGCAGACCAACCGAACCTCCGCAGGACCACCGACCTCTGCAGGACCACCGAGACCTCTGCAGGACCACCGAGACCTCTGCAGGACCACAGAGACCTCTGCAGGACCACCGAGACCTCTGCAGGACCACTGAAACCTCTGCAGGACCACTGAAACCTCTGCAGGACCACCGAAACCTCTGCAGGACCACAGAGACATCTGCAGGACCAGAGAAACCTCTGGAGGACCATCGAGACCTCTGCAGGACCACCGAGACCTCTGCAGGGCCACGAGACCTCTGCAGGACCACCGAAACCTCTGCAGGACCACGAGACCTCTGCAGGACCACTGAAACCTCTGCAGGACCACTGAAACCTCTGCAGGACCACTGAAACCTCTGCAGGACCACTGAAACCTCTGCAGGACCACCGAGACCTCTGCAGGACCACTGAAACCTCTGCAGGACCAGAGAAGCCTCTGCGGGACCACCAAGACGTCTGCAGAACCAGAGAAGCCTCTGCAGGACCACCAAGACCTCTGCAGGACCACCGAAACCTCTGCAGGACCACCGAAACCTCTGCAGGACCACCGAGACCTCTGCAGGACCATCAAGACCTCTGCAGGACCACCGAGACCTCTGCAGGACCACCGAGACCTCTGCAGGACCAATGAGACCTCTGCAGGACCACCAAGACCTCTGCAGGTCCAGAGAAGCCTCTGCAGGACCACCAAGACCTCTGCAGGACCAGAGAAGCCTCTGCAGGACCACGAGACCTCTGCAGGACCACGAGACCTCTGAAGGACCACGAGACCTCTGAAGGACCACGAGACCTCTGCAGGACCACAGAGACCTCTGCAAGACCACCGAGACCTCTGCAGGTCCAGAGAAACCTCTGCAGGACCACTTAGACCTCTGCAGGACCACAGAGACCTCTGCAGGACCACAGAGACCTCTGCAAGACCACCGAGACCTCTGCAGGTCCAGAGAAACCTCTGCAGGACCACCGAGACCTCTGCAGGACCACCGAGACCTCTGCAGGTCCAGAGAAACCTCTGCAGGACCACCGAGACCTCTGCAGGACCACAGAGACCTCTGCAGGATCAGAGAAACCTCAGGACCAGAGACCCTCTGACCACCGAGACCTCTGCAGGACCACCGAGACCTCTGCAGGACCACTGAAACCTCCCAGCTGGTCTGTCAGTGGTTAGACTGACTCTTCTAGAAGGTCCAGGTGGATCTGGGCCCAGCTGGTCTTGGGGTTGACCCTGGGTGTCTCTCCCAACCCAAAGACATGCTGTTTAGACCCTAACCCAACTAGTGACAACTAGTAGTCTTGGTTTCATGAACATGAACCAGAGTGAAGTTCATATAACAGGAATATTTATAGGAATAATTGGAGTAATACCAGGCACCTTTATTCTGGAACCAGCTACCAGTTTGGGTTCAGGAGGCTGACACCACCCCCAATTATTATTTATTATTTATTATATATTCTCTATTGTAGTTATTGTTTGTTTTTATTATTGTTTTTTTTTTCATATTTTATTGTTGTCCTTTTCTCTTTTTTATTGCTATTCTCACTGCTGCTGTAACATTGTAAATTTCCCCATTGTGGGACAAATAAAGGATTATCTTATCTTATCTTATCTTAATTTTAAAACTAAACTGAAAACATTTCTGTTCAGTAAAGCTTACAGTTAGTCTAAACTATAGTGTGTAGGGGCTAATAGTTATAGCTACAGTTAGTCTAAACTATAGTGTGTAGGGGCTAATAGTTATAGCTACAGTTAGTCTAAACTATAGTGTGTAGGGGCTAATAGTTATAGCTACAGTTAGTCTAAACTATAGTGTGTAGGGGCTAATAGTTATAGCTACAGTTAGTCTAAACTATAGTGTGTAGGGGCTAATAGTTATAGCTACAGTTAGTCTAAAGTATAGTGTGTAGGGGGCTAATAGTTATAGCTACAGTTAGTCTAAACTATAGTGTGTAGGGCTAATAGTTATAGCTAGAGTTAATCTAAACTATAGTGTGTAGGGGCTAATAGTTATAGCTACAGTTAGTCTAAACTATAGTGTGTAGGGGCTAATAGTTATAGCTACAGTTAGTCTAAACTATAGTGTGTAGGGGCTAATAGTTATAGCTACAGTTAGTCTAAACTATAGTGTGTAGATGCTAATAGTTATAGCTACAGTTAGTCTAAAGTATAGTGTGTAGGGGCTAATAGTTATAGCTACAGTTAGTCTAAACTATAGTGTGTAGGGGCTAATAGTTATAGCTACAGTTAGTCTAAACTATAGTGTGTAGGGGCTAATAGTTATAGCTACAGTTAGTCTAAACTATAGTGTTAGGGGCTAATAGTTTATAGCTACAGTTAGTCTAAACTATAGTGTGTAGGGGCTAATAGTTATAGCTACAGTTAGTCTAAACTATAGTGTGTAGGGGCTAATAGTTATAGCTACAGTTAGTCTAAACTATAGTGTGTAGGGGCTAATAGTTTATAGCTACAGTTAGTCTAAACTATAGTGTGTAGGGGCTAATAGTTATAGCTACAGTTAGTCTAAACTATAGTGTGTAGGGGCTAATAGTTATAGCTACAGTTAGTCTAAACTATAGTGTGTAGGGGCTAATAGTTATAGCTACAGTTAGTCTAAACTATAGTGTGTAGGGCTAATAGTTATAGCTACAGTTAGTCTAAACTATAGTGTGTAGGGGCTAATAGTTATAGCTACAGTTAGTCTAAACTATAGTGTGTAGGGGCTAATAGTTATAGCTACAGTTAGTCTAAACTATAGTGTGTAGGGGCTAATAGTTATAGCTACAGTTAGTCTAAACTATAGTGTGTAGGGGCTAATAGTTATAGCTACAGTTAGTCTAAACTATAGTGTGTAGGGGCTAATAGTTATAGCTACAGTTAGTCTAAACTATAGTGTGTAGGGGCTAATAGTTATAGCTACAGTTAGTCTAAACTATAGTGTGTAGGGGCTAATAGTTATAGCTACAGTTAGTCTAAACTATAGTGTGTAGGGGCTAATAGTTATAGCTACAGTTAGTCTAAACTATAGTGTGTAGGGCTAATAGTATAGCTACAGTTAGTCTAAACTATAGTGTGTAGGGGCTAATAGTTTATAGCTACAGTTAGTCTAAACTATAGTGTGTAGGGGGCTAATAGTTATAGCTACAGTTAGTCTAAACTATAGTGTGTAGGGGCTAATAGTTATAGCTACAGTTAGTCTAAACTATAGTGTGTAGGGGCTAATAGTTATAGCTACAGTTAGTCTAAACTATAGTGTGTAGGGGCTAATAGTTATAGCTACAGTTAGTCTAAACTATAGTGTGTAGGGGCTAATAGTTCTAGCTACAGTTAGTCTAAACTAGTGTGTAGGGCTAATAGTTATAGCTACAGTTAGTCTAAACTATAGTGTGTAGGGGCTAATAGTTATAGCTACAGTTAGTCTAACTATAGTGTGTAGCTAATAGTGCTATAGTTAGTCTAAACTATAGTGTGTAGGGCTAATAGTTATAGCTACAGTTAGTCTAAAGTATAGTGTAGGGGCTAATAGTTGTAGCTAGCTAATAGTTAGCTAATAGTTATAGCTATCTAAAACTATAGTGTGTAGGGGCTAATAGTTATAGCTACAGTTAGTCTAAATATAGTGTGTAGGGGCTAATAGTTATAGCTACAGTAGTCTAAAGTGTGTAGGGGCTAATAGTTTATAGTACTAGTTAGCTAAGTCTACTATAGTTGTGGCTAGCTGTCTAGTAGTATAATAGTTATAGCTACAGTTAGTCTAAAGTATAGTGTGTAGGAGCTAATAGTTATAGCCATAGCAGTAGGAGCTCAGACTAGAGTAGCTCGTCTTAATCACAGCTTCATCATAGCTATGCTGCTATAGGCCTACGCTGCAGGGGGACGCCAACATGATCTGCTGAGTGGTGTCTCCACTGCTCTTCTCTCTTTCCTTCCCTTTCCTCCTCCCTTCTTCCTCCTCCAGCTCATTCCATAGTTAATTAGCAGCACCTCGTTACTGTAACTGTCCTCCATTTTCTTTCCTGTAGTTTGTTGTGCTGTTTTCCCTCCTTTTTTCTCTTTTCTTTCTGTATGTTTGCAGGCCAGAGTTTCCTGAGTTTCATGCTTTCCTTGTCAGTGTTTGGCTTAAAGGTTTTTTCTCCCTCTGTGGGAGTTTTTTTACCTGCCATTATGCTTGATTAGGATTTAATATTATAATTTTAGTTAATGATATTTGCTCAGTGGTCATAATCTGGGTCTCTGTAAAGCGCCTGGAAACAATTGACATTGTAACAGATACTATACAAATAAAAGTGAATTGAATTAATTTGAATTATTAAAGGTATCATGGACTCTAATGAATAAATTGATCTAACCTGCCACCATGATGATATGTAGAACATCTGCAGTACTTCCTCCAGATTCCACATCCAGAGAAGAACCAGTCCAACATTCAAATGCCAGTCCTTTGATATGCACTGGACAAAAAAGAAAAATTGGACCTCACCAGCAACATAGTCTTCTTCCAGTCTTGGACACCAAGGATTTCCACTGGAAATGATTCCAAGAAATAATCCATTTCCAGGTGACGATAAGAGTTTCCAGTGAAATCTGAGGTTCTGTCCATGGAAGCTTCTCAGAAAAGCTCCACCTGCCTCCAGTTCAAACAAACGTACAGGATCCTTGGAGTTTCCTGTTTGTAGTCACCTGTTCCAGTAGCTCCGCCCTTCACTCCACAGGTGCAGATCTTTAAAGGACCCTTTCAGTTCAGGAACATTATTGGTCCTTCAAGTTTGGCTGGTAGAAGACATTTAAAGTCACATGTTCCCACCAAACAGTTTTACCCTGCTCAGAGTGGTGATTCTGACAAATTCAAGCAGCTTAGCTTTAAACAGCTAACAGACTAGTGTCGGTGGATGTAGCAGCTTAGCTTTAAACCGCTAACAGACTAGAGTCAGTGGATGGAGCAGCTTAGCTTTAAACCGCTAACAGACTAGTGTCGGTGGATGAAGCAGCTTCGCTTTAAACCGCTAACGGACTAGTGTCGGTGGATGAAGCAGCTTAGCTTTAAACCTTTAACAGAATAGAGTCAGTGGATGTAGCAGGTTAGCTTTAAACCACTAACAGACTAGTGTCGGTGGATGGAGCAGCTTAGCTTTAAACCACTAACAGACTAGTGTCGATGGATGTAGCAGGTTCACTTTGAACTGCTAACAGACTAGTGTCGGTGGATGGAGCAGCTTAGCTTTAAACTGCTAACAGACTAGTGTCGGTGGATGGAGCAGCTTAGCTTTAAACCACTAACAGACTAGTGTCGGTGGATGTAGCAGCTTAGCTTTAAACCACTAACAGACTAGTGTCGATGGATGTAGCAGGTTCACTTTGAACTGCTAACAGACTAGTGTCGGTGGATGGAGCAGCTTAGCTTTAAACCTTTAACAGACTAGAGTCAGTGGATGTAACAGCTTAGCTTTAAACCGCTAACAGACTAGTGTCGATGGATGTAGCAGGTTCACTTTAAACTGCTAACAGACTAGTGTCGGTGGATGGAGCAGCTTAGCTTTAAACCTTTAACAGACTAGAGTCAGTGGATGTAACAGCTTAGCTTTAAACCGCTAACAGACTAGTGTCAGTGGATGGAGCAGCTTCGCTTTAAACCGCTAACGGAATAGTGTCAGTAGATGTAGCAGGTTAGCTTTAAACCACTAACAAACTAGTGTCAATGAATGTAACAGCTCAGCTTTAAACTGCTAACAGACTTGTATTGGTGGATGTAGCAGCTTAGCTTTAAACCTTTAACAGACTAGAATCGGTGGATGAAGCTGCTTAGCTTTAAACTGCTAACAGACTAGTGTCGGTGGATAAAGGAGCTTAGCTTTAAACCTTTAACAGACTGGAGTCAGTGGATGTAGCAGGTTAGCTTTAAACCACTAACAGACTAGTGTCGGTGGATATAGCAGGTTCACTTTGAACTGCTAACAGACTAGTGTCGGTGGATAAAGGAGCTTAGCTTTAAACTGCTAACAGACCGGTACTGGGCTGGGGGCCAGGGGTTTGTGGACCGATACTGGGCCGGGGGCCGGGGGTTGGGGACCGATACTGGGCCGGGGGCTGGGGGTTGGGGACCGATACTGGGCCGGGGGCCAGGGATTGGGGACCACTGCTCTAATGTGTTCATTCCGCCGGCGTTCGAACTGTGTTTCGAGTTTTTAAATGACAGAATGAAGGTTTGGGTTCATGCGATGCTGGTTTCCAGTGCTCCCACAGGAACCATCATGTTCCCTCAGCCATCTGTGCTGGTTCTGACAGGGCAGATGTCTGGGGAGGGGGGGGGGAGGGGGGTCTATACAGCAGGGATTGCAGGGTTCATCAAAGGAAATATATTCAAGACCCTCCACACAACATGTCATGTTTTTCCCCCCGTAGGTCTGTAGCTGAGTTCAGAACATGAATATAGAGCAGAAATGCAGACTGAGGAGTCTTTTTTTCATCATTTACAGGTATATCCATCTATTTTATGATATCGTCTCTCACTGCCAGTCTTTGGGGGACTGAGCTTCATTTGCACTAATTCAAACACCAAAACACATCTGCGTTTTTGCCTCAGGATCCTCATTACAGCAGCAGCGTCTAAATGTCAGAAACAGCCAGCAGTCACTCTGGCATCACTGACGACTGTCAGACGACCACTTTAGAGCTGGGCGGGAAACCAAAAGCATTCAGATGTGTGTTAGCACGATGCCAAGAGGCAGAGACATCAGCAGAGGTCTCAGGAGCAACTGTTGCTGCAAACCAATCTGGAAGAGATCCAGAAAAACATTCCCAAACTATCTGGAGCTAAACTTTCTACCGTGAGGAAAAATATTTAAAGTGGAAACATTCAAGTCACCTGTCAATCTTCCCAGGAGTGACCTCATCGAGCCTACATCCCAGCCCCTGTGTGTGCTAGAGACATGATGCATGCACCAGGGGGTCAACAGGGACAGCCCTGAGTGCACCTTACTGTCCCACAACCACCCTTGATCAAAGGGGGCGGGGTTTCGCTACCACGCCACCCGCAACACAAATCCCACACTCAAGCCCCTGTGTGTGCTAGAGATACTAGAGATGTCAAGGCTACCCACCAGTAACCCACTAGTGAAAATAGCATGTCTCTAGCCCACACAGAGGTTGAGAAGTGGTATTTGCGGTGTGCGTGTTGGAGAAACTCCGCCCCCAAAGGTCGAGGTCATCATAGGGAGGGTCAGTGATGTCACAGCTACCCACCAGTAACCCTCCAGTGAAGACAGTGTGACTCTAGCCCACACAGAGGCTGAGAAGTGGGGCTGGTGACGTGGAAAAAAGCGTTTTGAATAGGCTCCGCCCCCTCCGGTTGGAGAAACCTAGTGGTAGGTCAGTGACCTAAAGGGCATCCTCAAGTTTCCTCCGGTGAAAACACAATGTCTCTAGCCTGTACAGGGGCTGAGTTATGGTATGAAACCCCAAGGGGTCCAAAGGACCCCTTAACATCCCGAGAATGCAGAAAATCCTAACACCACACAAGGGTTAAAAGAAGACTGAAGCAGTTTCCACCATGTCTATGTGTGCTGTTTCCCAGCGGCATTGGTCCCATATGGTTTCAGTCTTCTAGACCCCTCATAGGAAGTCTATATGGGGCCCATGAAGGATGCACCTGATTTAAGGTGGACTGAGCCAGAACTACCTTCTAAGGCCACTTCGTCCACAGACCGGCAGCAAGTCTACACAAGGACAGAGGTGGGACCTTCAGAGGGAGCTCTGTGTGGTCTAATGCTCAGATTCACTGTGATCAGATGATTTTTATTGTTTTTACTCAATAAACACAACATACGATCAAAGGAGATTAAAAGAGGGAGTATAAATTGTATCAGATTGAGCTGGACTGTGTTTGCTTTCAGGTCTGCCTGAGTTTAAATAAACTCTTCAGGGGGGTGTCGGTTTCCACAAAGGTAATTAGCCCATGCTAGCAGCTCGTATTAGAGGAGCCAAACTGAGCCTCCAGAGTCCAGACTAACTCAGACCTCCAGCCTGTGGTCAGCGTTGCTGTATTGGATGAGGACATCTCTACGGAATAAAGGACGTGGTTGTAAATGACATGAACAAATAACAACCCAGATCTGAAGACGACTCGTACGTGGTTCCAGGTCATCAGGGAGGCGTTTCTCCACAAACTGTCTGTTCCACAGGCGCCACATGAGCTAACAACAGCAGAACAAACAGCGTCCTCCACCAGGTGGATGGTCTGACCCTTCATGACCCCAACGGCGTCTCTACTCACCTCCAGAGCGAGCTCTCAGTGACGCTGCCAATGTGGAAGTCGTAGAGTTTGGTCAGAATCAGGATCACCTACAAAGACAAAGAAGCAAACATTAAACTCTTTTCATCTAGTCAGCAGGGATGTCTCTGATTCTGCCCAGATCTGGAAAACAAGTCTGTTACACTTCAAGAAGAAAAAGCTTGATTATGTCAGGAAGATGAACTGGCTGCCAATCCAGGGAGCATCGAGGCAGGTTTCCCTCATGACACAGGTCTGGTACGGTCCAGACATGACTCTGACTGGCTTTACGTTTCTACGATTCTAGAGGACTCATCTTCATCAGAGGTAGTCTACAATTCTAGAGGACTCATTATCATCAGTCGTAGTCTACGATACTAGAGGACTCATCATCATCAGTGGTAGTCTATGATTCTAGAGGACTCATCATTATCAGTCATTACTATGATTCTAGAGGACTCATCATCATCTGTCATTACTATGATTCTAGAGGACTCATCATCATCAGTGGTAGTCTACGATTCTAGAGGACTCATCATCATCAGTGGTAGTCTATGATTCTAGAGGACTCATTATCATCAGTGGCAGTCTATGATTCTAGAGACTCATCATCATCATCATCTATCTAGAGGACTCATCATCATCAGTGGTAGTCTATGATTCTAGAGGACTCATCATCATCAGTCATTACTATGATTCTAGAGGACTCATCATCATCAGTGGTAGTCTATGATTCTAGAGGACTCATCATCATCAGTCATTACTATGATTCTAGAGGACTCATCATCATCAGTGGTAGTCTATGATTCTAGAGGACTCATCATCATCAGTGGTAGTCTATGATTCTAGAGGACTCATCATCAGTCATTGCTATGATTCTAGAGGAATCATCATCATCAGTGGTAGTCTATGATTCTAGAGGACTCATTATCTTCAGTGGTAGTCTATGATTCTAGAGGACTCATCATCTTCAGTGGTAGTCTATGATTCTAGAGGACTCATCATCATCTGTCATTACTGATTCTAGAGGACTCATCATGACCAGTGGTAGTCTACGATTCTAGAGGACTCATCATCATCACTGGTAGACTATGATTCTAGAGGACTCATCATCATCAGTGGTAGTCTATGATTCTAGAGGACTCATAATCTTCAGTGGTAGTCTATGATTCTAGAGGACTCATCATCATCAGTCATTACTATGATTCTAGAGGACTCATCATCATCAGTGGTAGTCTATGATTCTAGAGGACTCATCATCATCAGTGGTAGTCTATGATTCTAGAGGACTCATCATCATCAGTGGTAGTCTACGATTCTAGAGGACTCATCATCATCAGTGGTAGTCTATGATTCTAGAGGACTCATCATCATCAGTGGTAGTCTATGATTCTAGAGGACTCGTCATCATCAGTGGTAGTCTATGATTCTAGAGGACTCATCATCATCAGTGGTAGCTACGATTCTAGAGGACTTATCATCATAAGTGGTAGTCTATGATTCTAGAAGACTCATCATCATCAATGGTATTCTACGATTCTAGAGGACTCATCATCATCAGTGGTAGTCTATGATTCTAGAGGACTCATCATGATCAGTGGTAGCTGCGATTCTAGAGGACTCATCATGATCAGTGGTAGTCTATGATTCTAGAGGACTCATCATCATCAGTGGTAGTCTACAATTCTAGAGGACTCATCATCATCAGTGGTAGTCTATGATTCTAGAGGACTCATCATCATCAGTGGTAGTCTACGATTCTAGAGGACTCATCATCATCAGTGGTAGTCTATGATTCTAGAGGACTCATCATCATCAGTGGTAGCTGCGATTCTAGAGGACTCATCATGATCAGTGGTAGTCTACAATTCTAGAGGACTCATCATCATCAGTGGTAGTCTATGATTCTAGAGGACTCATCATCATCAGTGGTAGTCTACGATTCTAGAGGACTCATCATCATCAGTGGTAGTCTATGATTCTAGAGGACTCATCATCATCAGTCATTACTATGATTCTAGAGGACTCATTATCATCAGTGGTAGCTGCGATTCTAGAGGACTCATCATCATCAGTCATTGCTATGATTCTAGAGGACTCATCATCATCAGTCATTGCTATGATTCTAGAGGACTCATCATCATCAGTCATTGCTATGATTCTAGAGGACTCATCATCATCAGTCATTGCTATGATTCTAGAGGACTCATCATCATCAGTCATTGCTATGATTCTAGAGGACTCATCATCGTCAGGTTTAGTCTACGATTCTAGAGGACTCATCATCATCAGTCATTACTATGATTCTAGAGGACTCATCATCATCAGTGGTAGTCTATGATTCTAGAGGACTCATCATCATCAGTGGTTGTCTACGATTCTAGAGGACTCATCATCATCAGTGGTAGCTATGATTCTAGAGGACTCATCATCATCAGTGGTTGTCTACGATTCTAGAGGACTCATCATCATCAGTGGTAGCTATGATTCTAGAGGACTCATCATCATCATCAGTGGTAGCTATGATTCTAGAGGACTCATCATCATCAGTGGTAGTCTATGATTCTAGAGGACTCATCATCATCAGTCATTACTATGATTCTAGAGGACTCATCATCATCAACGTAGAGTCCTTAAGGAGAAAACAGGGTCCCTGCAGAGGGAACTCATTTCAGCCACTTGCATCCTTCATCTTAGCTGATGTCTTTGGTAATTAAGAATAATGGCTTCTGTATTTGCCGACCAAAATGATGTGCATGTTTATTGCTTCTTTGCATTTAGAGTGGGACGGTCAGAACCAATCACTCTGCACAGATTTGAGTCCAGGTGTGGAAACACTGAACGGATTTCCCAGGATGCATTTCAATGTGCGGTCTGACCAGGAACATGGAGTCCCAGTCGGGGTCGTCTTGGGTGGTGGGGGTCGTCCTGGGTGGTGGGGGTCGTCCCCAGCTGGCAGGATCATGACAGAGCAGCGGGGGGGCAGTTATGGACCCTGCTGCCTCGGCTGTGACTGACGTGACTCGTCTGCAGGTCCCAAACGCTGAAGAAGCCCAGAGGAAGTGATTTTAATGATGACTGACACTTCAAACAGTTCCAGCAGCTCATTTAAATTACACATGGAGAAGCCTCGGCGGCAAAATGATGTCAGCTTTTTCTAAATGAACGACAGCAGAACAGCCTTAAAATGAATATTTGAACTAAATAGCTTGAGCTTTATTTGTAGTTTCCTGTTCTGTTTATTTCAGATCTCAGTCTGGTCCAGGTCCAGGTCCTTTCTGAATTTTTTAATTCATAAATTGTAAAAAAAAAAATGTTATTTTCAAACATAAACAAAAAAATTCCATTTCTTGCCTCATAATTTGCAAATTCATGAGGAAAAAAAATCTGATATTTTAACTTTCTGGACTAAAATCTTCCAGTGAAATGTTAAACCCATCCAGATCAGAATCAGTTCTTTGGTTCTGTGTTCGCCACGTTTCCAACTTCGTTTCTGCGCTCGTTCCTGAACAAACATGTCACCCGGCAGACGCTGGTTTCTTTCTTCAGGTTCTGGTCCTCAGAAGAACCGGGTCGGTCCAGAACGGGCCCCTGAACCTCAACGACGAGGCTGCTGACGTTAATCTGACGTGTCCATCTGTCCATCTGGATGTCAGGATGTCACTTCACTGGTGGCGCCGCCTGGTTGATCGGTTAGTGATTAACTAACCGATGAAAACCATAATCAGCGTTATCAGCCCCTCCCCCTCCCTCAAACTCAATATTGTTTCAGCTCATCAGGAAGTAATTATTGTGTTAATGACTTTTGGGAAGAAAAAAAAACAGTTCAGCTGCTCGACTCACAGAACAGAAGTTTAATAATGACCACAACCTGAAGAGGCGTGGCCTTCAGGGGCGTGGCCCTCAGGGGCGTGGTCCTCGGGGGCGTGGCCCTGAGAGGCCATAGCACCAGCCTACGCTCAGAAAGATAAGATAAAGATTGGATACACTTTTTTGATCCCAAAAGGAGGAAATAAAGCAGCGGTTTCCCGTCTGGTTCTGGTCCAGTCTTCAGCTCATTCAGGTTTTTGGACTCTGATGCAGATCTGCTGCTGTGTTTGGGTCATTCTCTGACCCGGTTTCAGCCAGTCTTCTGCTGAAGAACATCCTGATGCAGAAGCATAAAGGTCCCAAACCAAGTCTGATGGTGAGGGGGAGGAGTTTCTGCTGGGTCTGGACCTGACCCGTCTCTTCTCTCCTGCTGGTGTTTTCTGTTATCAACCAGCAAAGTTAGAACTTCTGATTGGGACATTTCTGGACATGAAGTCCACATGAGTGTCCAGGAGATGGATCCTGGAGCTGGAACACACCTGAGGTTCAGGTGGTCCGACTGTGGGCTGAATGTGCCGGGACGTCCGGTCCTGAGAAAGTTTTTCACTCTTTCCAGGGTGTTGAACCAACAAATGAGGATTTCAGATCATAGCTGATGTCTTTCCTGCTTGGCATGGTGTTAACGCACACTAGACTCCACATGATTCTGTCTTTCTGTCTCTTTTGTCCTAAAAGCTTTGGGGTTTTGAGGGTTTTTGTTGTCATATTGTGAATAAAAGCAGCTTTTATTTTACTCCACGGCAGGTTCTGGAGCTTCTGGATCCTTCAGGTGAGCTTCTGAGCTCAAAACAAAAGCCGTCGTGGCTCTGATTGCACATGTCACAGCGGCTGGGCGTCGACGGTCTTCCACAGATCTGAAAACAGGCTTTTAGTCGGCGGCGGCGTGGACGCGGCGAGGCCAGAGCGGCAGCTGGAACCGATCGTTATCAGCGGTGATTATGCTGCTCCGTCTCTGGGCCGCGTGTTAAAAGCAGAGCAATTATTCTGTCAACCGCTGAGAGCTGTTTGTGACTCGACGTCAACCGGCAGCAGCGGCTGAAGGTTCGCCCCGAAAAATCCATCAAACGCCGTCTCCTGATTTGCTGCGACTCCGAGAAAATGGAGCCGTTCATGGACTCATTGGTGAGTGGACGAAAACACGCGAAGATGCTTTCAAACTATCAAACGGAGACGCAGTGACGAAGTAAAAAAAAAAAAACTGTCAGCAGAGAGACGGGTCTGAAAGTACCGACTCACCAGAACACGTTAACGCTCACCTGGAACCGTTTCCATCATCGTCTCCTGCTACAGAGGCTCCGTCCTCATGGTCACCATGGTCACCATGGTTACTGTCAGGGGTCAGGTGTTCTGGACTCGGTGTAGATGGAGCTTCAGACGCTCAGGTCCTGATTCAGGTCCTGTTTCAGGTCTTGTTTGAGGTCTTTTTCCAGGTCCTGATTCAGATCCTGCTCAAGGTCCTGTTTCAGGTCTTGTTTGAGGTCTTTTTCCAGGCCCTGTTTCAGATCCTGCTTCAGGTCCTGATCCAGGTCCTGATACAGGTTCTGTTTCAGGTCTTGTATTTTAGGTCCTGTTCCAGGTCCTGCTTCAAGTCCTGATACAGGTCGTGATCCAGGTCCTGATACAGGTTCTGTTTCAGGTCTTGTTTCAGGTCTTTTTCCAGGTCCTGATTCAGATCCTGCTCAAGGTCCTGATTCAGATCCAGATTTAGGTCTTGTTTCAGGTCCTGATTCAGGTCCCGATTCAGGTTCTGTTTCAGGCCCTGTTTCATATCCTGCTTCAGATCCTGCTTCAGGTCCTGATCCAGGTCCTGATACAGGTCCTGTTTCCGGTCTTGTTTTAGGCCCTGTTCCAGGTCCTGCTCCAGGTCCTGATACAGGTTCTGCTTCAGGACTTGTTTCAGGCCCTGTTCCAGGTGCTGTTCCAGGTCCTGCTTCAGGTCCTTCTTCAGGTCCGATTTCAGGTCTTGTTTCAGGTCTTGATTCAGGTCCTGTTTCAGGTCCTGATTCAGGTCCGGTTTCAGGTCCTGTTCCAGGTCCTGCTTCAGGACTTGTTTCAGGCCCTGTTCCAGGTCCTGTTTCAGGTCTTGTTTCAGGTCCTGTTCCAGGTCCTACTTCAGGACTTGTTTCAGGCCCTGTTCCAGGTCCTGCTTCAGGTCCTGCTTCAGGTCCGATTTCAGGTCCTGATTCAGGTCCTTTTTAAGGTTTTTTCCAAGTCCTGTTTCAGGTCCTGTTTCAGGACTTGTTTCAGGCTCTGAGACTTCTGGAGGCTAACCTTAGCCCATTAGTTCCTGGTTGGCTGCTATGCTAGGCTATGCTAGCAAAACTACAATTTTTATCCTAAAGTCACAAATGTTTATTTTGTAAAATACAGAATTTTGCAATTTTTATTGATAAAAAAATTGAATTTTTGAAAAATAAATTTACAACATTTTCCTAAAACTGCAGATCTTGCAAGATTTAAAAAAAACAACAACATTTTTTTTAAAGCAAATTTATGACTTTTTATTGTAAAATATTGACTCTTGTGGAACGTTGTGGCATTTTAATGTATGTGGTAGTTTTCACGGTGAACCGGCTGCTCCTCACTGACTCCAGACTTGGACATCGATACTGAATCAAAGCTTCAGTCTCCATTCAAAGTCTCTTCTGAAATGTTCTACTGAGTATCGTATTGTCTCTGCACGCTCTCATGGGACAGTAAAGATGATTTAGGGGTCAAATTTGGGCCTTGACTTTGACACGTTAGTTAAAAACGCTTTGACACAACACCACCTGCCTTCTTCTTCATCACTCTTCTCTTCAAATCCACCTCACGTCCATCTTGGACAAACAGAACTGGACAAACAGAAAGTGATTCCTCTAACAGCACTGAACTATACTGCGAAGACAACCCACCAGCGAGACCCTGGACAGACAACGCTCAGCTTACTGACCTGTCTTGTCTTCATTCCTGTCCTGAGAATAAAGCTCTAACAGAGTCATTCTTGTTGGTTGATGTTGTTTCAGTAGTGACATTTGAAATGAAGATGTTTGGACAGATTTAATCAGAATTACTTTAAGTAACATTAATTAGCATCATAGGTTAGCATGAGCTCAGCCAACTAAGCTGAAACAGCTGAATGTGACTGACTGTGGATGATGTCACAGACGACTGGTCCAGTTATTCTTCTACAGTCTGGGAATGTTTAATGGTTGTGTTCCATAAAACAGTAAAATTAAAATAAAATACCAGTTTTATTATCTCCAAATCATTATGTTTGTTATTCTGGCTTAATTATGACCTCAGGGGTTTCCATACTTTTCCTTGCCATTATACCGTATTTGACTAAACTACTGAACTTTTGCGGCCTCTGAAGACAGGACTTTGGTCCAACGGTTGCTCAACCAGAGAGAGAAACACTCTGGTAGCAGAAGATCGAAGATGCAGAACTCAGTATTTCTTTCTCCGAGGACACAATGAGCTGTCACGGTGAAAAATTATCAACCAACTTCACAATTTTTCTTCCTCATTTTCAATTTGCTGCCCTTTTTGTATCACAATCTGAAAAATCAATACATAGAATTAAATATTCACTTTTAAAGAGCACATACCTCATTTGTCTGAATGATTTAAAAAGATGCAGCTTTCAGGGCTGCAGTGTTTCTGTAATAAACCTCATAAACAGCAGAACACGGCCGATACACTTAGTCAGCATCTGCTCATTGCTCGACCAAACTGGGTTAAAGAGCAGACATTTGTCTTCAGGAGTTACAACAGGTAGAAGTGGAGCAGTTGTTGGATTAAAAATCATTCACAATCACAGACGGAACCAGTGAAGAGACAGCAAAGACCAGAAGGACCAGATACAAGTGAAGGTGCTGCTACAAACAGCCCAACCAGACTTCTGACGGCAGAGCGGCTACACGATAACAGAGCGGCTACACGATAACAGAGCAGCTACACAATAACAGAGCAGTTACACAATAACAGAGCGACGACACAATAACCGAGCAGCTACATAACAATAGAGCAGCTACACGATAACATAGCAGCTACAGAATAACAGAGCAGCTACACAATAACAGAGCGACTACATGACAACAGAGCAGCTACATGACAACAGAGCAGCTACATAACAACAGAGCAGCTACATAACAGCAGAGCAGCTACATAACATCAGAGCAGCTACATAACAGCAGAGCAGCTACATAACAACAGAGCAGCTACATAACAGCAGAGCAGCTACATAACAACAGAGTGGCTACATGACAACAGAGCAGCTACATGACAATTGAGCATCTACATAACAGCAGAGCAGCTACATAACAGCAGAGCAGCTACATAACAACAGAGCAGCTACATGACAGCAGAGCAGCTACATAACAGAGCATCTACATAACAGCAGAGCAGCTAACAACAGAGCATACATAACAGCAGAGCAGCTACATAACAACAGAGCAGCTACATAACAGCAGAGCAGCTACATAACAACAGAGCAGCTACATGACAGCAGAGCAGCTACATAACAACAGAGCATCTACATAACAGCAGAGCAGCTACATAACAACAGAGCAGCTACATAACAGCAGAGCAGCTACATAACAACAGAGCAGCTACATAACAGCAGAGCAGCTACATAACAACAGAGCAGCTACATGACAGCAGAGCAGCTACATAACAACAGAGCGGCTACATGAAAGGAGAGCGGCTACATGACAACAATAGAGCATCTGCATGACAGCAGAGCAGCTACATAACAACAGAGCAGCTACATGACAGCAGAGCAGCTACATAACAACAGAGCATCTACATAACAGCAGAGCAGCTACATAACAACAGAGCATCTACATAACAGCAGAGCAGCTACATAACAACAGAGCATCTACATAACAGCAGAGCAGCTACATAACAACAGAGCAGCTACATAACAGCAGAGCAGCTACATAACAACAGAGCAGCTACATGACAGCAGAGCAGCTACATAACAACAGAGCGGCTACATGAAAGGAGAGCGGCTACATGACAACAATAGAGCATCTGCATGACAGCAGAGCAGCTACATAACAACAGAGTGGCTACATGACAACAGCGCGGCTACACGATAACAGAGCAGCTACATAACAACAGAGCATCTACATAACAGCAGAGCAGCTACATAACAACAGAGCAGCTACATGACAGCAGAGCAGCTACATACAACAGAGTGGCTACATGACAACAGAGCAGCTACATAACAACAGAGCAGCTACATAACAACAGAGCAGCTACATACAACAGAGTGGCTACATGACAACAGAGCAGCTACATAACAACAGAGTGGCTACATGACAACAGAGTGGCTACATGATAACAGAGCAGCTTTTTTAGATTTAAAAAAGGCTTTTGACACCATTAATCACAATTTTCCCTCGCATAAGTTATCCACTTTTAAGTTCTCAATACATGTAATTAATTAGGTTAGCTCATAACTAACAAATCGATCACAGTTTGTTAGAGTTAGGGGTCATCAATCAAATCCCATTAGCATGGCTACTGGTGTCCCACAGGGATCCATACTGGGTCCACTTTTATTTACCCTGTATGTTAATGACTTGCCAACAGTTTGCCCCGACACTAATATTCAAATGTTTGCAGATGATACTGTAATTTTCAGTAATGCAGCACAAGTTGCAGGTCAGTTAACAAAGTCAAAGAAAAATGTCACAACTTGGTTAAAACAGAACTACCTACAACTGAATGTGTCTAAAACAGTATGCATGTTCTTTAGAAAGTCAAATAAACAGTTCACTGAGCCAGATGTTTATGTAGCAGGGGTAAGACTACAGGTAGTCTCAGAGTTTAAATATCTCGGTGTCATGATTGATAGTAATCTGTCATTTAAAGCCCAAATTAAAAAGGTCTGTCAGCGAGTTAAATTCAATCTGGCAAACTTTAGATATATACAGAACTGTACGTCCACAGAGGCTGCAGTTATGTTTATCCATTCAATGATCTTTTCCCACATTACATACTGATTAACAACTTGGTCTCAGGCCAGTGCAACATCTCTTCTGCCCATTCAGTCCCTTTATAAACAAACCCCTCAAAGTTCTGGATAAAAAAAACCTAGATATCATCACCACTGATTCATTTTAACTAAATATAAACTCTTGAGCTGGGAAAACTTGGTGAAATACACTAATTTATGTCTAACCTATAAGATTATAAATGGACATGGCCCTTCTGTGTTAAGACAATTTATAAAAACAGGTTCATCTGCAAACATAGAAGCACAACTAGAGGTGACTGTATAATCCACCTTTGACCTGAATGACTTTAAAACAGAAACTTTGATACAAACAAATGTTTACTTCTTGATCTTATCAGAGTTCAAAGATCATTATAAAACCTGTTCAAAGTGAGTTTCTGTGCTGTGACAGGATTTAATACCACAGTTTGTGTATAAAAATAACTTTTAAAGCAGCACAGGAGAACTTCCTTTTAGCTCCGCCCCTAAAGATGTGAGGGTTAAATCCCTTTGTCCGCTGTAGCTCTGTGAGATGCATTCATCATCATTGATGTCTGAAGGTCAAGGTTCTTTACATGAACATTTAGAAACAGATGAGTGACGTGATGCCCGTCTTTTCTAGAATAGATCAGGGACGTGATGCCCGTCTGTTCTAAAATAGATCAGGGACGTGATGCGCGTCTAGTCTAAAATAGATCAGGGACGTGATGCCCGTCTGTTCTAGAATAGATCAGGGACGTGATGACCGTCTAGTCTAAAATAGATCAGGGACGTGATGCCCGTCTATTCTAGAATAGATCAGGGACGTGATGCCCGTCTAGTCTAAAATAGATCAGGGACGTGATGCCCGTCTATTCTAGAATAGATCAGGGACGTGATGCCCGTCTAGTCTAAAATAGATCAGGGACGTGATGACCGTCTAGTCTAGAATAGATCAAGAACGTGATGCCCGTCTGTTCTAGAATATATCAGGGACGTGATGACCGTCTAGTCTAGAATAGATCAGGGACGTGATGCCCGTCTGTTCTAGAATAGATCAA
The DNA here is from genome assembly GCA_018398805.1 of Hirundichthys speculiger. Classification (NCBI taxonomy): domain Eukaryota; kingdom Metazoa; phylum Chordata; class Actinopteri; order Beloniformes; family Exocoetidae; genus Hirundichthys; species Hirundichthys speculiger. The sequence continues at coordinate 48,925 of JAGFBZ010002254.1, forward strand.
GGACGTGATGCCCGTCTGTTCTAGAATATATCAGGGACGTGATGACCGTCTAGTCTAGAATAGATCAGGGACGTGATGCCCGTCTAGTCTAGAATAGATCAAGGACGTGATGCCCGTCTGTTCTAGAATATATCAGGGACGTGATGACCGTCTAGTCTAGAATAGATCAAGGACGTTATGCTCGTCTGTTCTAGAATAGATCAAGGACGTGATGCCCGTCTGTTCTAGAATAGATCAGGGACGTAATGCCCGTCTGTTCTAGAATAGATCAGGGACATGATGCCCATCTGTTGTAAAATAGATCAGGGAGGTGGTGACCATCTAGTCTAGAATAGATCAGGGACGTGATGCCCGTCTAGTCTAGAATAGACCAGGGACGTGATGCCCGTCTATTCTAGAACAGATCAGGGACGTGATGCCCGTCTGTTCTAGAATAGATCAGGGACGTGATGCCCGTCTGTTCTAGAATAGATCAGGGACGTAATGCCCGTCTGTTCTAGAATAGATCAGGGACATGATGCCCTTCTGTTCTAGAATATATCAGGGACGTAATGCCCGTCTGTTCTAGAATAGATCAGGGACGTGATGCCCATCTGTTGTAAAATAGATCAGGGACGTAGTGACCATCTAGTCTAGAATAGATCAAGGACGTGATGCCCGTCTAGTCTAAAATAGAGTAAGGACGTGATGACCGTGTAGTCTAGAATAGATCAAGGATGTGATGACCGTCTATTCTAGAACAGATCAGCGACGTGATGCCCATCTGTTCTAAAATATATCAGGGACGTGGTGCTCGTCTAGTCTAAAATAGATCAGGGACGTGATGACCATCTAGTCTAGAATAGATCAGGGACGTGATGCCTGTCTGTTCTAGAATAGATCAGGGACGTTATGCCCGTCTGTTCTAGAATAGATCAGGGACGTTATGCCCGTTTGTTCTAGAATAGATCAGGGACGTGATGCCCGTCTAGTCTAGAATAGATCAGGTACATGATGACCATCTAGTCTAGAATAGATCAGGAACATGATGACTGTCTAATCTGGAAAAGATCAGGGACATTATGCCCGTCTGTTCTAGAATAGATCAGGGACGTGATGCCCGTCTGTTCTAGAAAATATTAGGGACGTGATGACTATCTAGTCTAGAATAGATCAAGGACGTGATGCCCGTCTATTCTAGAACAGATCAGGGACGTGATGCCCGTCTAGTCTAGAACAGATCAGGGACGTGATGCCCTTCTGTTCTAGAATAGATCAGGGACGTGATGCCCGTCTGTTCTAAAATAGATCAGGGATGTGATGCCCGTCTGTTCTAGAATAGATCAGGGACGTGATGACCATCTAGTCTAGAATAGATCAAGGACATGATGCCCGTCTAGTCTAGAATAGATCAGGGACGTTATGCCCGTCTGTTCTAGAATAGATCAGGGACGTGATGCCTGTCTGTTCTAAAATAGATCAGGGACGTGATGCCCGTCTGTTCTAAAATAAATCAGGGACTATGTGGCCATCTAGTCTAGAATAGATCAAGGACATGATGCCCGTCTAGTCTAAAATAGATCAAGGACGTGATGCCCGTCTAGTCTAAAATAGATTAGGGACGTGATGCCTGTCTATTCTAGAATAGATCAGGGACGTGATGCCCGTCTAGTCTAAAATTGATCAGGGACGTGATGCCCGTCTATTCTAGAATAGATCAGGGACGTGATGCCCGTCTAGTCTAAAATAGATCAGGGACGTGATGACCGTCTAGTCTAGAATAGATCAAGAACGTGATGCCCGTCTGTTCTAGAATATTTCAGGGACGTGATGACCGTCTAGTCTAGAATAGATCAGGGACGTGATGCCCGTCTGTTCTAGAATAGATCAAGGACGTGATGCCCGTCTGTTCTAGAATATATCAGGGACGTGATGACCGTCTAGTCTAAAATAGATCAGGGACGTGATGCCCGTCTAGTCTAGAATAGATCAAGGACGTGATGCCCGTCTGTTCTAGAATATATCAGGGACGTGATGACCGTCTAGTCTAGAATAGATCAAGGACGTTATGCTCGTCTGTTCTAGAATAGATCAAGGACGTGATGCCCGTCTGTTCTAGAATAGATCAGGGACGTAATGCCCGTCTGTTCTAGAATAGATCAGGGACGTGATGTCCATCTGTTGTAAAATAGATCAGGGACGTGGTGACCATCTAGTCTAGAATAGATCAGGGACGTGATGCCCGTCTAGTCTAGAATAGACCAGGGACGTGATGCCCGTCTATTCTAGAACAGATCAGGGACGTGATGCCCGTCTGTTCTAGAATAGATCAGGGACGTGATGCCCGTCTGTTCTAGAATAGATCAGGGACGTAATGCCCGTCTGTTCTAGAATAGATCAGGGACATGATGCCCTTCTGTTCTAGAATATATCAGGGACGTAATGCCCGTCTGTTCTAGAATAGATCAGGGACGTGATGCCCATCTGTTGTAAAATAGATCAGGGACGTAGTGACCATCTAGTCTAGAATAGATCAGGGACGTGATGACCATGTAGTCTAGAATAGATCAAGGATGTGATGACCGTCTATTCTAGAACAGATCAGGGACGTGATGCCCATCTGTTCTAAAATATATCAGGGACGTGGTGCTCGTCTAGTCTAAAATAGATCAGGGACGTGATGACCATCTAGTCTAGAATAGATCAGGGACGTGATGCCTGTCTGTTCTAGAATAGATCAGGGACGTTATGCCCGTCTGTTCTAGAATAGATCAGGGACGTTATGCCCGTTTGTTCTAGAATAGATCAGGGACGTGATGCCCGTCTAGTCTAGAATAGATCAGGGACATGATGACCATCTAGTCTAGAATAGATCAGGAACATGATGACTGTCTAATCTAGAAAAGATCAGGGACATTATGCCCGTCTGTTCTAGAATAGATCAGGGATGTGATGCCCGTCTGTTCTAGAAAATATTAGGGACGTGATGACTATCTAGTCTAGAATAGATCAAGGACGTGATGCCCGTCTATTCTAGAACAGATCAGGGACGTGATGCCCGTCTAGTCTAGAACAGATCAGGGACGTGATGCCCTTCTGTTCTAGAATAGATCAGGGACGTGATGCCCGTCTGTTCTAAAATAGATCAGGGATGTGATGCCCGTCTGTTCTAGAATAGATCAGGGACGTGATGACCATCTAGTCTAGAATAGATCAAGGACATGATGCCCGTCTAGTCTAGAATAGATCAGGGACGTTATGCCCGTCTGTTCTAGAATAGATCAGGGACGTGATGCCCGTCTGTTCTAAAATAGATCAGGGACGTGATGCCCGTCTGTTCTAAAATAAATCAGGGACTATGTGGCCATCTAGTCTAGAATAGATCAAGGACATGATGCCCGTCTAGTCTAGAATAGATCGGGGACGTTATGCCCGTCTGTTCTAGAATAGATCAGGGACGTTATGCCCGTTTGTTCTAGAATAGATCAGGGACGTGATGCCCGTCTAGTCTAGAATAGATCAGGGACGTGATGACCATCTAGTCTAGAATAGATCAAGGACATGATGCCCGTCTAGTCTAGAATAGATCAGGGACGTTATGCCCGTCTGTTCTAGAACAGATCAGGGACGTGATGCCTGTCTGTTCTAAAATAGATCAGGGACGTGATGCTCGTCTATTCTAGAATAGATCAAGGACGTGATGCCCATCTAGTCTAGAATAGATCAGGGACGTGATGCCCATCTAGTCTAGAATAGATCAGGGACATGATGACCAGGTAAGATGCTCCAGAGACGACAGATCTGAACCAACACACCAAGAATCACAGTCATCTAACCACGTGGTTCCTGAAGCGTTCCCAGGTAGGGACGGCTTCAGCTGGACCAGTAGACGTAACTGGAACAAACTGGTTTGGACAAGAACAGAGAAATATTCCATCAAATGAAACTGATATTTTAACGTGAACCAGTCTGTTGTGCTGCTTTAACAGAAATCTGGACAGAAATGGAGGCGACCTGACAGCTGCTTTGGTTAGAAACAGCTGTTTGTTTGGATCCCAGCAGAGGTCCAGACCTCCTCCAGACCTCCTCCAGGTCCTCCTCCAGACCTCCTCCAGATCTCCTCCAGGTCCTCCTCCAGACCTCCTCCAGACGTCCTCCAGGTCCTCCTCCAGACCTACTCCAGACCTCCTCCAGACCTCTTCCAGACCTCCTCCAGATCTCCTCCAGGTCCTCCTCCAGACCTCCTCCAGACCTCTTCCAGACCTCCTCCAGACCTCCTCCAGACCTCCTCCAGACCTCTTCCAGACCTCCTCCAGACCTCCAGGTCCTCCTCCAGACCTCCTCCAGACCTCCTCCAGACCTCCTCCAGACCTCCTCCAGGTCCTCCTGGACGATAGCGAGATGTTCTCAGGTCAGCTAAGAAGATTCAACAGCAGATTTTCATGGTCCAGTCCAACACAGTAACGATGTAACTGTGTCCTTACGTGACGAAGCTGAGCTTCTTCTTCTTCTCCTGTATTTCTGGGTCTCCATCATGTTGGTGCCAAGGTTTGTATTTTCAGAGTTATCAGAGTGATCTCTTTACTACCAGGGTTTGTGGCTGCTACCGCAGACGCGTGAAACAGATGCGACTTGACCACCGGAAAACATCTGGCCACATCTGGAGATGATACAACAAGCGTCCAGCTACACTCTCAGTTTCCTTTTTTGTTGGCCTTTATTGACAGTGGGGGGGGGGGGGGGGGGGGGCAGAGAGGGAACGGGGAGGACCTGCAGTTGAACCCGTGACCGCTGGGTGGAGGTCCGTAGCTTCTGTTTACGGGCCGAACCAGCGCTGGCCCAGTTTTCTGATGCTTTCAGACGAGCCACCTGGGTTGTCGAAGCGTTAGCCGGAAGAGAGCGGAGGTCTGATGTCTGCTGGTCCTGCAGCTCCTCCAGGGACGTGTCCAGGAGACAGATGAACCTCCTCGGCGGGCTGACAGGCAGAACCGAAGACCCGATGACGTGAACAGGAGCAGCCGAGATCCCGAACCACCGAAGTGAGACGGGAGGACACGACGAGACACCGCAGAGACATCTGCGTCTGCAGGTCTACAAAGGTCAGGACGAGCGGACAGACAGCAGCGTCCTCGTTATCCCTGAGACAGGAGAGCTTCCTGGTCGTTATCCGCCAAGAGATGAAAGAAGGTTCCAGGTGAACGCTGGACAAATTAAATCCGTGTAGCAGCACAGAAATAAAGGCCATCAGCAGATAAAAGAGAAGGAGCTGGTAATCGGAGGGGGGGGGGGGGGGGGGGGGCTGCAGCACTCACCAGCTGACTCACTCTTCTTCTCTGCAGGCCTCCTCCCTCATTTATTCCATCTTTCATGTCTGTCTTCTCTGTTGTCCTCCCCCCCCAGCCACGTCTTTGTGTCTTCCTTCCAGCTAAAAGCTCTTTATCTCTGTTTATCTGGAGCTGTCTTCAACCCCCCCCCCCCGCCCCCCCCCCCATCATTTCCCTCCGTCTCCTCGCACAAACCTCTTATCTCCTCTCTTTAAGCAGTTTCTCATCTTCCCCTTCCTCATGTGTCCCATCTGCTCCTCATCTTCAGCCTCTGCCCTTCCTCCGGGGTTCCTCCCTCCTCATCACCCCATCCTCACTCACGTCATATTTTACTTATTTTTTACGAGCTAAACGTCTCTTTATTTCATATAAATGTCTCTGAACGTGTTAATTTCTTTAAAAAAATACACCTGTTCTGGGTTTGATGAGCTCTTCAGTGCTGCTGAACGAGGACGTATCTCAGGAACGCCTGGATGGATCTGGATGATTGACACCTCTGACGACCAACGGGAGCTTCCTGAACCGTCCAATCAGAGCACAGATGAACCCGAGTCAGCGTCTGACCCTAACGGCGGCGGTCGGGTCTGGGTTGGTCTCAGGTTCCTGAGCTTCCATGAATCTAGAGGAGTTTTCTGCTGGACTCTGGTTTCTGAATGCTAGCTTGTTTTTGGGGGTGGAGTTTGGTGTCTGACTCCGCCCCCAAGAAACCAGCTGCTCTGAACAGGCAGGTTGAGGTGCTGTTGACATTTCTGCTTTAAAGTCTGATCAGGGTTCAGGTCGGATCGGAGGATAAAGTCTTCGTTTCCCTCCCCGACTGGGAGAACAGAAGGCTCCACCTGAGCAGGTAACGTGGAGGATCAATGCGCCGCCACAAGGTGAGGAGAAGGTTAACTGATGGACCAATAAAGAGGTCACATGGCGGGAGGCAGATTGTGATTATCTGCTCCATCTGCAGCAGATAAACCTGCCGTATCTCCTCTCACCTCCGTAAAGATAAAAGTTTCACAGATGTTCTTCCTCTCTGAGCTTCACAGACTTCACCAGGAGACGTTGCCATAACAACTGCAGCCTCCCCTGGATCCAGAGTTTCTATCTTCAGAGAGGACTGATAATCAGAGGAGAGACCCAGGTTCCCATCATGCACCTGGACGTGAAGCGTAAACTGAGAGCGTTAGCTGCCACGAACCCCGTAGATCCGGTTCAAACCAGACCAGCTCTGGAACCGCCTTCATCCAGACTAGAAGATCAAGATGCTTCGGTCCAACAGAGCAGGTGTGAACGAGTCTGCAGGTGACCAGGTAACAGCGAGCAGGTGAACAGGTAACAGCGAGCAGGTGACCAGGTAACAGCGAGCAGGTGACCAGGTAACAGTGAGAGCAGGTGACCATGTAACAGCGAGCAGGTGACCAGGTAACAGCGAACAGGTGACCAGGTAACAGCGAGCAGGTGAACAGGTAACAGCGAGCAGGTGACCAGGTAACAGCGAACAGGTGACCAGGTAACAGCGAGCAGGTGACCAGGTAACAGCGAGCAGGTGACCAGGTAACAGTGAGAGCAGGTGACCATGTAACAGCGAGCAGGTGACCAGGTAACAGCAAAAAGGTGACCAGGTAACAGCAAGCAGGTGTGGTGGAGGTGGAGAACTGTAGGTCCGGCTCCATCAGTGCCAGAGAAACGCTCTGGGAGATGCTCTGGGAGACGCTCTGGTAGCAGCTCTTGGAGACGCTCTGGTAGACGCTCTGGTAGATGCTCTGGTAGCAGCTCTGGTAGACGCTCTGGTAGACGCTCTAGTAGATGCTCTGGTAGCAGCTCTGGGAGGTGCTCTGGGAGACGCTCTGGTAGACGCTCTGGTAGATGCTCTGGGAGGTGCTCTGGGAGGTGCTCTGGGAGATGCTCTGGAAGATGCTCTGGGAGGTGCTCTGGGAGATGCTCTGGTAGATGTTCTGATAGATGCTCCGGGAGGTGCTCTGGGAGACGCTCTGGTAGATGCTCTGGGGGACGCTCTGGTAGACGCTCTGGTAGACGCTCTAGTAGATGCTCTGGTAGCAGCTCTGGGAGGTGCTCTGGGAGGTGCTCTGGGAGATGCTCTGGAAGATGCTCTGGAAGATGCTCTGGGAGGTGCTCTGGGAGATGCTCTGGTAGATGTTCTGATAGATGCTCCGGGAGGTGCTCTGGGAGACGCTCTGGTAGATGCTCTGGGGGACGCTCTGGTAGACGCTCTGGTAGACGCTCTGCTCTAGTCTGGGAGATGCTCTGGTAGCAGCTCTGGGAGGTGCTCTGGGAGACGCTCTGGTAGACGCTCTGGTAGATGCTCTGGGAGGTGCTCTGGGAGGTGCTCTGGGAGATGCTCTGGAAGATGCTCTGGGAGGTGCTCTGGGAGATGCTCTGGTAGATGTTCTGATAGATGCTCCGGGAGGTGCTCTGGGAGACGCTCTGGTAGATGCTCTGGGGGACGCTCTGGGAGATGCTCTGGGAGATGCTCTGGTAGCAGCTCTGGTAGATGCTCTGGGAGACGCTCTGGTAGATGCTCTGGGAGATGCTCTGGTAGCAGCTCTGGGAGGCGCTCTGGGAGATGTTCTGGGAGACGCTCTGGTAGATGCTCTTGGAGACGCTCTGGGAGATGCTCTGGGAGACGCTCTGGTAGCAGCTCTTGGAGACGCTCTGGTAGACGCTCTGGTAGATGCTCTGGTAGCAGCTCTGGTAGACGCTCTGGTAGACGCTCTAGTAGATGCTCTGGTAGCTGCTCTGGGAGGTGCTCTGGGAGACGCTCTGGTAGACGCTCTGGTAGATGCTCTGGGAGGTGCTCTGGGAGGTGCTCTGGGAGACGCTCTGGAAGATGCTCTGGGAGGTGCTCTGGGAGATGCTCTGGTAGATGTTCTGATAGATGCTCCGGGAGGTGCTCTGGGAGATGCTCTGGTAGATGTTCTGATAGATGCTCCGGGAGGTGCTCTGGGAGATGCTCTGGTAGCAGCTCTGGTAGCAGCTCTTCAGATGGAAACGTTTCCCGTCCGTTTCTATATTCTGTCTTTGAAAATGTTATAATAAACTCTGCTCTTGTGCGTCTGGATATTTTGGGGCGTCTGAAGTTAAAAACCCCCTCAAAGACCTCTGAGACACCAAAACCTGCATCTGTAGTTGGACCACAGGGTTCTGTGACATCACAAACCGGGTCAGAGCAGGATCACCCAGCTTCTCCATCTTCGGGCTCGTGAGTTGACAAAGGTCTGACAGCAGTGGGAGGAGCCGAGGCTCGACTCCGCCCCTAAACCAGCTGCTGTAAGGAGGTGGTTGGACAGGCAGGACAGATGTCTCAGAGACAGATGTCTCAGAGACATCTGTCTCTGAGACAGATGTCTCTGAGACATCTGTCTCAGAGACATCTGTCTCAGAGACAGATGTCTCTGAGACGCTCCAACGAAGCAACAACTGTCTTTTTTAAGAGGACATCATCTTCAGAGAAACTTCCTCCTCATTAACAGCTGAAGTCTGAAGTTTCTGAGCAGAAACAGTCATTAAAGCCTCCTCTGTGCCCGTTTCTTTCCCAGGGTGCATCTGTCTCTCAGGGCAGCTCTGGAGGAAGTCGAGCGGAGCGAACTCTATCAGTCTGAACCGGGGGGGGGAGCTTATCTCAGAGCGAGCTGGGGCGCCTGGAAAACAAAGAACAGACTCCCCGACTCTGCTGTCATCACACGGTGGCGGGAAATAATGGAGGCGCTGAACCTCAGAGGCGTCTCGGTCCTGCAGCCCGGTTTCCTGTGGACCTTATCTCTAAACGGGTTGGAGCCGCGGTGACGGTCTGGAAGATGTTCAAAGAACCTCCGTTTCTCTGAGGGAGGTGGATTTACTGGAAAACATGTTCACTAATTAAAAAACAGCGCTGAATGCTGGGAGGGACGAGCTCCCGCTGAAAAACGAGCTCAGGGTCGTTAATGAGATGCTGGCCGCCGTGGGAGGAGCTTCCAGCACGCCACAGGTAACGGTTCTGGACACCCCCCCCAAACCAGATAGAGGTGAACCAGGAAGGCTCGACCCGTTTACTGCAGTTTCACTGGTTCCTGTGATGGTCTTTGCTGCAGGAGGGGCTCCGCCTCTGCTGGGGGCCTCTCTGGGGGCCTCTGCTGGGGGCCTCTGGCTGGGGCCTCTGCTGAGGGCCTCTGCTGGGGGGCTCTCTCTGGGGGGGGGCCTCTGGGGGCCTCTGCTGGGGGTATCTGCTCTGGGGGGCCTCTGCCTCTGGGGGGCCTCTGTTGGGGGCCTCTGTTGGGGGCCTCTGCTGGGGGCCTCTGGGGGCCTCTGTTGGGGGCCTCTGGCTGGGGGGCCTCTGTTGGGGGCCTCTGCTGGGGCTATCTGCTGGGGGCCTCTGGGGGCCTCTTGGGGCCTCTGTTGGGGGGCCTCTGGGGGCCTCTGGGGGGCCTCTGCTGGGGGCCTCTGGGGGCCTCTGGGGGGCCTCTGTTGGGGGCCTCTGTTGGGGGCCCTCTGGGGGGGATCTGGGGGCCTCTGGGGGCCTCTGTGGGGGGCCTCTCTGGGGCCTCTGCTGGGGGCCTCTCTGGGGGGGGCCTCTGGGGGGGCTCTGGGGGGCCTCTCTGGGGGCCTCTGGGGCTGGGGGCCTCTACTGGGGGGCCTCTCTGGGGGCCTCCTGTGGGGGCCTCTGGGGGCCTCTGGGGGCCTCTCTGGGGGCCTCTGCTGGGGCCTCTGCTGGGGGCCTCTCTGGGGGCCTCTGCTGGGGGGCCTCTGGGGGGCCTTGGGGGGCCTCTCTGGGGTCCTCTGTGGGGGCCTCTCTAGGGGGCCTATCTGGGGGCCTCTCTGGGGGCCTCTCTAGGGGGCCTCTCTGGGGGCCTCTGCTGGGGGCCTCTCTGGAGGCATCTGCTAAGGGCATCTCTGGGGGCCTCTCTGGGGGCCCCTCTGGGGGCCTCTCTGGGGGCCTCTGCTGGGGGCCCCCCAGGGGGCCTCTCTGGGCCCCTTCATCTTCTCCATCTACATTTACGATCCCTCGTTTTCCAGCCCTTTTTTCTCAGCGATGTGAACAGATGAACCGAGGCAGGAGAAGTAAGTGAACCCTTGGTTCTGGTTGGGCCTGGTTCCTCCGGACCTCCTGTGGTTCTGGTTCCTCTGATGGGACTCTGATTTCCAGGAGGTGCTACCAACAGAAGACAAAACTGCCGCTGGACAGACATCCAGCCAATCAGAGAAGGGAAGCATGCGACGTGGGCGGAGCTACAGCCAGACACTAAGAAGTGGAGCAGGAACCAGCAGGAACCAGCAGGAACCAGCGGTTCTGCAGCATCCTGGTTGTTCTCAACAGAACATCACGGATGTTCCTGCATGAGTGCAAAAACTAAATAAACAATAAAGATGAAGGTCCCATGAGACAGCAGAGCTGAGGTCAGAGGTCAGAGGTCAGAGGTCAGAGAGGACTGAAGCTGTCCGGCTGGTGAAGCGTCTCCTCCGCTGTTTGGAACACGGACGCATTTTGTACATTTAGCACAATAAACGCTGCTACTTTTAATTATCAAAAAGCGTTAATTAGTCTGACAGCTGCAGGTCTCAGCAGAAGCTGCTGCTAATCTAATCGGTCTGCTTCACTCCAGCTCCCTCTTTACCTCCTGCTGCTCCACGATCAGAGAAATCTAACAGTTGATCTCAGCAACGGCGAGTATCTGGATCTAAATAAAGACAACATTCCTGTAGGACAGTAAAATAAAGTCTCCATGTCAGCAGACCTGAAGACAATAAAACAGCAGAAATGTGACAAAGTCTTCCAGTTTCAGAGCTCAGACCAGCCTGGACTCATGTGTGCAAACCTGAATAATCTAGAACAATCTAGAACAGTCTAGACAGTTTAGAATGGGCTAGAACAGGTCAGAACAACTGTCTAGGACAGTCTAGAACAGTATAGAATGGGCTAGAACGGTTCAGAACAACTGTCTAGAACAATCTAGAACAGTCTAGAACAGTTTAAAACAGGCTAGAACGGATCAGAACAACTGTCTAGGACAGTTTAGAAGAATCTAGAAACGTTTAGAACGGGCTAGAACAGTTAAGAACAACATTCTAGAACAGTCTAGACAGTTTAGAACGGGCTAGAACAGTTCAGAACAACTGTCTAGGACAGTTTAGAACAATCTAGAACAGTTTAGAACGGGCTAGAACAGTTCAGAACAACTGTCTAGGACAGTTTAGAACAATCTAGAACAGTTTAGAACAGGCTAAAACGGATCAGAACAACTGTCTAGGACAGTTTAGAAGAATCTAGAACAGTTTAGAACGGGCTAGAACAGTTCAGAACAACTGTCTAGAACAATCTAGAACAGTTTAGAACAGGCTAAAACGGGTCAGAACAACTGTCTAGGACAGTCTAGAACAGTATAGAACGGGCTAGAACGGTTCAGAACAACTGTCTGGGACAGTCTAGAACAGTATAGAACGGGCTAGAACGGATCAGAACAACTGTCTATGACAGTTTAGAAGAATCTAGAACAGGTTAGAATGGGCTAGAACGGTTAAGAACAACATTCTGGAACAGTCTAGAACAGTTTAGAACGGGCTAGAACGGATCAGAACAACTGTCTAGGACAGTTTAGAAGAGTCTAGAACATTTTAGAATGGGCTAGAACGGTTCAGAACAACATTCTAGAACAGTCTAGAACAGTTTAGAATGGCTAGAACGGTTCAGAACAACATTCTTGGACAGTTTAGAAGAACCTAGAACAGTTTAGAATGGACTAGAATGGTTAAGAACAACATTCTAGGACAGTCTAGAACAGTTTAGAATGGACTAGAATGGTTAAGAACAACATTCTAGGACAGTCTAGAACAGTTTAGAATGGGCTAGAACGGTTCAGAACAACATTCTAGGACAGTCTAGAACAGTTTAGAACGGGCTAGAACGGTTCAGAACAACTGTCTAGGACAGTTTAGAAGAACCTAGAACAGTTTAGAATGGGCTAAAACGGTTCAGAACAACATTCTAGTACAGTCTAGAACAGTCTACAGTAGTCCAGAAGAGTCTAGAACAGTGTAAAACGATTTAGATCACTCCTAAAATGTCTAGAACGGTTTACAACAGTCTAGAAGAGTCTACAACAGTGTAGAACGATTTAGAACAACATTTCAGTACAGTCCACAACAGTCTAGATCAGTGGTTCTTAAACCTTTAATCCTGTGTACCACCTGAGAAACTGTTCAGCTCTCTGAGTTCCACCATGATGACCAGTTTTAAAATATAGTCATATATTCCTTCTCAATTCGCTTTAAACACACAGAGATGTTTATTCCTTATTGTGGTTATTTATTACCTGAATTGTTACTTTACTGAATCAGACATTTACAACGTTGTCCAACAATTCTCACATCCTCATACTCTCATACAGAGAAAAATAAACAAACTCAAAAGTTGTTACATCTGCAATGCAACTGAATATGCAACTAATATTTATTTAAAAGACACAGTTTTAATTATCCCAAGCTACACATTTTGTTTACAACATTCTATTTATAATGCATTGTATGTTTCCTTTTTTTTTCTTTAAGTGAAAATGTGGAAAAAATGTGTCAAGTCATGACGTTCCCCGGTTACCACCAGAGAGCGCTCACGTACCACCAGTGGTACACGTATCATAGTTTACGTACCACTGGTCTAGAACAGTCTAGAACAGTCTGCAACAGTGTAGAACCATTTAGAACACTCCTAAAATGGTCTAGAACAGGCTAGGACGGTTTACAACAGTCTAGAAGAGTCTAGAACAGTTTAGAACAGTCTAGAACGGTCCAGAACAACATTCCAGGACAGTCTAAAAGAGTCTAGAACAGTCTACAACAGCATAGAACCATTTAGAACACTCCTAAAGTGGTCTAGAACAGGCTAGGACGGTTTTACAACAGTCTAGAACAGTCTAGAACAGTTTAGAACAGTCTAGAACGGTCCAGAACAACATTCCAGGACAGTCTAAAAGAGTCTAGAACAGTCTACAACAGCATAGAACCATTTAGAACACTCCTAAAGTGGTCTAGAACAGGCTAGGACGGTTTACAACAGTCTAGAAGAGTCTAGAACAGTTTAGAACAGTCTAGAACGGTCCAGAACAACATTCCAGGACAGTCTAAAAGAGTCTAGAACAGTCTACAACAGCATAGAACCATTTAGAACACTCCTAAAGTGGTCTAGAACAGGCTAGGACGGTTTACAACAGTCTAGAAGAGTCTAGAACAGTTTAGAACAGTCTAGAACGGTCCAGAACAACATTCCAGGACAGTCTAAAAGAGTCTAGAACAGTCTACAACAGCATAGAACCATTTGGAACACTCCTAAAATGGTCTAGAACAGGCTAGGACGGTTTACAACAGTCTAGAAGAGTCTAGAACAGTTTAGAACAGTCTAGAACGGTCCAAAACACATTCCAGGACAGTCTAAAAGAGTCTAGAACCTCTACAACAGCATAGAACCATTTGGAACACTCCTAAAATGGTCTAGAACAGGCTAGGACGGTTTACAACAGTCTAGAAGAGTCTAGAACAGTTTAGAACAGTCTAGAACGGTCCAGAACAACATTCCAGGACAGTCTAAAAGAGTCTAGAACAGTCTACAACAGCATAGAACCATTTAGAACACTCCTAAAGTGGTCTAGAACAGGCTAGGACGGTTTACAACAGTCTAGAAGAGTCTAGAACAGTTTAGAACAGTCTAGAACGGTCCAGAACAACATTCCAGGACAGTCTAAAAGAGTCTAGAACAGTCTACAACAGCATAGAACCATTTAGAACACTCCTAAAGTGGTCTAGAACAGGCTAGGACGGTTTACAACAGTCTAGAACAGTCTAGAACAGTTTAGAACAGTCTAGAACGGTCCAGAACAACATTCCAGGACAGTCTAAAAGAGTCTAGAACAGTCTACAACAGCATAGAACCATTTGGAACACTCCTAAATGGTCTAGAACAGGCTAGGACGGTTTACAACAGTCTAGAAGAGTCTAGAACAGTTAGAACAGTCTAGAACGGTCCAGAACAACATTCCAGGACAGTCTAAAAGAGTCTAGAACAGTCTACAACAGTGTAAGAACCATTTAGATCACTCCTAAAATGGTCTAGAAACAGGCTTAGGACGGTTTACAACAGTCTAGAAGAGTCTAGAACAGTTTAGAACAGTCTAGAACGGTCCAGAACAACATTCCAGGACAGTCTAGAAGAGTCTAGAACAGTCTACAACAGTGTAGAACCATTTAGATCACTCCTAAAATGGTCAAGAACAATCTAGGAGGGTTTACAGCAGTCTAGAAGAGTCTAGAACAGTTAATAACAGTGTAGAACGGTCCAGAACAACATTCCAGGACAGTCTAGAAGAGTCTAGAACAGTCTACAACAGTGTAGAACCATTTAGAACACTCCTAAAATGGTCTAGAACAGGCTAGGACGGTTTACAACAGTCTAGAAGAGTCTACAACAGTTTAGAACAGTCTAGAACGGTCCAGAACAACATTCCAGGACAGTCTAGAAGAGTCTAGAACAGTCTACAACAGTGTAGAACCATTTAGAACACTCCTAAAATGGTCTAGAACAAACTAGGACGGTTTACAACAGACTAGAAGAGTCTAGAACAGTTAACAACAGTGTAGAACTATTTGGAACAGTCTAGAATGGTCTAGGAAGGTCTACAACAGTGTAGAATGATTAAAAACACTCCTAGAATGGTCTACAACAGTCTAGAACGGTCCAGAACAACATTCCAGGACAGTCTAGCAGAGTCTACAACAGTCTACAACAGTGTAAAATGATTTAGAACAGTCTAGAATGGTCTAGAACAACATTCTGTTATGGTCCAGACCATCTCAGTGTTTCTGGACTGAGACTGATGTTCCTGACGAACAGCTGTGGAACAGCTGAGCTGTGGGTGTTTCTACAAGGATGTAGCTCAGGATCGGCTGGATTGGTCTGGATGATTGACGCCTCTCTGGAATAGCGACGCACTGACTGGGTCTTGAATTTTCAGCGTGTCTGATGTCCTCCATGAATCTGGAGGAGTTTTCTGGTTTCCGGTGGTGAAACGCCGACGCCAGACTGGAACAGAGTTGTTCTGGAGAAACTGTAGCTCAGTTTTGGTGTCAGAGTGTCATCCTGACACTGTTACTGTGGAGTCTAAAACAGGCTAGTACTGTTAGCAGCTGGTCGCTATGATGTCCTTTTACGGTGTGTTCATTCAGCTGTTTTAGATGAAACTGTTTAGTTTCAATGAAACGCTCTTGATATGATTAGGGCTGAGCGTTTCTCTGGACGTCGTCACACTCGTGTGATTGAGAAGGACTTGAATCGCTGCTGTCGTCTGAGCGGCTTGTTAGCTCGGGTCAGCGACACTCATCATCCCTGATTACAGGAACATACTGCTCCTCATCCTTCCAAGCACTTGGACGGTTTCGTCTCCATCTTCGCGTTAATTCCGGTCTCTGATTTTCTCCAGTAACAGTTCCAGTCTGGTGACGGAGGAGACGGCGGGCGGCGGGTTTTCACTGCAGGACATTCATCTGTCACAGCCGATCTCCTCTGAGGCGACAACACGGAGACGGCGGGGCGGCTGATTAACACCAGGCTCCAATATTCATCTCTTAATTACATTTTCCTCAGCTGTGACAGCGTCGTTGGTCTGTCTGGATCATCCTGGTGGGGGGAGGGGGGGGTGGAGGACCACTCTGACTGATACATCCAGGTAGGCCAGCTCAGCGGTGATTAAAATTACAACGTGTTGTCTTCTCAGGGACATTAAGCTGTCCATCAAAGTCCTGATGCATCAGCAGGCGGCGGCTCGCTGACAACTCAGCAGCTGTTTGGATGGACGTCTGCTGGTCCAGAAGCCACAAACCTCCATCATTTGTCATTAAAATGACCCTCATTCCTCTGAGGACAGATGGACTCCACGCAGAGAGCCCTCCCCACCACCAGGGGGCCCCCAACTACAGAGTCCACCTCAGTCTGGTCTTCATTTGTAGCCACTGGCCTGAGAACGACTGAAACCAACACTTTCTCCTTTTCATTCCCTGATATTTGTGACTTTGTTCATTTCTGGCTTTAAAAACTATTTTTAGGCCAGAATTTCCAAGATTTATTTGTTTACTTTTATTTATTTACTGTAACACTGGGAGTTTATTAGACGACAACTACAGAACATTTAAAATTTGGTCACAATTTTCTTTTTTAATGTCAAAATTTTAAAAAAATTATACTTTTTTTGTATAAATTGTATTAAGATGATTTTATATATTGTGAAAATATACTTTTTTGAAATATTGATATATATTTTAATAAAACAAAATAATGATTGTATTCCATTTTTCTTTATTGTTGGTTTTTTTTTTGTTTGAAAAGATCAACCAAGTTTAATGAAAATATTATTAATTTTGTGTTTAGTTTAACAAACGTTTTGATTTACATTTTTTATTCTAATTTAATTTAATTTCCAAAATAGTGTAATTATTTATTTCTTAATGATTTGTTGTCTCAGACCTGGATGCCCCGCCCCCCCCTCGTACAGCTGCTCTCGTTAACGTCCCTAACGAGCCACCGTAGCAGCTGACGCCGGCTGCACCTTCACTGTCTTCCAGCATTGATCATCTCCCAGGCTTTGATCCTCCGTCACGCTGGACTTTTACTAAATCACGACGTCTGCAGGAACATTTTTTTTAATTTCTTCGTTGTGACCAGTTCAGAGCAAAAACAAACCAGTTTTCATCCTCAAACAGACGTGCCGTTGAAGGAAGACCTCCTGAGGCTCTTCAACCTGTCTGGATTTAAGGTCTTCTTCCTGGATGACTTGGCCTTCAGCAACTTTCATCAACGTCTCCCACATACATGAAAATAACTGCAATGTCCCTGTTGTCATGGTGACTCAAAGCAGCCTTAAAAAGCTAGCAGAAATCCGTGAAGAAACACAGCATCCAAACAGGCGTAAAAATGTTTCAAACATCAGAGCTGTGAAGAGCAAAAGCAGAGAAGAAGAAGCGGCTTTTACATCTGTTTTATGATAAACTCAACCAGGACAAACCAGGGGACAGAAATGACAAAGCTGTGAGACCAGTCCATCAAAGCTCCAGAGAAGACAGACCGCTGATTCCAGGGAGACGAGCAGAACTTCAGGACCTCAACGCTGGCAGACGGCAGCATCTACGCTGGCAGACGGTAGCATAAACGCTATCAACGCTGGCAGACGGTAGCATCTACGCTGGCAGACAACAACATCTACGCTGGCAGACAACAACATCTACGCTGGCAGACGGTAGCATCAACGCTGGCAGATGGTAGCATAAACGCTATCAACGCTGGCAGACGGTAGCATCTACGCTGGCAGACAACAACATCTACGCTGGCAGACGGTAGCATCTACGCTGGCAGACAACAACATCTACGCTGGCAGACGGTAGCATCAACGCTGGCAGACGGTAGCATCAACGCTGGCAGACGGTAGCATCAACGCTGGCAGACGGTAGCATAAACGCTATCTACGCTGGCAGACGGCAGCATCACTGGGCGCCAGCAGCAGAACTGTTGGTGACGTGGACTTCATGACGTGATTTATGCAGCCACGCAGAGTCTCTGAAATGACTCAGTTTAGACCGACATGATGCTGCTGGATGCAGGTCTGTGGACAGTTGGTGAACGGCCTGATCAATAACCCAAAAGCCCGATCAATACCTCAATGGCCCGATCAATAACCCAGCGGCCTGATCAATAACCCAGCGGTCTGATCAGTAACCCAACAGCCTGATCAATAACCCAACGGCCTGATCAACGACCCAGCGGCCTGATCAATAACCCAACGGCCTGATCAACGACCCAACGGCCTGATCAATAACCTAGTGGCCTGATCAACAACCCAATGGCCTGATCAACAACCCAACGGCCTGATCAATAACAAGTAATTAATCTAACTGAGTCCTTCTGACTCTTAAAGTGAACAGTTCTGGTTTAAAAACTTCTTGGACATAAAAAGGCTGGAATAATATTATGTAACAAAACAAGAGATGACCTTAATTGAACTTAAATCAAGGAGGATAACTTTACACAACTAGATAACTAGTAAGGCAGAAATTCTATTTACTAAATAAAAATTATTTGAGTTGGCCAACAAACCAAATCGCCTTCTGACACGACTGGCGAGAAACGCTCCTGTTAAATGTTTTATTTCAGATATACAAGATGAGAACGACCAACGACAAACAGACAATCGCCAGATTAATGAGAGTTCTAGAACATTTTATTCCCATTTATATAGTTCAGGAACCGACCCAGAGAGGTTCAGAACGGGTCGTTTTTTATGGACAATTTGGTTTTCCCACATATATCTGAAGATCAATCAACATTATTGGAACCCCCTATTTCACAACTAGAAATTGATAAAGCCACCTCTCCACTCCGATCGGGTTAACAGCAACGATAACACTGAACCGGCTTACGTGAAGCCCTTTTACTTGGGAGTCAAAATTACTCCTCAAATTAATTAAGAATCTCAAAGAAACATTGACGAGGTGGAAGAAACTTCCCGCCTCATTTCTGGGCAGATTTAACCTCATCAAGATGACAATCCTTCCAAAAATATTATATCCTATTTCAATGCTGTTTGTGCTCCTTACATCAAATGACATGAAGTCAATCGATAAACTTATATCAAACTTCATTTGGGCTGGAAGGAAACCTAAAATGAAAATGGAGACACTCCAACTACCAAAAGAAGGAGGTGGGCGGAGTCTACCAAATGTAGAATATTATGCAAGCCAGAGTTATTTCTTTACGGGTGAATAAACACCTAAACTCTCCTTGGCTTGACTTAGAAGTAAAGATGTGTAAACCTTTACCACATATCCAAGAATGATCATTATAAATATCTAACCCTAACCCAGGTCAGACATTATGTACTGGAGAAAACTAAATCACTGGAGTACTTCAATGAATCTTAAGGTGCCGAATGTAAAAACTTGATTACAGTTTTTAAACTGATATATTTTCAATATTTAGCTCATTTTCTTCACATTTAGCTCATTTTACACACATTTGAGACATAAATGATTTAAACATTTGGTTATATGTGAACAAAAATGAAATGTTAAATCTAAATGTTAAATCTAAATCTAAATCTTAAATGTAAATGTAAATCTTAAATCTAAATCTAAATGTCAAATGTTAAATCTAAGTATTAAATCCAAATCTAAATGTTGAATCTAAATCTAAATATTAAATCTAAATCTAAATGTTAACCCTTGTGTGGTGTTGGGAATTTCTGCACTCTCGGGGTGTTAAGGGGTCCTTTGGACCCCTTGGGGTTTCATACCATAACTCAGCCCCTGTGCAGGCTAGAGACATTCTGTTTTCACCGGAGGAAACTTGAGGATGTCCTTTAGGTCACTGACCTACCACTAGGTTTCTCCAACCTGAGGGGGCGGAGCCTATTTGAAACGCTTTTTTCCACGTCACGAATCCCACTTCTCAGCCTCTGTGTGGGCTACAGACACACTGTCTTCACTGGAGGGTTACTGGTGGGTAGCCTTGACATCACTGACCCTCCCTATGATGACCTCGACCTTTGGGGGTGGAGTTTCGCCATCACGCATGCCACGAATCCCATTTCTCAGACTCTGTGTGGGCTAGAGACACGCTGTCTTCACTGGAGGGTTACTGGTGCATTGCTGTGATGTCACTGACCTTCCCTGTACTGACTTTCACCTTGGAGGGCGGAGTTTTGCCATCATGCATGCGACGAATCCCACAACTTAGCCCTTGTGAGGGCCAAAGACACACTGTCTTCACCAGGGTGTTGCTTGTGGGTGGTTTCTGACCAGTCCCCAATCTACATTGGTCCAAGGGGGTGGAGTTTGACCTCCAAGCTACTATTGATACTATTATTAGACCATATCAGGTACCATGTACCTTGACCTCTTCTATATTATCTATAAATACATCACATACCGTAAAACAGTTATGATCAATACTCCAGTCAACTTGCTTATAAATAAAGGAAAGCAGGCCCTTCAGTACTATTGATATTTATTGCAGGAATTGATTGATTTCACACAGGGGCTTGATTGTGGGATTTGTGTTGCGGGTGGCATGGTAGCGAAACCCCACCCCCTTTGATCAAGGGTGGTTGTGGGACAGTAAGGTGCACTCAGGGCTGTCCCTGTTGACCCCCTGGTGCATGTATCATGTCTCTAGCACACACAGGGGCTGGGATGTAGGATTCCTGTTGCATAATGGCGTGGTAGCGAAGCCCCGCCCCCTTGGGTCAAGTTTGATTGGGAAAAATATATCCCCCACTCCACCCCCTGTTCAGGTATTCTAGTCTCTGGTAGAAGGAAGGAGAGTAAAGGTATGCAACAATCTATATGGTCCTATTCCAATGTTCACACTAAAGCTGTAGAGTAGACTACTGCCCTATTGTTTTACATTGGGGTCCTTTGGACCCAAACACCCTGAGTGTGATGTAAATGTGAAGGGGGGGGGTGTAGAGTGGGAGCTTCCCCCAAAAAAGTTATCCTCCATGGCCCTCACATAAAATAAGCCAAGGACAATGAGTTTCAAGTTGAAAAAAGTATTACTTGTATGATTTTTATTTTATTAAAGATTGGAAATGGGTCCAAAAGACCCTAACATCACACAAGGGTTAAATCTAAATGCTAAATCTAAATGTTAAATCTAAATTTAAAATGCTAAATGTTAAATGTTAAATCTAAATCTAAATGTTAAATGTTAAATCTAAATGTTAAATTTTGACATTTAGATTCAATGCGGAGGCGTCGTTCCTCATTGAGGAACGACGCCTCCGCATAGAGGAACGATGCCTCAGCATCAAGGAACGACACCTCCTTATAAAGGAACGACACCTCCACATTGAGGAACGACACCTCCGCATTGAGGAACGACACCTCCACATCGAGGAACGACGCCTCCGCATAGAGGAACGACGCCTCCGCATTGAGGAACGACACATCTGCATTGAGGAACGACACCTCCTTATAAAGGAACGACACCTCCGCACCGAGGAACGACACCTCCTTATAAAGGAACGACACCTCCGCACCAAGGAACGATGCCTCCTCATTGAGGAACGACGCCTCCGCATCGAGGAACGACACCTCCTTATAAAGGAACGACACCTCCGCACCGAGGAACGACACCTCCGCATTGAGGAACGACACATCTGCATTGAGGAACGATGCTTGCGCATCGAGGAACATCGCCTCCTCATTGAGGAACGATGCCTCCGCATTGAGGAACGACACCTCCGCATTGAGGAACGATGCCTCCTCATTGAGGAACGGCGCCTCCGCATTGAGGAACGATGCCTCCTCATTGAGGAACGACGCTTGCGCATCGAGGAACAACGCCTCCTCATCGAGGAACGATGCCTCCTCATTGAGGAACGACGCTTGCGCATCGAGGAACAACGCCTCCTCATCGAGGAACGATGCCTCCGCATTGAGGAACGACACCTCCGCATTGAGGAACGATGCCTCCTCATTGAGGAACGGCGCCTCCGCATTGAGGAACGATGCCTCCGCATTGAGGAACGATGCCTCCGCATTGAGAAACGACACCTCCGCATTGAGGAACGATGCCTCCTCATTGAGGAACGGCGCCTCCGCATAGAGGAACGATGCCTCCGCATTGAGGAACGACGCATCCGCATTGAGGAACGATGCCTCCGCATTGAGGAACGATGCCTCCGCATCGAGGAACGATGCCTCTGCATTGAGGAACGACACCTCCGCATTGAGGAACGATGCCTCCGCATCGAGGAACGATGCCTCCTCATCGAGGATCGATGCCTCCTCATCGAGGAACGACGCCTCTGCATCGAGGAACGACGCCTCCGCATCGAGAAACGACGCCTCCTCATCAAGGAACGACGCCTCCGCATCTAGGAACGACGCCTCCTCATCGAGGAACGACGCCTCCGCATCTAGGATCGACGCCTCCTCATTGAGGATCGACACCTCCTTATGAAGGAACAACGCCTCCGCATCTAGGAACAACGTCTCCTCATCGAGGAACGACGCCTCCTCATCGAGGAACGACGCCTCCTCATCGAGGATCGACGCCTCCGCATCGAGGAACGACGCCTCCGCATCGAGGAACAACACCTCCGCATCGAGGAACGACGCCTCCTCATCGAGGATCGACGCCTCCGCATTGAGGAACGACGCCTCTGCAGCTCGGTTCTGGGCCGATGCATCCTGGATGTGAGCTCATTATCGGCTCGGAGGATTAGCGGCGGTCTCAGAGGAGGATTCAGGTGGAATTCAGCAGCTACCTTCTACTTCTCTGGCCTTCATCTTTCTTCCTCTCTTTTCTTTATCCTCCCTCCATCCCTCCCTCCAGCAGTCTCCCCCCTTTCAGCTGTTTTCCTGCCCCCCCCATCTCCATCTCCTGCCCTCATTTCTTTCATGCCGTCTCAAAGTTCAGGCCTTTCATTGACTCCGAGGAGGCTGAAGTTGAGTCTTCCAGCTCTGAAGCTGACATCCCTCCTCAATTAAATGTGGCCCCTCAGCTGCACACCAGAATGGTTTTACTGGTCAATTAAAAGCAGAAACTGGTCCAGAGCTGCAGAGCTCAGAGCTGAACGTGGAAACGGCTGCTGTTTCTCTCCGGCTTTAAGTGATGGTGATGTCTGGATTTCCAAACTCTCCGAAACTGAAGCTGGAAAATATCTCGTCTTTTTCTGGGAAACAGACTCACAACAGTTGGTGAGGAGACAGAAGCAACAAAACAACCAGTTCTGGGTCAGACTGGTTTTAGGAGGATTATTTCAGGCAGCGTGAAACAATCTGTGATTGTTTAGAAGAACGATTTTTAATAACTAACGTCCTGCTTCAGTCTTCAGCCAACCAGACCAACAGGCTCTTCATGAAAGTGAGAACAAATGTTTCCTGCAGACTTTTCTTCTCAGGATGTTTATTACACAAACAAGAAGAAATGACATAAATGTGCTGATCCTCCCGTCATTGTCACCTAGTAAACATTTATAACTAGTTCTTGTCTGCTTGGGAGGATGAACTTCCAGTTTCTGGTGATTTCTGTTCAGCTGCCAGAGAGAAGGCGTGCTCCACGGACCAGAATTACCACAACCAGTTTAACCAGAAAAGTTTTAACTCGAACCAGTTTAACCAGAACCAGTTCAACCAGAAACATTTTAACTAGAACCAGATTAACCAGAACCAGTTCAACCTGAAATATTTTAACTTGAAACATTTTAACTAGAACCAGTTCAACGAGGACCAGTTTAACTTGAACCAGTTTAACCAGAAACATTTTAACTAGAACTAGTTCAGCAAAAACCAGTTTAACTAGAATCAGATTATCCAGAAACATTTGAACTAGAACCAGTTCAACCAGAACCAGTTCAACTGAAAACATTTTAACCAGAACCAGATCAACCAGAAAAAATGTAACTAGAACCAGTTCAACCAGAACCAGTTTAACCAGAACCGGTTCAACCAGAAACATTTAACAAGAACCAGTTTAACCAGAAACATTTTAACTAGAACCAGTTTAACCAGAACCAGTTCAGCCTGAAACATTTTAACTAGAACCAGTTCAACCAGAATCAGATTAACCAAAACCAGCTTAACCAGAACCAGTTAAACCAGAAAGTTTAACTAGAACAAGTTTAACCAGATCCAGATTAGCCAAAAACAGTTTTACCAGAACTGTTAGTGGTTGGTGGAGTTCAACCAGAAACATTTTAATTAGAACTAGATTAACCAGAACTAGTTTACCCAGAAACGGATTACCAGAACCAGTTTAACCAGAAACAGTTAAACCAATAACAGTTTAACCAGAACCAATTCAGCCTGAAACATTTTAACTAGAACCAGTTCAACCAAAAAACAGTTTAACCAGAACCAGTTCAACCAGAAACATTTTAACTAGAGCCAGATTAATCAAAAACACATTAACTAGAAACGGATTAACTACAACCAGTTCAACTTGAAACATTTTAACTAGAACCAGTTCAACGAGGACCAGTTTAACTTGAACCAGTTTAACCAGAAACATTTTAACTAGAACCAGTTCAGCAAAAACCAGTTTAACTGGAATCAGTTTATCCAGAAACATTTGAACTAGAACCAGTTCAACCAGAACCAGTTCAACTGAAAACATTTTAACCAGAACCAGATCAACCAGAAAAAATGTAACTAGAACCAGTTCAACCAGAACCAGTTTAACCAGAACCCGTTCAACCAGAAACATTTAACTAGAACCAGTTTAACCAGAAACATTTTAACTAGAACCAGTTTAACCAGAACCAGTTCAGCCTGAAACATTTTAACTAGAACCAGTTCAACCAGAATCAGATTAATCAGAAACTATTTAACTAGAAATGGATTAACCACAACCAGTTCAACCTGAAACATTTTAACTAGAACCATTTCAGCAAAAACCAGTTTAACTAGAATCAGTTTATCCAGAAACATTTTAACTAGAACCAGTTCAAGCAGAACCAGTTCAGCCTGAAACATTTTAACTAGAACCAGTTCAACCAGAATCAGATTAACCAGAACCTGTTTAACCAGAACCAGTTCAACCAGAAAGTTTAACTAGAACAAGTTTAACCAGAACCAGATTAGCCAAAAACAGTTTTACCAGAACCAGTTCAACCAGAAATATTTTAATTAGAACTAGAATAACCAGAACTAGTTTACCCAGAAATGGATTAATTAGAACCAGTTTAACCAGAAACAGTTAAACCAATAACAGTTTAACCAGAACCAATTCAGCCTGAAACATTTAAACTAGAACCAGTTCAACCAGAAACAGTTTAACCAGAACCAGCTTAACCAAAACCAGTTCAACTGAAACATTTTAACTAGAACCAGTTTAACCGAAAACAGTTTAATTAGAACCAGTTTAACCAGAACCAGTTCAACTGAAACATTTTGACTAGAACCACTTCAACCAGAACTAGTTTAACCAGAAACAGTTTAACCAGAACCAATTCAACTATGAAAATCTCAGACACCTGGATGCTGGAGGAGACTTCCTCATTTCCTTCACCCTTCTGGATCGTAGAAATGTAAATAAACAGATATGTAAATAAATAAATAATTTGATACATAGATACGTAGATATGTAGTTATGGAGACTTCCAACTCTACAGACATTTCCAGAACATATCAAACCAATCACAACAGGGCGGAACTAGTCTTCAGGTGACTCGGACCGGAAGGACCAAGATCCAGGATCCAGAACAAGACGTGTCCTAAGACCTCAGATCTACAGGTGTTTCCTGCTCCAGGTGGCAGCTGCTGAAACTGGTCTGATCGTGGCTCTGATTCATTTCTCTGAACGGTTTCTGTTGGTACCAACTCCTGGATCCAGGTCCGGTCCAGAGGAACCAGACTGGTTCTTTGCTGGACTAAACTCCCCACTGAATCGGTGTGTTTGGTATTTTTTTTATCTGCTCTGGATCCTTAATGACTTGGTAAAATCGCAGATGCTCCCCTCAGTTCAGCTCCTTCACACAGAAATAAAGGTCAAAGTTCACCTGAATGTGTCTCTCCAGCCTTCAGCAGAACCTCCTGATCTCTTCCTGGTCACATGGTCACATGGTCTCCTCTGAGACATGAAAACCGGTTTACCTGGTGGAGGTCCAGAACTAGTGACAAAGGTCCGCCCTGATGGAGTCCAAGGACCACCTGGAACAAGTCTGATTCAGAACCAGCAATGGAGACCAAACTCAGACCCAGGACCCC
Organism: Hirundichthys speculiger; assembly: GCA_018398805.1. NCBI lineage: Eukaryota > Metazoa > Chordata > Actinopteri > Beloniformes > Exocoetidae > Hirundichthys > Hirundichthys speculiger. Next base: position 74,952 of record JAGFBZ010002254.1, read on the forward strand.
AAAGTCCTGGAGCACCCCCAGCAGGACACCCAGAGGGACGTGGTCCAGGACATCCAGAGGGACGTGGTCCTAACAGGACACCCAGAGGGACGTGGTCCTAACAGGACACCCAGAGGGACGTGGTCCAGGACATCCAGAGGGACGTGGTCCAGGACACCCAGAGGGACGTGGTCCTAACCACCAGAGGGACACCCAGGACAGCCAGAGGACGTGGTCCAACAGGACACCCCCGAGGGACGTGTCCAGGAACTCCAGAGGACGTCCAACAGGACATCCAGAGGGATGTGGTCAGTGAGGGACGTCCCATCCGAGGGTGGTCAAGGACACCCAGAGGGACGTGGTCCAACAGGACATCCAGAGGGCGTGGTCCAGGACATCCGGAGGGATGTGATCAAGGACATCCAGAGGGACGTTGTCCCAACAGGACATCCAGAGGGACGTCGTCCCAACAGGACACCCAGAGGGACGTAGTCCATGACATCCAGAGGGACGTGGTCCAAACAGGACACCCAGAGAGACATGGTCAAATGTCTTCCCCAAGTCCAGGAAGCACATGCAGACCGGTTGGATCCGGATGTCCCTCCAGGACAGTGAGGGGACAGAGCTGGTCCAGCGTTCCAGAACCAGGACGGAAGCACATTGTCCCTCCTGGACCTGAGGATCCACATTGAACCGGACCGTCTCGTCCACAGACCAGGGAGGCTGAAACCGGGCTGCAGCAGTCCACCTGAGCGTCTCTGGTCCTTTATGTCTCAGACTGGTTTTCTGATCGTCCCTCTGTTTCTATTCCGTCCATAGAAGAAGGAGTTTCTCCTCCGTTCACCCTCCACAGCTTTTCTCTAAACAACAAATGAATCAAATATTGGATTAATTCAACCAACGTGTTTCATAAAGCCTCTGAGATGCTGGGAGCTGAGGTGGCAGCTCTGTGGATATTACCTTTTCAGTCCACTGGAAACTGCAAATTGAACAAAACATAACACTGCGTCATGATTATATTTCCCAGAACCAAAGTGCAACCACGGAGATTAAATCTAAATAAAATCTCTCGCTGTTATTGCCTTTACGTAGAAACCAGACGAGCACATCGACCTCAGCGAGACACAAAGGTGAAGACGAGACCATCGTTGGGATTTATGGACCTGAAGCGGGATCAGAAAAAAAATAATTGGACTCAAAATTAGCAGACGTTTCCCGGGAAATGAAATAACACCCCCCCCCCCACCAGGACTGAGACAACCTCTATGAAGGAACACACAACGCCAAGAGGGAACGACAAATGGTTTTAGAGGAGCACATTAGTCTACAAAGGGCTCTAAAACCAAATGTAGCTACTTTAGATAAGCAGCTGCTGCCGTCGCCTGTCACACAGTGTTAGCTAAGCTGTCCACCAGTCCAAATGAGACATCCTTGGACGTAAATGTGTCACCTTATGTATGAGACACACAGGAGCGATTTCAGGCAGGTAGGTGAGCAGCAGGATACACCTGCACCTGACCTTCTACTTCCAGTTACTCCACTACGAGCAGCTGTCATTCTTCCAGATTTACCCAGCATGCAGCAGTCATGATGCCAAAACTATGGAGACAAAAAGAATGTTGGAGCCAGACCCTAGTGATCAGTAGAGGAACTCTAGCCTCTGTGGTCGCAGCCTAGAGGAACTGCAGCCTCTAGTGGTCGGTAGAGGAACCGCAGCCTCTAGTCTAGTGGTCGGTAGAGGAACTGCAGCCTCTAGTGGTCGTAGTAGAGGAACTGCAGCCTCTAGTGGTCGTAGAGGAACCGCAGCCTCTAGTTGTCGGTAGAGGAACTGCAGCCTCTAGGTGTTGTCAGTAGAGGAACTGCAAGCCTCTAGTGGTCAGTAGAGGAACTGCCTCTAGTGGTCGCTCCTGGTGGTCGGTAGAGGAACTGCAGCCTCTAGTGGTCCGTAGAGGAACTGCAGCCTCTAGTGGTCGGTAGAGGAACCACATCCTCTAGTGGTCAGTAGAGGAACTGCAGCCTCTAGTGGTCAGTAGAGGAACTGCATCCTCTAGTGGTCGGTAGAGGAACTGCAGCCTTAGTGGTCGGTAGAGGAACTGCAGCCTCTAGTGGTCGGTAGAGGAACTGAGTGGTCCTCTAGTGGTCAGTAGAGGAACTGCAGCCTCTAGTGGTCGTAGAGAGAACTGCAGCCTCTAGTGTCGGTAGAGGAACTGCAGCCTCTAGTGGTCGTAGAGGAACCTGCAGCCTCTAGTGGTCGTAGAGGAACTGCAGCCTCTAGTGGTCAGTAGAGAGGAACTGCAGCCTCTAGTGGTCGGTAGAGGAACTGCAGGCCTAGTGGTCGGTAGAGGAACTGCAGCCTCTAGTGGTCGGTAGAGGAACTGCAGCCTCTAGTGGTCGGTAGAGGAACTGCAGCCTCTAGTGGTCGGTAGAGGAACTGCAGCCTCAGTGGTCGAAGGAACCGCAGCCTCTAGTGGTTGGTAGAGGAACCGCAGCCTCTAGTGGTCAGGTAGAGGAACCGCAGCCTCTAGTGGTCGTAGAGGAACTGCAGCCTCTAGGTCAGGGAACTGCAGCCTCTAGTGGTCGGTAAGGAACTGCAGCCTCTAGTGGTCGGTAGAGGAACTGCAGCCTCTAGTGTCCGTAGAGGAAAGTCTAGAGCCCTAGTGGTCAGTAGAGGAACTGCAGCCTCTAGTGGTCAGTAGAGGAAGCCTGCAGCCTCTAGTGGTCAATAGAGGAACTGCAGCCTCTAGTGTGTCAGTAGAGGAACTGCAGCCTCTAGTGGTCAGGGAACTGCAGCCTCTAGCGGTCATAGAGGAACTGCAGCCTCTAGTGGTCAGTAGAGGAACTGCAGCCTCTAGCGGTCAATAGAGGAACCGCAGCCTCTAGTGGTCAGTAGAGGAACTGCAGCCTCTAGCGGTCAGTAGAGGAACTGCAGCCTCTAGTGGTCAGTAGAGGAACCGCAGCCTCTAGCGGTCAATAGAGGAACTGCAGCCTCTAGTGGTCGGTAGAGGAACTGCAGCCTCTAGTGGATGGATGGATGGATGGATGGATTGATGGAGGGATGGATGGAAGGATGGATGGATGATGATGGATGATGGATGGGATGGATGATGGATGGATGGAAGGATGATGATGGAAGGATGGATGATGGAAGGATGGATGATGGATGGATGGATGGGCAGGTGTCCCAACATCTTTAATACACTTGATGAATTAAAATGGCAGGCTGCCCATTAAAAACATTAGCGAAGAGCCCATACAGACAATATTAAAGGAGCTTCCTCAGAGGAGGATGGTGACCCTGAAATATCCACAGAGCTGGTTCTGGTTCTGGTTCTGGTTCTGGTGACCCCTCAGACAGGTATTCTGAGGCTGAACTTTAAATCTGACATCTTCTTAAAAAAATAAAAGAATAACAGCGAAGAACAGTGAATGTTTAAGGCTACTAGAATCAATCATATATCCCGTGAACACCGGTGTTCTGGTGTCAGGTTACAGTTGGTTCTGGTCCTGGTGTCACTGATCCAGCCGTCTCGTTAAGGTGTTGTAGGCCGAGACAGCTGGGGGACCTCCCATGATGCACTGGGCTCTTACCTCAGTCTGTTCTCTTTAATTTTCATGTACGTGTCACTACTGTCTTCTGCTGAGTGTCCCTGGACTAATCTGTCCTGTCCTATCAGACGTCCAGCCAGGCGAGGGACGTACCCAGCTCCAAGGTTCTGGTTCTGATGGAGGACTCCTCCAGGTAGAGTTTTTGATCTCTGCTTTCACCCAGACCAAGTTCAGGATGGTGGACTGGATCTAAGTGGAGATTTGATGTGATCTGTTGGACCTGGAGACTGGACCAGGACCAGGACCAGGACCTGGACCTGTGTCCAAAGACCTGAGACCTGAGACCTGACCAGAGATCTGAGACTGGACCAGGACCAGGACCTGTGACCAAAGATCTGAGACCTGACTAGAGATCTGAGACTGGACCAGGACCAGGACCAGGACCAGGACCAGGACCTGGACCTGGACCTGAGACCTGGACCTGTGACCAAAGACCTGAGACCTGACCAGAGATCTGAGACTGGACCCGGACCAGGACCGGACCAGGACCAGGACCAGGACCAGGACCAGGACCTGAGACCTGGACCTGTGACCTGGACCTGTGTCCAAAGACCTGAGACCTGACCAGAGATCTGAGACTGGACCTGGACCTGTGACCAAAGACCTGAGACCTGACCAGAGATCTGAGACTGGACCTGGACCTGGAACCAAAGACCTGAGACCTGACCAGAGACCTGAGACCTGACCAGAGATCTGAGACTGGACCTGGACCTGGAACCAAAGACCTGAGACCTGACCAGAGACCTGAGTCCTGACCAGGACCTGGAACCAAAGACCTGAGACCTGACCAGAGACCTGAGACCTGACCAGAACCTGGAACCAAAGACCTGAGACCTGACCAGAGATCTGAGACTGGACCAGGACCTGGACCTGGACCTGGACCAGGACCTGGACCTGTGACCAAAGACCTGAGACTTGACCAGAGATCTGAGACTGGACCAGAACTTGGAACCAAAGACCCGAGACCTGACCAGAGACCAGGTCTCTCTGCACCAGGTACAGGTCCATCTCCATCCCAGCAGGCCCACAGAGTTGTGTCTCTTTAGCTCCTGTCACATACCGACCCAATCAGCGGATCAGTCTTCCTAGTTCTGGATTGATGGTCTCGGTTCTGGATTGATGGTCCCGGTTCTGGATTGATGGGCCCGGTTCTTCCGCTGACTCAGCCGTTGCCAGATATAGTGAAGTTATTGGGGAATGATGCTCAGCTGTCGTCTACCTGCTCAGGTGATCCGGTCTGTCAGTCCTGATCTCTACCTGCTGTCACCTCCCAGGTTCTGGTTCTGGTTCTGGAGGTGACGGAGCAGAAGCGGCTGATAAAAGCGTCCAGACGAGGTGATTCCATCACCATCAGGAGCCTCGGAGGAGAAACCCTACAGCTGTGAAACGAATGTGAGTCGTTGCAGGAAATTAACGGACGCTGACTGAGTGGAAATAAAAGAGACAGAACTGTCAAATGTAGTGGTGGGGGGGGGGATGGGGGAGTGGGGGGGGAGAGGAGGCTGAGCGGCGCCGGTGTGGTCGGGTCATTTCCATACGTCGCCCTTGCTCCCCCCCCCCCATCCATCACGTCTCACCGCGGGCCCGACAGCTGTCGGCCGCTGAAGCATATTCACAGTTCAGCAGTCCATCAAACTGCAGCAAATACAGTAATTCTTCAGTCAGGCAGCGGCGGGGAGGCGGGGGGGGGGGGGGGGGTAGTGTCAGGAACGGCTGAGCCGAGCAGGTGAACGGCGTACCTCAACCCTCCTGACGCCCGCGAGCAAACGAAACGCCAACTCCAGCGAAACAGGACGGATGTCGTTCCGGGTGAATTTACAGGAAAAATCAGGAAGAAAAGAAAAGGAAACGAGGACAGAAGGATGCAGGGAGAAAAGGGTTTAACGAGCCTCTGTAAGGAATCTAATGAAAGTTAAATGCCTAATTTAAGGCATTAATTAAAAACTAATTTAAGACACTAAAAACCTTTCTGCTTCAAACTGAAAATAAAAAAAATAATGAGAATTAGCTTGTATTTCTCTGAAATGTCACTGCTGTTAATTACAGTAGTGAGTGTGAGAGGCCTCTGATAAAGCTGATCACAAGAGAAAATTCTGAACATCTGCAGGTGCGTCTACCTGAAGGCAGCAGGTGAGAACCCTGAACCTTCTAGAAACCCCTTCTGGAGCATCTCACCATTTATTGGACCAAAACCAATTTTAGCAGACAGCTAGAGGGTTGAACACAGATGGCACATAATTATCTCTGAGTGTGCTTGTGGGTTGGATGCATTAAGGTGGCAGGTGAGTTCAGACCTGCAGGTGAGTTCAGACCCACGGAGCTCAAGATTACAGGTTAAAGGATGATTTATGCTTCTGTGTATGACTATAGACCCTAGTGGTCAGTAGAGGAACCGCAGCCTTTAGTGGTCGGTAGAGGAACTGCAGCCTTTAGTGGTCGGTAGAGGAACTGCAGCCTCTAGTCGTCGGTAGAGGAACTGCAGCCTCTAGTGGTCGGTAGAGGAACCGCAGCCTCTAGTGGTCGGTAGAGGAACTGCAGCCTCTAGTGGTCAGTAGAGGAACTGCAGCCTCTAGTGGTCAGTAGAGGAACCGCAGCCTCTAGTGGTCAGTAGAGGAACTGCAGCCTCTAGTAGTCGGTAGAGGAACTGCAGCCTTTAGTGGTCGGTAGAGGAACTGCAGCCTCTAGTGGTCGGTAGAGGAACTGCAGCCTCTAGTAGTCGGTAGAGGAACTGCAGCCTTTAGTGGTCGGTAGAGGAACTGCAGCCTTTAGTGGTCGGTAGAGGAACTGCAGCCTTTAGTGGTTGGTAGAGGAACTGCAGCCTCTAGTAGGTCGGTAGAGGAAATGCCCTCTGTGTCGGTAGAGGAACCCAGCCTCTAGTACGGTAGAGGAACTGCAGCCTCTAGTGGTCAGTAGAGGAACTGCAGCCTCTAGTGGTCGGTAGAGGAACCGCAGCCTCTTGTTGTCGGTAGAGGAACCGCTGCCTCTAGTGGTCGGTAGAGGAACTGCAGCCTCTAGTGGTTGGTAGAGGAACTGCAGCCTCTAGTGGTCGGTAGAGGAACTGCAGTCTCTAGTGGTCGGTAGAGGAACCACATCCTCTAGTGGTCAGTAGAGGAACTGCAGCCTCTAGTGGTCAGTAGAGGAACTGCAGCCTCTAGTGGTCGGTGGAGGAACTGCAGCCTCTAGTGGTCGGTAGAGGAACCACATCCTCTAGTGGTCAGTAGAGGAACTGCAGCCTCTAGTGGTCAGTAGAGGAACTGCAGCCTCTAGTGGTCGGTAGAGGAACCGCAGCCTCTAGTATATTAAATCTGTATTCTGGGACTGACTGCGTCCTCACGTCTCTGCAGAGACGTCTCTGTCTCTGGTCCGTCTCAGGCCTCAGGTCCTTCATCCTGGTGGATTCAATACGTTTATTCAGGTGTAAATTCACAGAACTGCCTCCAGCTGGAGGTGCTGAGAGCTTCAGATTAGAGAAACCCACATGTGGGACTGTAGAACACGGAGATAAAAACGTGACGGTGAGACGTTCTGCAGGACTCAGCCTGGACTCCACGGCGCCTCGTTAACCCAGGAAGGGGGAGGGGTTAAGAGCCCAGGAGGGGGAGGGGCTAAGAGCACTTTATTTAATGCAGGGCGCTGGCGTGGAGCCAGGTTTTAGATCACATGACCTGAGACCGTCTCCGCTGGCTTTGACTTTCCATATCTAATGTTTGGCAGCTCGCTGATCTGCAGCTTTCAGGTGTGTCCAAACCCAACGCCAGGAGGGAAAGACCAGCCATCAGGGCTGCAGGAGCGTCTCAGCCAGCAGAAGTGGATCCGTTGTGATCTGGAGGACAGATCTTCTTCACTCTGATGTCCCCCAGACTGCTGGTCTTCTGTCTCCAGACGGGGGTCTCTCTGGTTTTACCTCCATTGACCCCAGAAACTGCCAGATGTTTATGGTTCACAGGTAACGAACGCTCGTGGTTGTTTTCAGCCTCCGTTTACCTTCACGACTCTGAAGTTAGTTTCTGGTTAGTTTCAGGCCACAGCTCTGAGACCATCTCAGACCAGGTCCCACCTCAGACCAGGTCCCACCTCAGACCAGGTCCCACCTTAGACCAGGTCCCACCTCAGACCAGGTCCCACCTCAGACCAGGTCCCATCTCAGACCAGGTCCCACCTCAGACCAGGTCCCATCTCAGACCAGGTCCCACCTCAGACCAGGTCCCACCTCAGACCAGGTCCCATCTCAGACCAGGTCCCACCTCAGACCAGGTCCCACCTCAGACCAGGTCCCGGTCACAAACCACGAAGTTAAACCTCTCCAACCTGGACCGGACCGCTTTAGACCAGGTTCAGACTGAAGCTCATCAAAGTTGGATTAAAACATCTTCTAGATGGTGAAGACTAACACACACCTGTGAAAACCACCGTTCTAGTTGGACAAGCAGAACCAGTGACTGCTAACAGCTGGATTCATGCATCCAGCTGTTAGCAGCTGGATGCATGAATCTCTGGTAGGTCCCTCTCTGAACAACAGCTCGGTTTATCTTCTGCTCCATCAGCAGCAGTGAATCAGCAGATGCCTCCAGATGTTGGTTTTCCACATGTTGGTCTTCCAGATGTTGGTCTTCCAGATGCTGGTCTTCCAGATGCTGGTCTTCCAGATGTTGGTCTTCCAGATGCTGGTCTTCCAGATGTTGGTCTTCCAGATGCTGGTTTTCCAGATGCTGGTCTTCCAGATGTTGGTCTTCCAGATGTTGGTCTTCCTGATACTGGTTTTCTAGATACTGGTCTTCCAGATGCTGGTCTTCCAGATGCTGGTCTTCCTGATGCTGGTCTTCCAGATGCTGGTCTTCCAGATGCTGATCTTCCAGATACTAATTTTCCAGATGCTGGTCTTCCAGATGCTGGTCTTTCAGATGCTGGTCTTCCAGATGTTGGTCTTCTAGATGTTTGTCTTCCAGATGCTGGTCTTCCAGATGCTGGTCTTCCAGATACTGGTTTTCTAGATACTGGTCTTCCAGATGCTGGTCTTCCAGATGTTGGTCTTCCAGATGCTATTCTTCCAGATGCTGGTCTTCCAGATGTTGGTCTTCCAGATTCTGGTCTTCCAGATGTTTGTCTTCCAGATGCTGGTCTTCCAGATGTTGGTCTTCCAGATGCTGGTCTTCCAGATGTTTGTATTTCAGCTGCTGGTCTTCCAGATGTTGGTCTTTCAGATGCTGGTTTTCCAGATGCTGGTTTTCCAGATGCTGGTCTTCTAGATGTTGGTCTTCCAGATGTTGGTCTTCCTGATACTGGTTTTCTAGATACTGGTCTTCCAGATGCTGGTCTTCCAGATGCTGGTCTTCCTGATACTGGTTTTCTAGATACTGGTCTTCCAGATGCTGATCTTCCAGATACTAATTTTCCAGATGCTGGTCTTCCAGATGCTGGTCTTTCAGATGCTGGTCTTCCAGATGTTGGTCTTCTAGATGTTTGTCTTCCAGATGCTGGTCTTCCAGATGCTGGTCTTCCAGATACTGGTTTTCTAGATACTGGTCTTCCAGATGCTGGTCTTCCAGATGTTGGTCTTCCAGATGCTGTTCTTCCAGATGCTGGTCTTCCAGATGTTGGTCTTCCAGATTCTGGTCTTCCAGATGCTGGTCTTCCAGATGTTTGAATTTCAGCTGCTGGTCTTCCAGATGTTGGTCTTTCAGATGCTGGTTTTCCAGATGCTGGTTTTCCAGATGCTGGTCTTCTAGATGTTGGTCTTCCAGATGTTGGTCTTCCAGATGCTGGTCTTCCAGATGCTGGTCTTCCAGATGTTGGTCTTCCAGATGTTTGTCTTTCAGCTGCTGGTCTTACAGATGTTGGTCTTCCAGATGCTGGTTTTCCAGATGCTGGTTTTCCAGATGCTGGTTTTCCAGATGCTGGTTTTCCAGATGCTGGTCTTCTAGATGTTGGTCTTCCAGATGCTGGTCTTCCAGATGCTGGTTTTGCAGATGCTGGTTTTCCAGATGTTTGTTTTCCAGATGCTGTTCTTCCAGCATCACAGTGACTGAGTCATCGTTGCCTCAGAGAAATCAGACCGACACCTCAGATGTCTATGTGTTTGTTAGAAATTGTTATTTTAGAAAAATATCAGCGGAGTTCTGCAGTTCTGGTTCTGCTCACATGAATGTCTTGAGTTTCAGCTTTAAAATCTAATTATTCCGGTTTTTACAGACTGGAACTGCAACAGCTTTTTCACATTCGGAGCAGCGTAGGTTAAATGACAGCGACTGAGGTAAACGTAAAGGTTCTAGAAGCATCTCCAGACCATCTGGAGCTCAGCTCAGATCTGTTGAACCAGGCAACAGAACCAGGCAGCTGCTCAGCAGAAACTCCTCAGATTTACTGAGAAGATCTGGTCTGGAGACATCCCTCCATCCATTCATCCATCCATCCATCCATCATTCCATCCATCCATTCATCCATCCATCCATCCATCCATCCTTCCATCCATCCATTCATCCATCCATCCATCCATCATTCCATCCATCCATTCCTCCATCCATCCATCCATCCATCCATCCATCCATCCATCCATCCATCCATCCATCAATCACCCATCATCCATCCATCCATCAATCACCCATCATCCATCCATCCATCCATCCATCCATCCATCCATCATTCCATCCATCCATTCATCCATCCATCACCCATCATCCATCGATCCATCCATCATCCATCCATCCATCCATCCATCCATCCATCCATCACCCATCATCCATCCATCCATCCATCCATCAATCACCCATCATCCATCCATCCATCCATCCATCCATCCATCCATCCATCCATCCATCCATCCATCCATCCATCCATCCATCCATCCATCCATCCATCCATGATCCATCCATCCATCCATCATCATCCATCCATCATCCATCCATCCATCCATCCATCAATCCTCCATCCATCCATCCATCATCCATCCATCCATCCATCCATCCATCCATCATCCATCCATCCATCCATCATCCATCCATCTATGAATCCATCCATCCGTCCATCCATCATCCATCCATCCATCCATCCATCCTCTGGGGGACATTGAGGTGTTCAGGCCAGTAGAGCTCTAATGTCTGTTTTGTCTCACATTAACTGGTTAATGAGGCTGATCTTGTCCTGGTTTATCTGGAGCAGCTGGTGGAGATCAGCAACAGGTCGAAACGTTTAAGGACCAAACAGAAGTTAAAAAAAGCCTCACATTCATCCTAAAAAGCCATCCCTTCAACAAATGTTGTCAAAGGCTGACAAAACAAGTTTTTTTCGGAACATCCAGTTATTGGATGTTCCGATAGTACCAGCGAAGTAAAGTTTGAATTTCTCATTTCAAGGTTCGACTTGTCATCCAAAGAAACAAACAAGAGATGGCAGTGTGGACAGAAAATAGAGAATTATTAAACGTCAAGGTCGAGTAAACAGAGCTGCAGTTTGTGAATATCAGCCCCCGGCTTTGAATTAAAGCGTCAAACCAGCAGTAACTTCCTTCAGCTCGCATTTAATGGAAGCATTTGAAACTGGTACAAACTGGAATTCATCCTCTGGAAGTAATTTTACAGGAAAAAAGAAGATTATGCTAGAAAATGAAGCATCACCAGAAGCAGAATAAGAGTTCCTCGACAGCTGGGAGCTTTCTGCCAGATGTCAAAGTTCACCGAGTTAGCTGGTGGAAAGTTTCTAAAGAACTGGTCATGTGACTCAGCTCAGGAATTAAACGCTCGACGAGCAGCACCGAAACACGCCAGACAGAGAGGTTGGAAAACAGTCATTAAACACTCCGACATCTCAGATTCCTTCCCCTAATGTTTTATTAATATCGCCTCGCTGCCTGAGGGGCCAAACGTTTCTGTTTCTAGCACCGCGAATCCACTCCGAGAAATCAATCATTCTGCTCGCTAACGACACGTCGTCTGCTGCTGCCGTCGTCCCTGAACTCTGATCAGACAGCAGATTAAAGATGAGGAGCGGTGATGGAAACCTGATCATCTACCTGAGAAGAAAGACACCTGATGAGAAGAAAGACGCCTGATGAGAAGAAAGACACCTGATGAGAAGAAAGACACCTGATGAGAAGAAAGACACCTGAGGAGAAGAACACAGAAACCTTCACCAACTACTGGCTTCCTCAAACATCTGCTGATTAAGGGACACGTCAGAACTGTGACAGTTATCTTCAGACAACAGGAGACAAACCAGAACCAGATGTTTCTGGATGGAACCAGAATGAAATCAGAACTAGATGTTTCCTGAATGGAACAAGAATGAAACCAGAACTAGATGTTTCCTGAATGTAACCAGAATGAAACCAGAACCAGATGTTTCCTGGATGGAACCAGATGTTTCTGGATGGAACCAGAGTGAAACAAGAACGAGATGTTTCTGGATGGAACCAGAATGACACCAGAACCAGATGTTTCCTGGATGGAACCAAAATGAAACAAGAACGAGATTTTTCTGGATGGAACCAAAATGAAACAAGAACGAGATGTTTCTGGATGGAACCAGAATGACACCAGAACCAGATGTTTCCTGGATGGAACCAAAATGAAAACAGAACCAGATACTTTCTGGATGGAACGAGATGTTTCTGGATGGAACCAGAATGACACCAGAACCAGATGTTTCTGGAGGGAACCAGAATGAAATCAGAACCAGATGTTTCCTTAATGGAACCAGAAAGAACCCAGACCCAGATGCTTCCTGGATGGAACCAGAATGAAACCAGAACCAGATGTTTCCTGGATGGAACCAGAATGAAACCAGAACCAGATGTTTCCTGGATGGAACCAAAATGAAACAAGAAAGAGATGTTTCTGGAGGGAACCAGAATGAAACCAGAACCAGATGTTTCCTGGGTGGAACCGGGTTAGGGCTAGGCGGTTAGACTCTTACTTCCTGCTTTCGGCGGAGGCAGAAGCTTTTATTTAGCTCCTCTCTGTCTGTTCCTGCTGTTTGTCTCTTGTCTTGTCTGAGCTTTTTTGGAGCCTCACTCGGCATAATATTCAAATCTCTAACCATGGATCTGGTCAGCTGGTCCCTCAATGTTATTGATAAAATTTTCTCTCTGAGAAGTGAGGGCACAGGAGAGCCCTCTTGTCCCGATGGAACAATGGCAGCTGGATACCGCCAAGACTCCTGGGAAAATGGAGACTGGAATGTCTGCCCCCCTGTTCATTGAGGATGCCAAAGACGTATACTCTTGGTGAGCTGAATCGGAAACTGGATGTGATTCCGAGTGTGAATCACAGGCTAGTGATGATTTTTGAACTCTTTGGCAAACTGGATTCGAATGTGGAGAAGTTGCAAGAGCTGCTCAGGGAGAACTGACCTGTAATTCTGCCATTTGGATTTATTCCCACTGAGATGAAACCAGCAAGAACTCAAGGCAGACGGAATCACATGTCAGCCTGACCTAAACAATCTTCTCTTATCTGAATCTGGCTCCTGAAGTGAAGCTGGCCTTGGAAGGCTGCTGCTATCTAAACTCTCCTGGATGTTATGCTGCTCTGACGCTCCTCCCCCACCCCTCCCCCTTTCCAAACAGCACCTGTGGCGCCAGACTGAACTGGGACAGGAGGCACTGGCCTACGCACACACATACACATGCACACACACAAACAGTGACCAGTGACCACGAAGGGTTCTGTCCTCTAGAGAAGAACCGACCAGTGACCACGAAGGGTTCTGTCCTCTAGAGAAGAACCGACCAGTGACCACGAAGGGTTCTGTCCTCCAGAGAAGAACCGACCAGTGACCACGAAGGGTTCTGTCCTCTAGAGAAGAACCGACCAGTGACCACGAAGGGTTCTGTCCTCTAGAGAAGAACCGACCAGTGACCACGAAGGGTTCTGTCCTCTAGAGAAGAACCGACCAGTGACCACGAAGGGTTCTGTCCTCCAGAGAAGAACCGACCAGTGACCACGAAGGGTTCTGTCCTCTAGAGAAGAACCGAGCCAGTGACCACGAAGGGTTCTGTCCTCTAGAGAAGAACCGACCAGTGACCACGAAGGGTTCTGTCCTCTAGAGAAGAACCGACCAGTGACCACAAAGGGTTCTGTCCTCCAGAGAAGAACCGACCAGTGACCACGAAAGGTTCTGTCCTCCAGAGAAGAACCGACCAGTGACCACGAAAGGTTCTGTCCTCTAGAGAAGAACCGACCAGTGACCATGAAGGGTTCTGTCCTCCAGAGAAGAACCAAACAGTGACCACGAAGGGTTCTGTCCTCTAGAGAAGAACCGAGCAGTGACCACGAAGGGTTCTGTCCTCCTAGAGAAGAACCGACCAGTGACCACGAAGGGTTCTGTCCTCCAGAGAAGAACCGACCAGTGACCACGAAGGGTTCTGTCCTCCAGAGAAGAACCGACCAGTGACCACGAAGGGTTCTGTCCTCCGAGAAGAACCGACCAGTGACCACGAAGGGTTCTGTCCTCTAGAGAAGAACCGACCAGTGACTATGAAGGGTTCTGTCCTCCAGAGAAGAACCACCGTGACCAGAAGGGTTCTGTCCTAGAGAAGAACCGAGCAGTGACCACGAAGGGTTCTGTCCTCCGAGAAGAACCGACCAGTGACCACGAAGGGTTCTGTCTCCAGAGAAGAACCGACCAGACCAAAGGGTTCTGTCCTCCAGAGAACCCGACCAGTGACCACGAAGTGTTCTGTCCTCTAGAGAAGAACCGACCAGTGACCACGAAGGGTTCTGTCCTCCAGAGAACAACCGACCAGTGACCACGAAGTGTTCTGTCCTCTAGAGAAGAACCGACCAGTGACCACGAAGGGTTCTGTCCTCCAGAGAAGAACCGAGCAGTGACCACGAAGTGTTCTGTCCTCTAGAGAACAACCGACCAGTGACCACGAAGTGTTCTGTCCTCTAGAGAAGAACCGACCAGTGACCACGAAGGGTTCTGTCCTCCAGAGAAAGATCATAATCTCGTGTTGCTAATTAGAAAGTTTAAGAACAGGAAGTAGCAGTGATCCATGGCCACCAGAGAGGGAGGAATGTTGCTAAAACGTGTTTGAGTTTGAGTTCTGCTCTTTAATGAGCCTTTAAATGAACTAATGAATCAAACATCATTACTAATCCATGAGTTTGTGTGTGAAATCAGGCAGTTATCGTGTCAGGCCCTGGAGCCGAGGGAAACCGTGACTGATTACAGTCACGGCAACATTGTTTTCCCTCTCTGAAGAAATGATTTATTAAAACGCTTTTCTGTCGTCCCTGTACCGCTGCAGGGAACCGGCGTCTGGACCATGTTCACGATCTCTGTCAGCAAAGGAGGGACTGGTTCTCTGAACCAGGATACCGAGACCTCGATCCCGGTGCTCCAGTTTTAAGGATCGATCCAGGTGATGCTGTGACATCTAAATTCAATAACCTAATTTCACGGCTCTTTTACTCTTTTTGAATGTTTCGTTTGGACAGGAACTACTTTTCCTTCCGCTGCAGCGCTCTGTTTCAGAGAGCGGCTGTAACGGGGCTCAACTGCTTTCAAGGCCGGACGTTGACGGTGATGTGGAGCTGTTCTGACACGGTTAATTATAATTATTAGAAATGTGGAATATGTGACAAAACAGTCAGACAGTGTGGCAACACCACAAATCACATGAAATGAAAGAGAATAATGAGTTAGAAGAGCAGCGATGAGAGGTGAGAGAAACAGAATACAGTTAGATTTTTTTATAGAGAAAGAAATGTTTTTATGAACATTTTTGAATGAATTTCAACATAAAAATTATCATTTATCACCAGAGATGTGTTCTTGTCCACACAACAGGACTTATAAAAATATCAGTATCAATGTCGGTATCGATATTGGCATCATCATCGGCATCAGTATTGATATCGGTATCAGTACAGGTATCGGTATCAGTAGCCATATCCACATCGGTACAGGTATCGTATCAGTATCGATATTTGTATCAGTACAGGCATCAGAATCAGTATCGATATCAGTATCAGTACAGGTATAGGTATCAGTATCGATATCGACATCAGTACAGGTATCAGTATCAGTATCGATATCTGTATCAGTACAGGTACCGTATCAGTACAGGTATTGGAATCATTATCAATATCAGTATCAGTAGAGGTATCGGTATCAGTATTGATATCGACATCAGTACAGGTATCGGAATCAGTATCGATATCAGTATCAGTACAGGTATTGTATCAGTATCGATATGGCATCAGTATCGGTATCAGTATTGATATTGGCACCAGTATCGGTATCAGTATTGATATTGGCACCAGTATCGGTATTGTTGTAGACATCGCATCAGTATTGGTATCAGTATCGGTATCAGTATCGACATCGACATCAGTACAGGTATCGTATCAGTACAGGTATCAGAATCAGTATCGATATCAGTATCAGTACAGGTATTGGAATCAGTATCGATATCAGTATCAGTACAGGTATTGTATCAGTATTGATATCGACATCAGTACAGGTATCGGAATCAGCATCGATATCAGTATCAGTACAGGTATTGTATCAGTATCGATATCGGCATCAGTATCTGTATCAGTATTGATATTGGCACCAGTATCAGTATTGTTATAGACATCTCATCAGTATCGGTATCAGTATCGATATCGGCATCAGTGTCGGTATCAATATTGATATCGGCACCAGTATTGGTATCGTTATCGACATCGCATCAGTATCGGTATCAGCATCAATATCAGCATCAGGATCGGTATTGTTATAGACATCGCATCAGTATCGGTATCAGTATCAGTATCAGTATCAATATCGATATCGCCATCAGTATCGGTATCAGTATTGATATTGGTATCGGTATCGTGATACCAGCCGTGGTATCGCCTCTAAATCTGAGTCGACATGACAAAGATCTTTCAACCTGTATTTAATCACAGACGCAGCAAACCGATGGAAAAACTCTTTCATCCTCTGAAGCGAACGCATCATAAAAAGACCAGGATTCGGCACAGAAACCGTCACCATGGCGACCAGCTGCTTCGTCCTCTAACTCCAACTCAGTGAAACTTTTCCCGCCGTGACCCCTGGAGGAAGAGACACTCCCAACAGCCCCCGACCCTCAAACAAAGCTGCACCTCATGAGGAGAAAAGATATCAAATATACATCTGTGTCGTCTCCTCCAGTAACAGAAGCTGTTTTCATCTGCAGACTCTCTCTGAGCTTCACGGGTTCATTTGCTCTCGTGAGGAGAAGAACTCTGAATCCAGAATCATCTCTGGTGACAACCAGACACCAGAAACCAGATCAGAGGAAAGCTCCTCCGGATTCATGGAGAACCATGGAGCAGGTTCAGAGAGTTAACGCCTCTGGAAACATCCAGATCCTCCGGATCCATCGTCCTTCCTGAGATACGTCCTTGTAGAAACACCTGCAGCTGCTGCAGACTGAAGGTTCACTGAGACTTTTATATCGAGTCAAAGCTGTCTCCAGTCAGATCACCAGTCTGGTCCAGCAGAACCTTCTGGACCGTTCAGGTCTTCACCACGTGAATCCAGACAGATCTGAGACATTTCTGCTGTGTATTCAGACGTTGATTCCGGTGCTCCTCCTCCTCGTGGCAGAGACGAAGTCTCGTTAGGACGATAAGATCGTTAGTGATAATCATCTGAGCGCTGTAATTATTCTCACATCTTTAAATGAGCATCAGAATGAAAAAGCAGAGGTCCCCAGCTCTGCACCTGGATCAGGTGGAAGGAAACAGCTGCGTTGGCTGAGCTCACAGCGAGGATGCAGAGGAGCCGTGGAGATAACCTGGACCGGAGCTGGTGGGCGGCTGATGGAGGAGCGGGGGAGGGGGGGTCACGAACCCGCCCTCCGGTACTAAACGGATCATTTACTGCTGAAGCTCCTACCAGAGCAGGAGGAACGAGAGTTGGTGGAGGAGCTCAGCAGCAGCAGCTGCCCTAACCCCTAAACTCTAACCCTGACCCCTAAACCCTAAACCCTAACCCTGACCCTAACCCTAACCCCTTACCCTAACTCTACCCCCTAAACCCTAACCATAACCCCTAAACACTAACCATAACCCTAACCCCTAAACCCTAAACCCTAACCAAAACACTAACCCTAACCCCTAAACCCTAACCCCTAACCATAACCCTAACCCCTAACCCCTAACCCTAACTCTACCCCCTAAACCCCAACCATAACCCTAACCCTAACCCCTAAACCCTAACCCCTAAACCCTAACCCCTAAACACTAACCCTAACCCCTAACCGTGACCATAACTCTAACCACTAAACCCTGACCCCTAAACCCTAACTATAACCCTTACCCTAACCCCTAAACCCTAACCCTAACCCCTAACTCTACCCCCTAAACCTTAACCATAACTCTAACCCTAACCCCTAAACCCTAACCCCTTAACCCTAACTATAACACTAACCCTAAACCCTAACCCCTAACCCTAACCCCCTAACCCCTAACCCTAAACCCTAACCCCTAACCCTGAACCATAACCTAACCCTAACCCTAACCCTAACCCCTACCCTAACCCAAACCCTAACCCTAAACCCTAAACCCCTAACCCTAACCCTAACCCTACCCCTAACCCTAACCCCTAACCCCTAAACCTAACCCTAACCCTAACCCTAAACCCTAACCCTACCCTAACCCCCCTAAACCTTAACCATAACTCTAACCCTAACCCAAACCCTAACCCCTTAACCCTAACTATAACACTAACCCTAACCCCTAAACCCTAACCCCTAAACCCTAAAACCCTAACCCTAACCCTAACCCCTAAACCCCTAACCCTTACCCCTAAAAACACTAACCCTAACCCCTAAACCCTAACCCTAACCCTAACCATAACTCTAACCCTAACCCCTAAACCCTAACTATAACCCTAACCCTAACCCCTAAACCCTATCCCTAACCCCTAACCCCCCCCTAACCTAACCATAACCCTAACCCTAACCCCTAAACCCTAACCCCCTTAACCCTAACTAACCTAACCCTAACCCTAAACCCTAACCCTACCTAACCCCCTAAACCTAACCAAACCCTAACCCTAACCCTAACCCTAAACCTAACCCCTA
Source organism: Hirundichthys speculiger (assembly GCA_018398805.1). Lineage (NCBI taxonomy): Eukaryota > Metazoa > Chordata > Actinopteri > Beloniformes > Exocoetidae > Hirundichthys > Hirundichthys speculiger. Next base: position 93,595 of record JAGFBZ010002254.1, read on the forward strand.
ACCCCTAAACCCTAACCAACCCCTAACCCTAACCCTAACTCTAACCCTAACCCCTAACCCTAACTATAACCCTAACCCTAACCCTAACCCTAAACCCTAACCCCTAACTCTACCCCCTAAACCTTAACCATAACGCTAACCCTAAGCCCTAAACCCTAACCCCTAACCCCTAAACCCTAACCATAACCCTAACCCCTAAACCCTAACCCTGACCCCTGACCCCTAACCCTAACCCCTTACCCTACCCCAACCTAACCCTAACTCTAACCCCTAAACCCTAACTCCTAAACCCTAACCTAACCCTAACCCTAACCCCTGACCCTTCAGCAGCGGCAGCAGCGCAGCTGCATCATCCTTCCCACATCTCCACCCATGACCTCCTCTGACTCCTCTCCACATCTCCACCCACGACCTCCTCTGACTCCTCCCCACATCTCCATCCATCACCTCCTCTGACTCCTCCCCACATCTCCACCCACGACCTCCTCTGACTCCTCCCCACATCCCCACCAGTTATGATCCTTTCATGGAGAAACATGAGATAAACATGAGGAGCCCCGACTAACGACGCTAATTAAAATCATCAATACACGTTCTGGCTGAACGCTTAATTAGTGAAGAAATACAGACGTAAAAGATTTAATCTGAATTTCAATGAAATAATCAGGTTTTTTTCTTTTTTTTTTGTTCCATTCATGCCGAGATTTGAAATGTTAGACGAGGAAACGTGAGTGAATTAATCTGCTGTTAAATGTAATTAACTCACTGAGTCCAGTTTTGCTCTTAAATTAATCATGAACACGTCTTTAATTAAGCAGGAAATCTGATTTGATTAATTTACTGTTAAAGTTCCAGTTTTTATCTTTACAAAAGCTTGTTTCCAGTAAATATTCAGAAACATCATTTAATGACTTTATTTTCTGTCCCTGCAGGATCGAGACCAGGTCCGTCCAGGATCAGGACCAGGTCCATCCAGGATCACCGAGCTTTTGTTGCAGAGCGCCGCCTGCTGCTCGCCGCCTCGTCGTGACATCACAGCGGCCTCTCAGCAAACCCGGGGTGATCACATATTGTTAGCGAACACAAATAAACTCAAAGTAAAAAGCTAATCCCTCCATTAAAACAGGATAAAGCAACACACAGCAATTACAGATAAATGGCGGTGTGACTAATCCGTCCTCGTCCCGCGGTAAGAGGACGCGCTGAGCTGCATAATCAACCCGAGGATGACATTCACTCGCCATGTTCCTCTAATGTGCTTCTGAAGCTCGTCTCTTCAGTTCTGCAGTGACGTGCAGCGTTGAACCGCTGTTAAACAAACATTTACCTCCAGCTGCGCTCGTTGCACATGTTACACTCCGTTCTTTTAAGGAAATTAAAGAGTAATTAATAATAACGCTACTGCTTGGTCGTTCAGCTCTTTATCAAAGATGTCCTTGATCCTTCACAGCAGCAGATCTACATCAGCAGATCTACAGCTGCAGATTTACAGCAGCAAATCGACATCAGCAGATCTACATCAGCAGATCTACTGCTGCAGATCTACATCAGCAGATCCACAGCAGCAGATCTACATTAGCAGAGCTACAGCAGCAGATCCACAGCAGCAGATCTACAGCAGCAGATCCAAAGCAGCAGATCTACATTAGCAGATCTACAGCAGCAGATCTAGATCAGCAGATCTACATCAGCAGATCTACATCAGCAGATCTACAGCAGAACAGACAGAGAAGCTCATCAAAGTCCAGACATCAGCCCAACTGAGACGCTGTGGTGGTACCGTCAGACCAGAACACCGGTCCAGGTCTAGGGTGGGTCCTACATCATGTATTGGATATGGAAGCCCAGTTGAGTGGACCTGACTTCATATGGAACCAGCAGGCGACTCGACTTGGAGCGTCATGTTTCAGCCCATTTCTGGTTCAGACGGACCCAGAAACAGATGTTGGTTGGATGGGTGACGGAGCCGTTCAACCAGAAGGAATGATAATTAAAGACAGTTAAAATATTTAAAAAAACATATCCAGGGTTAATGGAGACAACAGCAGCATCAGAAGAAAAACGTTAGCAGAAAGGAGGTAAGTCTGCTAACGTTAGCTACAAAACACCTGATGGAGTCAGAGAACAAGCTGGAAATCTGACCACAACTGGATCACTGACCACTAGAGGCTGCAGTTCCTCTACCGACCACTAGAGGCTGCAGTTCCTCTACCGACCACTAGAGGCTGCATTCCTCTACCTAGACCGACCACTAGAGGCTGCGGTTCCTCTACTACCGACCACTAGAGCTGCAGTTCCTCTACCAACCACTAGAGGCTAGTTCCTCTACCGACCACTAGAGGCTGCAGTTCCTCTCTACCGACCACTAGAGACTGCAGTTCCTCTACTGACCACTAGAGGCTGCAATTCCTCTACCGACCACTAGAGGCTGCAGTTCCTCTACCGACCACTAGAGGCTGCAGTTCCTCTACCCGACCACTAGAGGCTGCAGTTCCTCTACCGACCACTAGAGGCTGCATTCCTCTACTGACCACTAGAGGTGCAGTTCCTCTACCGACCACTGAGGCTGCAGTTCCTCTACCGACCACTAGAGGCCACAATTCCTCTACTGACCACTAGAGGCTGCAGTCTCTACCACTAGAGGCTGCAATTCCTCTACCGACCACTAGAGGCTGCAGTTCCTCTCCCTCTACCGACCACTAGAGGCTGCAGTTCCTGACCACTAGAGTGCAGTTCCTCTACTGACCACTAGAGACTGCAGTTCCTCTACCGACCACTAGAGGCTACAGTTCCTCTACCGACCACTAGAGGCTGCAGTTTCTCTACCGACCACTAGAGGCTGCAGTTCATCAGTCATATTAACTATCAGAGGTGTAAATCACAGATTACATCATCATAAATTACATCAATTGGATGATGACTCAACACAAGCTAATATGACGAAGTCTGTCGAGACACGATTTTAATTTGATTTGATTCAGATGATTGTGATCAACATCAGAGAGCATCATGGGTCACGAACACACACACACACACACACACACACACACACACAACACCATTTATATATATATATATATATATATATATATATATATATATATATATATATATATATCTAGTGTGTGTGTGTGTGTGTGTGTGTGTGTTTTTATTTTGATAAACTGTTTTCTTCAGGAAAGCAGCCTGAACACTGAGGTGAGGTAAAGTTTCTTTTATCTTCTCTCTGGTCAGTATTTTGTTGAAACCTTAACTGGAGCATCAGGATGGGTGTCATTTTAACTTTTTTACATTTCTGCCCCCAACACATTCAGCCTCTAGAACCATAAAAGCCGTCAGATGTACCAAAATAATTAAAGCTTCTCCAACACACATGGCTGCAGTGAGACGTCTCAGAGGAGTAAATATATCAGCTGTCAGCGGCAGAATAGTTTCATCAAGACTGACTTTAGTTAAAAAGTCAAATGAAGGATGAAGAGTCCGTCTCCTGCAGCTCATTAGAGGAGAGATGAGGCGACGCTGTCAGCTGTCAAACAGCTGCTTCCTCTGTCTGGAGGAAACCGTAGAACAACAGAACAACAACACGAAGAGCTGCTGTCGTCCACGACGACGTGACGCGGCCGGACGGAGGTTTGATTCCCGTACGGCAGCAGACTAACCTCTGAAGGGATCTGGCTCAGTCAGGAGTCATTAAACCCTCATCTGCTGCAGAGATGGAAAGATAAACTGTCAATCAAGCTGGCGCCGGTCCCTGCAGACCACCGGGGGGCGTCCCACCACGTTCTAACCAATCACACCGATCAATTTCATGTCAGGCTGAAAGAACAGACTCCCAGGCTGTCAGCTCCAGTGGACTCACCGGATCTGGTGGGGGGTCGGGGTTTAATGTTTAATGGACGCTCAGCTCCGTAGAAGTCCGTCAGTGAAGCAGGTGAGTGTAATTACGTCCGTTACCAACCTGCTCGTACATCTGCTCCCACAGATCCAGGGATTAACCCGGACCTACAGGGATTCCCTCAACTATCTGCATCTGGAACCATTCAGCTCAATTACCTCAATAAATCCGTGTCATGGAGTTAATTACTCATTCGGTTTTAATCTCAGCATCTGTGAAAACCTTCTTCCTCCTCAACAAAGTCGAGATAATAACGATGATAATAATAATAATAACTCAGAGCAGCAGCATGTGAGGCGTCCTGGCTGATGTTCTGCATCATCTGGACATCTGAGCTGATGGTCCAGATCTGGTGAGACCAGGGTTATAATTTTAAATTAGTTTTAGTTTTTATTTAGTTTTTCAAATTCACTTAGTTTTAATTTGTTTTTAGAGCAGTTTTGCTAGTTTTTTTCCGTTTATTTTTGAAATGCTTATTTTATTTTTTTTTTTTAGTTTCAGTTTAGTTTTAGTTTTATTTTGTAAATTAGGGCTGTAATTTTGGTTGGAGTGAAGCACTGAACTTTTTAAAGGCTATCAAATCTCATAATCGTGTTTTTAGTTGCTGTTTTTCTCCCGTAGGCTTCCAGCTTATCCTGCTAGTCTGGTAGCTTCTCCTTTCCAGGGGGCTAGCTTAGGCTAGCTATCCAGCTAGTCTTGGTTAGACCTTCTTTCCAGGGGCTAGCTTAGGCTAGCTTATCCAGCTAGTCTTGGTTAGCTTCTCTTTTCCAGGGGGCTAGCTTTAGGCTAGCTTATCCAGCTAGTCTTGGTTAGCCTTCTTTCCAGAGGGCTAGCTTAGGCTAGCTTATCCAGCTAGTCTTGGTTAGCCCTCTTTCCAGGGGACTATCTTATCCAGCTTGTCTTGGTTAGCCTTCGTTCCAGTGGGCTAGCTTAGGCTAGCTTTTCCCGCTAGTCTTGGTTAATACTCTTTCCAGGGGGCTAGCTTAGGCTAGCTTATCCATTTAGTCTTGGTTAGCCTTCTTTCCAGGGGGCTAGCTTAGGCTAGCTTATCCAGGTAGTCTTGGTTAGCTTCTCTTTCCAGGGGGCTAGCTTAGGCTAGCTTATCCAGCTAGTCTTGGTTAGCCCTCTTTCCAGAGGGCTAGCTTAGGCTAGCTTATCCAGCTAGTCTTGGTTAGCCTTCTTTCCAGGGGGCTAGCTTAGGCTAGCTTATCCAGCTATTCTGGTTAGCCTTCTTTCCAGGGGGCTAGCTTAGGCTACTTATCCAGCTAGTCTTGGTTAGCCCTTCTTTCCAGGGGCTAGCTTAGGCTAGCTTATCCAGCTAGTCTTGGTTAGCCCTTTTCCAGGGGGCTAGCTTAGGCTAGCCTATCCAGCTAGTCTTGGTTAGCCTTCTTTCCAGGGGGCTAGCTTAGGCTAGCTTATCCAGCTAGTCTTGGTTAATACTCTTTCCAGGGGGCTAGCTTAGGCTAGCTTATCCAGCTAGTCTTGGTTAGCCTTCTTTCCAGGGGGCTAGCTTAGGCTAGCTTATCCAGCTAGTCTTGGTTAGCCTGCTTTCTCCCAACTTTTGCCGCAGCCATCACTGCTGATCGCTTTTTTTTTTTTTTTTTTTTGCGGTTGTTGTTGTACGGAGGACCAAAGTTAGATTTCAAACATTTATGAGGAAAAGAAAATTACAACACCAAAAAAAAGGACGTTCTTGACATTATTGTAGTTAATTTTATTCCGTTTCAGTTAGTTATCGTTTTTAAAAAACTCGAAAATATTTTTTCAATTCTAGTTTTTGTTATTTCGTTGGTTTTCGTTAACGATAATAACCTCGGGTGAGACGTCATGAAACATGATCTGCTGGACATGAAGGACCAGGATGGACCTGACGACCACGGAGTCGCTGATTTCTGTCGGATCCTGAGCTCCAGCTGCGTCTCCGACGCTCCGACGCTCCGACGCTCCGACGCTCCGACGCTAAACTGAGTTCCATATTCCTGTTTAATCCTGAAGCGTAGCTGCTCTCTGACGAACGTCTGCTTTCATCAAAGAGAAAACAGCTGCATCTGGAAGCCTCCATTAAAGCCCGGTAACTAATCCAGGTGAACGCTCCTCCTCAGGTGCAGCAGAAACGAGCCGAGCCTGTTTGATGTTCGTCCGCCCACATCCTTCAACGCAGAGAAGCTGGAGAGCACAATTACTGAGCTGCACTTTACTTCTGCTTTAAACTCGACCCTTAAATCACACGCGGCTCCGCTTTGAAGGAAAAGCTCATTTTGTCTGAAAAGTAAATGATCTTCTCGCTTCCCTGCTCTCCTCTTGTTTCAGCGAGCCACGGACTCTTAATCTCTTCATGAAATGAGACTATAAACAACCAGGAAGTCAGCAGACGTCTTCTACTTCATTCCAGTGGAAAGGTTGGAGTTAGCCTTGGGTGGTTACAGTTAGCTGTTAGCGCTTCATGCTCCAGCGGTCTGGCAGCGGCAGGAGAACCTTCAAAGGTGGCGTATCTGTCCAGGCAGCACGGTGAGGGATCTTTTTCAGATTTTCTTCCTGGTTTTTGGAAAGCGTTCCTTCATCCTGCTGAGAGCAGAGATGATGTTGTAGTCCAGACTCCTTCTGAGGTCCAACTGAAACCAGCTTTGATGCTGGAACCGAATACAGTCACCTGGAGGAGATTTATGATCTCCAGATCCGGTTAGAGGTGTGTTGAAACGATGCCAAGAAGGAAACCACTGGAGACATTCTGAGCTCCCTGCAGATCCAGGAGATCCCAGCATATCCCAGTAGATCCAGTAGATCCCAGCAGATCCAATAGATCCCAGCAGATCCCAGCAAGTCCAACTGATCTCAGAAGATCCCAGTGGATCCAATAGATCCCAGCAGATCCATGAATTGCAGCAGGTCTCAGCAGATCCAGTAGATCCCAACAGATCTGAGCAGACTCCCGCAGACCCAGCAGATCCTAGCAGATTCTAGTAGATCCCAACAGACCCCTGCAGATCCAGAAGATCCCAGCAGATCATAGCAGATTCTAATATATCCCAACAGACCCCTGCAGATCCAGAAGAGCCCAGCAGATCCAGTAGACCCCAGTAGATCCTAGCAGACTCCAGCAGACCAGAAGATCCCAGCAGACCCAATAAATCCCAGCAGATCTATGAATTCCAGCAGATCTCAGCAGATCCAGTAGATTCAAACAGATCCGAGCAGACTCCGGCAGATCCAGCAGATCCAGAAGATTCCAGCAGACCCAGCAGATCCTAGCAGATTCTACTAGATCCCGACAGACCCCTGCAGATCCAGAAGATCTCAGCAGATCCCAGCAGATCCCAGTAGATCCCAGCAGACCCCAGCAGAACCAGAAGATTCCAGCAGATCCATAATATCCTAGCAGATTCTAGTAGATCCCAACAGACCTCTGCAGATCCAGAAGATCCCAGAAGATCCCAGCAGATCCCAGCAGACCCAAGCAGATCCAGAAGATCCCAGCAGATCCAGTAGACCCCAGTAGATCCCAGCAGACCCCAGCAGATCCAGAAGATCCCAGCAGATCCAGCAGATCCCAGGAGATCCAACAGACCCCAGCAGATCCAGAAGATCCCAGCAGATCCCAGATCCAGGATCCAGAAGATCCCAAATGACACGTGTTGTAGGTGGAAGAAAGTCAGACTCCACCCCCCCAACACCAGATTCTGGTTAAAGCTCCCCACCGGTTTGTTTGACATCGGTGACGTCGGTTCCAGCCAACATGCTTCAAACCTCTTCAGAAACCTAAAGGTGACATGAGAGGCGTTTGTCCAGGTCTCCGTCTACGATCACAACCAGGAACTGTGGTGTTTTTGTGTCACCCTGGTCCAGGATCTCCAGGATCTCCTCGGACCTTCATGTAGAACTTCTGAGGACCAGAAAGAGTCCGACTCCAGCCTGGTGTCAGTGACGTCATCCTGCAGTTCATTTTCTCATCTCAGTGGAGGATCTTCCTCGGCTGCAGTTTGGGCCTAATGAAGCAAAAACTACACAACAAGCCGTTTGTGTTGTTTTAATGAAATGACTAAACTTGTCCTGGAGGCGAATGTCAGCAGACGAGTGTTGAATACATTTACACCGACGGAGGAGCTTTGTTGTCTCCTCTCATAACGCCGCACGGAGACGCTTGTCGCTAAATTAAAGTGTTTGAAATCCAGAGTGATGAAACTGCTCCCAACATCCTGCCCTGAGGAGGAACAGAACCAGCGCTGTCCTCGGTTCTACCGGTCCGTCTGCCGCTGGGGGGACATGGGGGGGGTCTGGGTACCCCACCAGACATGTCCTCGGTTCTACCGGCTGGGGGGGACATGGGGGGGTCTGGGTACCCCACCAGTACCTGTCCTCTGGTTCTACCGGTCCGTCTGCTGCTGGGGACATGGGGGGGTCTGGGTACCCCACCTGTCCTCTGTTCTACCACCCAGTCCATCTGCTGGGGGACATGGGGGGTCTGGGTACCCCACCAGTAGTGTCCTCTGTTCTACCAGTCATCTGCTGGGGACTGGGGACATGGGGGGGGGGGGGGGGTCTGGGTACCCCACCAGTAGTGTCCTCGGTTCTACCAGATCTGCTGCTGGGGACATGGGGGGATCTGGGTACCCCACCAGTAGTGTCCTCTGTTCTACCAGACCGTCTCTGCTGGGGACATGGGGGGGGTCTGGGTACCCACCAGACATGTCCTCGGTTCTACAGGACCGTCTGCTGGGGACATGGGGGGGGGGGTCCTCCTGGATGCTCTGGACCCTGAAGGTCTGGAAACATTTTCTCTCTCTGGGTTCACTCCTCCATCACACCTCCTCATTTATCTCTCACTCTTTACTTCCATTTCTCCTTCAGCTGGAACCAGTAGGACGTTTGGCATTTCTTATTTATTCACCATCCATTCATTCATTCATTCATCTATCAATATCTATCTATCATTCTATCATCTATCTATCTATCATCTATTATCTATCTATCTATCTATCTATTCATCTATCTATCCAATCATCCATCTCTCCATCCATCCATCCATCCATCCATCTATCCATCTATCCATCTCCATCCATCCATCCATTCATTCATCCATCTATCCATCCATCTATCCATCCATAAATCCATCCAAATCCATCTATCCATCCATCCATCCATCCATCCATCCATCCATCCATCTATCCATCCATCCATCCATCCATCCATCCATCCATCCATCCATCCAATCATCCATCTCCATCCATCCATCATCTATCATCCATCCATCCATTCCATTCCATCCATCGCCATCCATCCATCCATCCTTCATCCATCTATCCATCCCATCCATCCATCCAAATCCATCCAGCCATCCAGATCCATCCATCATAGCCATCATCCATCATCATCCATCAATCCATCCATCCATCCATCCATCCATCCATCCATCATCCATCATCCATCCATCCATCCATCCATTCATCCATCTATCCATCCATCCCATCGACCATCCATCCTCCATCCATCTCCATACAATCCAATTCATCCATCATCCAGCATCCATCCATCCATCCAGCCATCCATCATCCATCATCCAGCCATCCATCCATCATCCATCCATCCATCCATCCATAATTCCATCATCCATATCCATCCATATCCAAATCCATCCATCCCATCCACCATCCAATCCATCCATCCATCCATCATCCATCCATCTCCATCATCCATCTCCATCCATAAATCCATTATCCATCCATTATTCACATCCATTATCCATCTATCCATAACCATCCATCCATCCAACCATCCATCCATCCATCCATCATCCATCTCCATCCATATATCATCCATCCATCCATCCATCCTCCATCCATCCATCCATCCATCCATCCATCATCCATCCATCCATCCATCCATCCATCCATCCATCCATCCATCATCCATCCATCCATCCATCCATCCATCATCCATCCATCCATATCCATCCATATCCATCCATCCATCCATCCATCCATCCATCATCATCATCCATCCAAATCCATCCATCATCATCCATTCATCCATCCATCCATCCATCATCATCCATCATCCATCCATACCCATCCATCCATCCAAAAAATCCATCTGTCCATGGTCTCTCTCATGGAAACCTGATCTCTCTAGCAGGTTCTGGTTCTGGTCTCAGAGGTGTTCAGGACTCATCTTAACCAGGTGAACCTCCTCACCTGGCCCGGTCAGGGTTCAGGGTCAGTGACTCTGCTGAGTCTCTCCTGGATGAGTGAACTTCTCCTCTTATCTCTGAGGGACCAGCCACCCTGCAGAGGAAACTCATCTCAGCCACTTGTATCCTCCACCTGGTTCTCTCCATCACTACCCACAGTTCCATAGGTGAGGAGATCCACCTGTTGACTCAGTCCAGATTGCTGTGGACCCGTCCAGGTTCTGCTCCATTCTTTCATCTCTAATCAAAAGACCCTGAGATACTTAAACTCCTCCACTTGAAGCAGAACCTCACTCCCAACTGGAAGAGGACCTTCCACCCTTCTCTGACTGAGAACCTTGGTTCTGATTTGGTGGTTCTGATTCTCACCCACCGTCTGCTGGACCGTCTCCAGCAGGAGCTGAAGGTCTTGGCTTCATAATGCCAACAGGACCGCATCGAACCCAAACAGCAGAGATGAAACACCTCCACTCCCTGGCTGCACCTGGAGAGACCAGCCCTGGTCCAGTCCAAGTCCCACCTGGAACGACTTCCTCACGTCCGTATGGTCCAAACTCTGTTCGTACGGGGTCTGAATGACCCGTAATAACTGACCTGGTTCCCCACAAAGAACTCAGGGGTTCACAGCCTGCAGAAATATGACCTCCTGAGATACGGTTTAGAGAATGAACTCCTCAAACTCATGTGGACGGTTGGGAAGCTCCTCCCATCGCTTAAACAACCTGAACCCACCGACGCGAGTCTGAGGTTTAATCAAATCTGTTCACGCCGGCTCCGACCATAACTCCGACCATAACTCCGACCATAACTCCGACCATAACTCCGACCATAACTCCGACCATAACTCCGACCATAACTCCGACCATAACTCTGCCGCATGTCTCACCAGCTGATGACAAATACTTCGGAGAAAACTTTCCTCTCAGCAGTTTTGCAACCGAGTCGACCGCAGCCAGTTAACCCTTCGTTCAGCGACGTTCAGGACAGTAGAGACGAGAACTGATGCTGCCGTTGACATTTATGGCTCTAGGGACCTGATGTGGACCAAACTAGACCTTATCTGGGTTGTGGGACAGGCTGATGTGGTCCAGATGTGGGCCAGAGAGTGCAGATGTGGACCACGCTTGGGCCAATAACTCTGCACGACATCACACCCTCCAGACAGATGCTAATTTAGCACAAAGGTGGTCCAACTGAAACTGAGGTGGGTGTGGCCTCCAGTACGACTGATGGTAAAACGTTTAAGTGTGTTGAGACTAAAACTGAACTTGTTGAAGGTGGAGATGAAGATGACAGTGATGGAGACACCCGTCTATATAGATGTCATCCCAGTCTGACCTCCACCCGTCTATATAGACGTCATCCCAGCGTTGACCTCCACCTGTCTATATAGACGTCATCCCAGCGTTGAATCCACCCGTCTATATAGACGTCATCCCAGCGTTGACCTCCACCTGTCTATATAGACGTCATCCCAGCGTTGACCTCCACCCGTCTATATAGACGTCATCCCAGCGTTGACCTCCACCCGTCTATATAGACGTCATCCCAGCGTTGACCTCCACCCGTCTATATAGACGTCATCCCAGCGTTGACCTCCACCCGTCTATATAGACGTCATCCCAGCGTTGACCTCCACCCGTCTATATAGACGTCATCCCAGCGTTGACCTCCACCCGTCTATATAGACGTCATCCCAGCGCGTTGACCTCCACCTGTCTATATAGACGTCATCCCAGCGTTGACCTCCACCCGTCTATATAGACGTCATCCCAGCGTTGACCTCCACCCTTCTATATAGACGTCATCCCAGCGTTGACCTCCACCCGTCTATATAGACGTCATCCCACGTTGACCTCCCCACCCTTCTATATAGACGTCATCCCGGCGTTGACCTCCACCCGTCTATATAGACGTCATCCCAGCGTTGACCTCCACCTGTCTATATAGACGTCATCCCAGCATTGACCTGACCTCCACCCGTCTATATAGACGTCATCCCAGGCGTTGACCTCCACCCGTCTATATAGACGTCATCCCAGCGTTGACCTCCACCCGTCTATATAGACGTCATCCCATCCAGCGTTGACCTCCACCCATCTATATAGACGTCATCCCAGCGTTGACCTCCACCCGTCTATATAGACGTCATCCCAGCGTTGACCTCCACCTGTCTATATAGACGTCATCCCAGCGTTGACCTCCACCTCTGTCTATATAGACGTCATCCCAGCGTTGACCTCCACCCGTCTATATAGACGTCATCCCAGCGTTGACCTCCACCCTGTCTATATAGACGTCATCCCAGCGTTGACCTCCACCCGTCTATATAGAAGTCATCATCCCAGCGTTGACCTCCACCTGTCTATATAGACGTCATCCCAGCGTTGACCTCCACCCGTCTATATAGACGTCATCCCAGCGTTGACCTCCACCCGTCTATATAGACGTCATCCCAGCGTTGACCTCCACCTGTCTATATAGACGTCATCCCCAGCGTTGACCTCCACCCGTCTATATAGACGTCATCCCAGCGTTGACCTCCACCTGTCTATATAGACGTCATCCCAGCGTTGACCTCCACCCCTATATAGACGTCATCCCAGCGTTGACCTCCACCCGTCTATATAGACGTCATCCCAGCGTTGACCTCCACCTGTCTATATAGACGTCATCCCAGCGTTGACCTCCACCCGTCTATATAGACGTCATCCCAGCGTTGACCTCCCCACCTTTCTATATAGACGTCATCCCAGCGTTGACCTCCACCTGTCTATATAGACGTCATCCCACGTTGACCTCCACCCGTCTATATAGACGTCATCCCAGCGTTGACCTCCACCCTTCTATAGACGTCATCCCAGCGTTGACCTCCACCCGTCTATATAGACGTCATCCCAGCGTTGACCTCCACCCTGTCTATATAGACGTCATCCCAGCGTTGACCTCCACCTGTCTATATAGACGTCATCCCAGCGTTGACCTCCACCCGTCTATATAGACGTCATCCCAGCGTTGACCTCCACCCGTCTATATAGACGTCATCCCAGCGTTGACCTCCACCCCGTCTATATAGACGTCATCCCAGCGTTGACCTCCACCCGTCTATATAGACGTCATCATCCCAGCGTTGACCTCCACCTGTCTATATAGACGTCATCCCAGCGTTGACCTCCACCTGTCTATATAGACGTCATCCCAGCGTTGACCTCCACCCTGTCTATATAGACGTCATCCCAGCGTTGACCTCCACCTGTCTATATAGACGTCATCCCAGCGTTGACCTCCACCCGTCCACCCGTTCTATATAGACGTCATCCCAGCGTTGACCTCCACCCGTCTATATAGACGTCATCCCAGCGTTGACCTCCACCCGTCTATATAGACGTCATCCCAGCGTTGACCTCCACCCACCCGTCTATATAGACGTCATCCCAGCGTTGACCTCCACCTGTCTATATAGACGTCATCCCAGCGTTGACCTCCACCCTGTCTATATAGACGTCATCCCAGCGTTGACCTCCACCTGTCTATATAGACGTCATCCAGCGTTGACCTCCACCCGTCTATATAGACGTCATCCCAGCGTTGACCTCCACCCGTCTATAGACGTCATCCCAGCGTTGACCTCCACCCGTCTATATAGACGTCATCCCAGCGTTGACCTCCCACCTGTCTATATAGACGTCATCCCAGCGTTGACCTCCACCCGTCTATATAGACGTCATAGACCGTCATCCGGCGTTGACCTCCACCCGTCTATATAGACGTCATCCCAGCGTTGACCTCCACCCGTCTATATAGACGTCATCCCAGCGTTGACCTCCACCCGTCTATATAGACGTCATCCCAGCGTTGACCTCCACCCGTCTATATAGACGTCATCCCAGCGTTGACCTCCACCCGTCTATATAGACGTCATCCCAGCGTTGACCTCCACCCGTCTATATAGACGTCATCCCAGCGTTGACCTCCACCCTGTCTATATAGACGTCATCCCAGCGTTGACCTCCACCCGTCTATATAGACGTCATCCCAGCGTTGACCTCCACCTGTCTATATAGACGTCATCCCAGCGTTGACCTCCACCCGTCTATATAGACGTCATCCCATCCCAGCGTTGACCTCCACCTGTCTATATAGACGTCATCCCAGCGTTGACCTCCACCTGTCTATATAGACGTCATCCCAGCGTTGACCTCCACCCGTCTATATAGACGTCATCCCAGCGTTGACCTCCACCCGTCTATATAGACGTCATCCCAGCGTTGACCTCCACCTGTCTATATAGACGTCATCCCAGCGTTGACCTCCACCCGTCTATATAGACGTCATCCCAGCGTTGACCTCCACCCGTCTATATAGACGTCATCCCAGCGTTGACCTCCACCCGTCTATATAGACGTCATCCCAGCGTTGACCTCCACCCGTCTATATAGACGTCATCCCAGCGTTGACCTCCACCCGTCTATATAGACGTCATCCCAGCGTTGACCTCCACCCGTCTATATAGACGTCATCCCAGCGTTGACCTCCACCCGTCTATATAGACGTCATCCCGGCGTTGACCTCCACCCGTCTATATAGACGTCATCCCAGCGTTGACCTCCACCGTCTATATAGACGTCATCCCAGCGTTGACCTCCACCCGTCTATATAGACGTCATCCCGGCGTTGACCTCCACCCGTCTATATAGACGTCATCCCGGCGTTGACCTCCACCCGTCTATATAGACGTCATCCCAGCGTTGACCTCCACCCGTCTATATAGACGTCATCCGTGCGTCGACCTCCACCCGTCTAACCCTAACCCAGATCCATCCATCAGGGTTACCAACCCTAACCCTGACCCAGGTTTCTTCCTCTTAAAGGGGAGTTTTTTTTTACTTGACTTGTTTCTTTAATTAGGGTTTAATAACAGTTTTTGTAACTTATAGTTGCTCAGGGGTCTTGATTTGTGTCTCTGAATAGCTTCTTGAGATAATTTGTGTTGGAATAGAAACTATACAGACAAAGCTGAATTGAACCGTAATATTTCTAACTAGTGGACAACTTCAGGACGTCTGGTGGGACTGCAGCAGGTTTGGAGGTGAGGACACTCTCATCCCTTCTCAGTTGTCCCTATCACTCTGTCTGTCTGTCAATCCAAAAAAAAAGTAGAAGACGTCAGTCTCCAGGAGACCAACCTGCAGGTTACTGCTTTCATGTCTTTCACGGGACATTTTTGACCTGATACGGGTGGACGTCCTCCTGAGAGGACCAATGTTTGATTCAGATATTTAAATTCTCATCAGTTCACCTGTTGGCTGTCAGGACATGAACCAGGTGATCACCTGTCAGAGAGAGAAACCGTCCTCCAAGGAGCTGGACGGACTGAAGCAGAATAAATCCATAGACTGGTATATTCCAAGGACAGTGGGCCTGATTGATCCGGTGTGACTGATTAACAGTTATTGATCTAAGTTCTCTGGGCTCTGACTCAGGTCTGCAGGTTGACGGTGTCCTCCAGGACCGGAGGTGTCTCATCACAGCTGTGTTTTCCCCGGTCCCCCTGGACGTCGGACAGACCAGAATCTAATTACGCTCAGCGCCGCAGTCACAACACATCGGCGGGACATTCCTCCCGCTGTCACGCCGCCGCTCTTCCCGGGGTTTTATCTCCTCGTAGAGGAACCCAGATGGCTCTGCGGAGCTGATGTGTTCAGGACTAAATGGGCCGTGAACATTTGGTCCTGACCTCCTGAAAGAGAAAACATCTAAAAAAAAAAAATAAAGAGAGAAAAAATGTGCGCCGCCGTCTGTGAGTCCTGCAGAGCTTTTTCCTCCGACGCCGTTTCAGCTCCCGTTGATGAAACTCTCTCAGTGAGACGCACGCCAGCGTGGCAGGAAGTTAATAGCCGGAGTAATCCGCCGTCAAGCGTTGGGACTCCACAGGGAGACGTCAGGGCGGACATATGGACGGAGGACATATGGACGGAGGCCGTGCCACGTCCTTTACAGATAAAGCCAGCAACAATAGCGCCGGAGCGGCCGTCAACGCCACCCGTCACATCAGCTGCTTTCAAACGCCGCGGCTCTTAATGTCTGGAAACTCAGAGACCCGTCACAGCTGCTGCTGCGTTTGATGCAGGAGAAGAAGAAGAAGAAGGAGCTGGAAACTTTAACGTGTGTGTGGATGTAAAAACATCTGGTTGCAGCAGGTCTCAGTCGCTGATGAAACTGAGCAAAAAAAAACCTCTAAATTCATCATCTGGCTGTTTCCACTTTCAACTATGACATCACACATCACATGATCTCCCGATGTCCCGCAGCCCGACGTGGCTACGCTAATTACACGGATAATTACTGAAGCATCTTCAGCGGGCGCCGACAGCTGGGTGGTGGGAACTGCTGCCAGCTGTGATGTTTGACCGCAGTTCACGTCAGCTAACGGCAGCGTTTATTCATTAGCGTTAGCGTTAGCATTCGTTTAACGAGTGGCAGAAGAATCACTGACGGCCTTAAACACCCACAGTGGTCATGTGATTAAACCAAGCTACAACTGCAGATCTAGAAGGTCCATCTGAACCAGGGATGTCAGACCGTCCTGACTCTGACCCTGATTCTGACCCTGACCCTGATCCATCCTCCATCCTGGTTCTCATCAAAGTGCTGCTTCTGAACTGGGAAACAGACACAGCTTCTGTGAATCTGAGACCGCCAGTGATGTTTATCCCTAACCCTGACTCTCAAACACTGATCCCTAACCCTGATCCCCAAACCCTGACTCCCTAACCCTGACTCCCTAACCCTGACTCCCTAACCCTGACTCCCTAACCCTGACTCCCTAACCCTGACTCCCAACATTGACTCCCTAACCCTGACTCCCTAACCCTGACTCCCTAACCCTGACTCCTAACCCTGACTCCCAACATTGACTCCCTAACCCTGACTCCCTAACCCTGACTCCCTAACCCTGACTCCCTAACACTGACTCCCAACATTGACTCCCAAACGCTGATCCCGAACCCGGACATTAAAACCCTGACTCCCTAACCCTGATCCCCAAACCCTGACTCCCAAACCCTGACTCCCTAACTCTGACTCCCTAACTCTGACTCCCAAACACTGACTCCCTAACCCAGACATTAAAACCCTGACTCCCTAACCCTGACTCCCTAACCCTGATCCCCAAACCCTGACTCCCTAACCCTGACTCCCTAACCCTGACTCCCAAACCCTGACTCCCTAACCCTGACCCCCTAACCCTGACTCCCTAACCCTGACTCCCTAACCCTGACTCCCTAACCCTGACTCCCTAACCATGACTCCCTAACCCTGATCCCCAAACCCTGACTCCCTAACCCTGACTCCCAACATTGACTCCCAAACACTGATCCCGAACCCCGGACATTAAAACCCTGACTCCCTAACCCTGACTCCCAAACACTGGCTCCCAAACACTGACTCCCTAACCCTGATCCACTAATCCAGACCCCTAACTCTGACTCCCTAACACTAACACCCTAACCATGACCCCCAAACCCTGACTCCCTAAAACTGACCCCCAAACCCTGACTCCCTAACCCTGACTCCCTAACAGTGACCCCCGAACCCCTGACCCCCAAACCCTGACCCCGTAAACCTGAACCCTGACCCTGAAGGTTGGGGAAGCTGACTCATCCTCAAGGCCAGGTGACGTCGTGGAGATGAAGCTGGACTCTCTGACGATGGTGTCAGAGAGGACGACGCTGTCCAAGCTTCAGGTCATCCTGGACAACGTGGACCACCAACTTTACAATGTTCTGGTCAGATACAGGAACACAGTCAGAACTGGACCGAAGCTACCAGGATGCACCACAGATTCCCAAATACATGAACTACATGAGAAACCTCCTCCTCTCTGGATAAAGCTTTATGTTCGTTATGTTCACTGACCACAAACCAGCTAAAACATGGCGTCCTCTGGTCCCGTGTTGTGAATCGCCCACCTGGGGTCACTAATGTGGTTGGTCCAGGTGGAACCAGATCAGACACCTGCTTTAGGCCCATTTATCACCCTTGAACCTGATCAGAACCTGACAAGGCCAACGTAGAACCAGTAGACGGCCACTAATACCTCAGATGGACCCTAGCATCAGATCACCTGTTACCTGCCAGCGTTACTTGTGACATCATCAGAATCCAGCCACGCCTCTCTGTCTCTGCTACACTGTTAACTTACCAACCGTTTAATTTGAATTTCTCATTTTCCTAATGAGTCTTCCTCGACTGAGGCTGCTGCAATTAGGTAAATTGGCTTTTGGTTTCCGAGGCTGAATCTCAGAAGTTTCCCTCGTTAGGAGGCGGCGTGAGCAGATGGAAAAATACCATCTGGACGAGCTCATCTTCACAAGCAGAAAAATGTGTTTATTCTGACTGAGAACGCTGCCAGCTGGAGTTTAAATACAGACTCTTAGCAGTCGGCAGCTCTTATTGGGAATCTGTCACCGGATCCAGAGTTGCTAGAACTTTCTGCAGCTCCAAACAACAGTCTGACAGCCCGGAACTTTTTTTTTGATGTGTTTCAGGACTTTAGTTGGAGGAAAGCGAGAAGTTTCTGCTTCTGTTTCCAGCAAATGAAGCGCAGCGCGTTGATGCTAAATGACAGGTGGAGACGGGTCAGAACCAGCCTCCAGAACTAAGGGAGGATGGACAGATCAGAGCTGCCGCCACCGCCCTGCAGCACCTGATGGGTTACGGTTAGGGGTCAGGGGTTAGAGATTAGGGTTGGGGGTTAGAGTTACAGTTATCAGTTAGCGGTTAGCAGTTAGGGGTCAGGGGTCATGGAGAGGACATGGAGAGACATACAGCTGTAGACACAACCATGCAACGGTCACGTGATCTCAAAACCTTCACGTAGACTCACAACCTCCTAAAACTGCTGACAAGCTCATCCTGAGGGATGAAGACAGACCAGAACTGCTGCAAAGCTGGACCATGCTGGACCATGCTGGACCACGTTGGACCGCACTGGACCACATGAGACCACGCTGGACCACATGAGACCACGCTGGACCACATGAGACCACTGGACCACATGAGAGCTGCTGGACCACAAGAGACCATGCTGGACCACATGAGTCCTGCTGGACCACACGAGACCATGCTGGACCACATGAGTCCTACTGGACCACGCTGGACCACGCTGGACCACACGAGACCACGTTGGACCATGCTGGACCACGCTGGACCACATGAGACCATGCTGGACCACACGAGACCACGTTGGACCATGCTGGACCACGCTGGACCACACTACACCACGCTGGACCACACGAGACCACACTGAACCATGCTGGACCATGCTGGACCATGTTGGACCATGCTGGACCACACGAGACCACGTGGACCATGTTGGACCATGCTGGACCACACCAGACCACGCTGGACCACACGAGGACCACGCTGGACCACGAGACCACGTGGACCACACGAGACCACGTTGGAACATGCTGGACCACACGAGTCCTGCTGGACCACACGAGACCATGCTGGACCACATGAGACCATGCTGGACCATGCCGGACCATGCTGGACCAAGCTGGACCACACGAGACCATGCTGGACCACATGAGTCCTACTGGACCACGCTGGACCACGCTGGACCACACGAGACCACGTTGGACCATGCTGGACCACGCTGGACCACATGAGACCATGCTGGACCACACGAGACCACGTTGGACCATGCTGGACCACGCTGGACCACACTACACCACGCTGGACCACACGAGACCACACTGAACCATGCTGGACCATGCTGGACCATGTTGGACCATGCTGGACCACACGAGACCACGTTGGACCATGTTGGACCATGCTGGACCACACCAGACCACGCTGGACCACACGAGACCACGCTGGACCACACGAGACCACGTTGGACCACACGAGACCACGTTGGAACATGCTGGACCACACGAGTCCTGCTGGACCACACGAGACCATGCTGGACCACATGAGACCATGCTGGACCATGCCGGACCATGCTGGACCAAGCTGGACCACACGAGACCATGCTGGACCATGCTGGACCATGCTGGACCACACAAGACCACGCTGGACCACGCTGGACCACACGAGACCAGGTTGGACCACACGAGACCACGCTGGACCACACGAGACCACACTGAACCATGCTGGACCATGCTGGACCATGTTGGACCATGCTGGACCACACGAGACCACGTTGGACCATGTTGGACCATGCTGGACCACACCAGACCACGCTGGACCACACGAGACCACGCTGGACCACACGAGACCACGTTGGACCACACGAGACCACGTTGGAACATGCTGGACCACACGAGTCCTGCTGGACCACACGAGACCATGCTGGACCACATGAGACCATGCTGGACCATGCCGGACCATGCTGGACCAAGCTGGACCACACAAGACCACGCTGGACCACGCTGGACCACACGAGACCACGTTGGACCACACGAGACCACGCTGGACCACACAAGACCACGCTGGACCACACGAGACCACACGAGACCACGCTGGACCACACTACGACCACGACCACGCTGGACCACACGAGACCACGTTGACCACCACAGACCACGCTGGACCACACGAGACCACGTTGGACCACGCTGGACCACACGAGACCACGTTGGACCACACGAGCTAGACCACGCTGGACCACACGAGACCACGTTGGACCACGCTGGACCACACAAGACCACGCTGGACCACACGAGACCACGCTGGACCACACGAGACCACGCTGGACCACACGAGACCACGTTGGACCACACAAGACCACGCTGGACCACACGAGACCACGTTGGAACATGCTGGACCACACGAGTTCTGCTGGACCACACGAGACCATGCTGGACCACATGAGACCATGCTGGACCATGCCGGACCATGCTGGACCAAGCTGGACCACACAAGACCACGCTGGACCACGCTGGACCACACGAGACCACGCTGGACCACGCTGGACCACACGAGACCACGCTGGACCACACGAGACCACGCGAGACCACGCTAGACCACACGAGACCATGCTGGACCATGCTGGACCACATGAAACCACGCTGGACCACATGAGACCACGATGGACCACGCTGGACCACGCTGGACCACGCTGGACCACATGAGACCACGCTGGACCACGCTGGACCACGCTGGACCACGCTGGACCACATGAGACCACGCTGGACCACACGAGACCACGCGAGACCACACGAGACCATGCTGGACCATGCTGGACCACACAAGACCACGTTGGACTACAGCTGTTGGACCTCAGCTGAAGGCAGAAAAAGCAACAACCTCCACATCTGATGAGCCTCTATGATTATTACAATATTATTATTATTATCATTATTATTAATATCCATCCATCCATCCATCCATCCATCCATCATCTAAACCCGTTTCATCCTTGAAGGGTCACATGGATCTGCTGGAGTCTGTCCCAGCCGTCTACGGGTGAAAGGCACGGTCAAGACAGGTCGCCAGTCCATCGCAGGGCCATTATTAATATTATGATTATAATTGTTGTTGTTGTTGTTGTTGTTGTTATTATTGTTGTTGTTGTTGTTTCCAGCTGCAGTTTTGTTGATAAACAACAGCACATCCTGATGTCACGTGACCACAGCTGGAGCTGCTGCAGGACTGAACTGAAACGAGCAGACATTAATTAAAGAAGTGCTGAATGAGCAGTTTAGCTTTATTTCCTTTATTTCCTTCAGTTCTTCAGTTCTGTCGTTTCTTCTGAATCCTCTGATATTATTATTATAATAATAATAATTATTATTATTATTATTATCTTTTTTATTATTATTATATTCGTATATTGTGACTAATCTCAGATCTGCTCTGACAGTCTGAAGAACCAAAAACTCAAACAGGATTTCCAGCTAAAAAACAAAAACTTCAGTTAAAGTTAAACGTCGCGCCTCTGGGCTCTTTTTTTCTTTTGTTTTGTTTTAGTATCTTGTAATTTAATTAAATCTATAAAACATCCAGTTATACCCCCCCCCCCCCCCCCCCCCCCCCCCCCCCCCCCACCCCCCCCCCCCCCCCCCACCCCAGAATCTTCAGCTCCTCCATTAGCAGAGCAAACTCGGAGCTGCAGGGCTTCATGGAGACTTTCTCATTTCTCCTTTATTATGTCGACTAAACAAAGCTCCTGCAGAGCGGAACTACCGGGACTACCGGGACTACCGGGATTACCGGGAGTACCGGGAGTACCGGGAGTACCAGGAGTATCGGGAGTACCGGGACACTCAGGACTACCGTGACTCTTAGGACTACCGAGACTCTCAAGACTACCGGGACTCTTAGGACTACCGAGACTCTCAGGACTACCGGGACTACTGGGACTCTCAGGACTTACGGGACTACCGGGACCACCAGGACTACCGAGACTCTCAGGGACTACCGGGACTCTCAGGATTTACGGGACTACCGGGACTACCGGGATTACCGGGAGTACCGGGACACTCAGGACTACTGAGACTCTCAGGACTACCGGGACTACCGGGACTCTTAGGACTACCGAGACTCTCAGGACTACCAGGACTACCGGGACTACCGGGACCACCAGGACTACCGGGACTACCGGGACTCTCAGGACTACCGGGACTACCGGGACTCTTAGGACTACCGAGACTCTCAGGACTACCAGGACTACCGGGACTCTCAGGACTACCGGGACTACCGGGACTCTCAGGACTACCAGGACTACCGGGACTCTCAGGACTACCAAGACTCTCAGGACTATCGGGACTCTCAGGACTACCGGGACTACCGGGACTACCGAGACTCTCAGGACTACCGGGAATCTCAGGACTACTGGGACTACCGGGACTACCGGGACTACCGGCACTACCGGGACTCCCGGGACTACCGGGACTCTCAGGACTACCGGGACTCTCAGGACTCTCAGGACTACCGGGACTACCGGGCCCGTGGTCCTAACGACTCCTACATAAATAAATAATGTCATCACTGTGCACGTGTGTCCCGCGTCATCAGGCCTGATGTGAGAGGAGACTCGGTCACGTGACAGACTCCTCATCACTCAGACGGTAATGAGACGCCGTTTCCGTTAACGGCCCGTTGGCATCGTTGGCCGGGGGGCCAGATGAGCTGGCGGCGCCGCAGCTCCGGGTTTCCCGCCTCGACGGTGCGCTCAGATCAAAGTGGCGATGAGAGCAGTTCTACTGGGAGAGAGGCGGGAAAATCCCTTTTAATTCGCTCTGATCCGCCGGTTTACAGCCGGTTTACAGCCGCTGAGCTCCGCTTGGTTTCCAGGTGTTTAATCTCCAGACATCCGGGTTTATTTCAGAGCCGCTGAATGGAGGCTTTACTGCAGGAACGCGGCCTCACCGGCACCAGCGGCTCTCAGGGGTCTGGACCGGACCGGTCGGGCTTTCAGGGTCCTGGAACAGGATTCGGTTTCTGGCGGATGACGGATCAGGACTCAGCTTCAGTCCAAACCAGGCATCTTTACCCCGAATCTGTTACCATGGTAACTGTCTCCTCCCCATCAGGACGTGGATCAGATGTTGGAGACATCTGGACCAGGACTCAGTGTTCGAGAACTGAACTGATGATCGACTAAGAACTGATTTATTGATCACAGATTCAGTTCAGATTATTTATTTAACTGTTATTTTTCTGCAAACGTCAGTTTTCTGAATAACAATCCAGAACCTGGTCTGGATCAGAACCTGGTCTGGACCAGAAAACTGGTCTGGATCAGATACTGGTCTGGATCAGGAAATGGATCTGGACCAAAAAAACTGGTCTAGACCAGAAACTTATCTGGATCAGAACCTGGTCTGGATCAGAAAACTGGTCTGGACCAGAAAACCAATCTAGATTAGAAAACTGGTCTGGACCAGAAACTTATCTGGATCAGAACCTGGTCCGGACCAGAAAACCGGTCGGGATCAGATACTGGTCTGGATCAGGAAACGGATCTGGACCAAAAAACTGGTCTGGACCAGAAACTTATCTGGATCAGAACCTGGTCTGGATCAAAAAAACTGGTCTGGACCAGAAACTTATCTGGATCAGAACCTGGTCTGGATCAGAAAACTGGTCTGGACCAGAAAACCAATCTAGACCAGAAAACTGGTCTGGACCAGAAACTTATCTGGAACAGAACCTGGTCCGGACCAGAAAACTGGTCTGGATCAGGAAACGGATCTGGACCAAAAAACTGGTCTGGATCAGAACCTGGTCCAGACCAGAAAACTGGTCTGGATCAGATACTGGTCTGGATCAGGAAACGGATCTGGACCAAAAAACTGGTCTGGACCAGAAACTTATCTGGATCAGAACCTGGTCTGGATCAGAAAACTGGTCTGGACCAGAAATTTATCTGTATCAGAACCTGGACTGGACCAGAAAACTGGTCTGGACCAGAAAACCGATCTCGACCAGAAAACTGGTCTGGACCAGAAACTTATCTGGATCAGAACCTGGTCTGGATCAGAAAACTGGTCTGGACCAGAAAACCAATCTAGACCAGAAAACTGGTCTGGACCAGAAACTTATCTGGAACAGAACCTGGTCTGGACCAGAAAACTGGTCTGGATCAGAAAACTGATCTAGACCAGAAAACTGGTCTGGACCAGATACTGGTCTGGATCAGAACCTTGTCTGGACCAGAAAACCGGTCTTGACCAGAAACTGGTTTGGACCGCTCATCTAGAATGTTCTGGACTGTTTCTACTTGGTGAATCTGAGCTCTGAAGCTGGAAGATCTATTCAGATTTCTGAGGTTTATTTCTTCTGGTTCGGTCCGGTCCGGTCCGGTCCTTCATCCAGGTGGATTCAGATCCACCTCGGCGTTGCTGACATGAACCCGTCCTCAGCATCTCCGCTGGTTTGAAGTGTTTCTGGACCTTTCCAGGCTCCTGGTTCCCGTCAGGGAGGATCCAGAACCGTTTCTCTGCTCCTAAATGTTCCACTCAGCTTCAAATATTGACTCTGCGGCACCGGTTTCAGAAACCTGAGCGTAGGAACATCCCTGGACTTCACGCCGAGTCCCTGAAAAGTCAAAAGAAAGTCCTGGTTTTGCTCCAGAACTCCAACAAAAGCAGAGCAAGAGAAGCTAAACGCTAAAATCCTGCTAAATGTGATGAGAGCGAATCTGTGAAAGGAGTTCAAGGTGTTTGGATAAATAAATTATCACATGAAAGCATCTTTAATCAACCTGCTCATCGTAAATGCGCTCCATTCTCTGCATGTTTGCCTTGATTTAGTCTTCAGCCGGAGAGGAGGTCACGATTAATCACCGCCGACTCCATATTTGCATCGTTCGGGTCATTAGAGGAAGTAAAATACGGCGCGTCGGCCGCCTCAAGGTTGAGCTGCTTCTTTTAATATTAGCTCGTTAGCGATGAAAAACTGGAGTTCAGATGACTGTAGAGCACGAAAGCCCACTGCTGGGTGAACTGCAGCTGAGATACGGGCGGGTTCAGGCGACCGGGTCGACCCGGTCGGTCCTCTGGTCCGGTACCGCTCGACCTCCGCTGACTAACGACCCGTTTGTCAGGACTCCATTTGTCTTTTACCAGGTTCCTGAACAGAGATGTTAAATATTCCAGAAATTTCTAAATGATTCTCAACTAACACACTTCTGTCACCGTGTGAATGCCAAGAGGGAAAGACATCAGCAGTGGCCTCAGAGAAGCAATCAATGCACATCAGTCTGGAGAGGATCTTTACACGACCTGCTCCGCTAACACAACATGTTCCACCCTACACGACCTGCTCCACTTTAAGAAGAACTATCAGGAGTCCAGCGTTCTTCAGGCAGAAAGATGATTCAGAGGAAGAGGACGTTCAAGGCAGCTGTCTGTCCCCCAGGAGTGGACGAACCAGATTCACCCCAAGGACAGAAGTCCCAGGAGATCCAGGAGCTCCGTCTCAGAGCCTAAAGGCCTCAGTAACTGCAGTCAGGTTCCCTCCAGACGTGTAGGTTGACGTCTGAGGTTTCCCAGCTAGCAGACACATCTGGACCTTATCTGGGCTGTTAAAAACTGTAAAATGTTCTAAGGTTAGTGAGGAGCCTGGCAATAGAGGCCACCTCCAGGTGGCAGCAGCAGTCAGAACCGGTTGTTACCGCTGCATTTGGGGCTTCATCATCTCCACCAGGATCAGATCAGCACCGTCGGCTACACCAATGGTGATCCTGTCTGCTTCTGCTGGTAAAGATGGAGGAAGACACTGTTGCAGACAAGACCAGAGACACTGATCTGCAAATATGCAGTAAGTGCTGCCGCCTTACATGACCTGCTACACCTTACATGACCTGCTACACCTTACATGACCTGCTACACCTTACATGACCTGCTACACCTTTAAACAACCTGCTCCACCGTACACAACCTGCTCCACCTTACATGACCTGCTTCATTTTAAAAGACCTGCCCCACCTTACACGACCTGCTCGACCTGCTCCACCTTACATGACCTGCTACACCTTACATGACCTGCTACACCTTATATGACCTGCTCCACCTTACACGACCTGCTCCACCTTACACGACCTGCTCCACTTAAAACAACCTGCTCCACCTTACACGGCCTGCTCCACTTTAAATGACCTGCTCCACTTTAAACAACCTGCTCCACCATACACGACCTGCTCCACTTTAAATGACCTGCTCCACTTTAAATGACCTGCTCCACTTTACACGACCTGCTCCACTTTAAACAACCTGCTCCACTTTAAATGACCTGCTCCACTTTAAATGACCTGCTCCACTTTAAATAACCTGCTCCACTTTAAATGACCTGCTCCACTTTAAATGACCTGCTTCACTTTACACGACCTGCTCCACTTTAAACAACCTGCTCCACCGTACATGACCTGCTCCACTTAAAACAACCTGCTCCACTTTAAATAACCTGCTCCACCATACACAACCTGCTCCACTGACACAATCTGCTCTGCTGACACAACCTGCTCCGCTGACACAACCTGCTTCACCTTACACGACATGCTTCACCTTACATGATATGCTCTGCCTTAAACCTTTTTTTAACATAATGTTTTCCTTTTTTTTCTCAGAAAACTGAATTTTTCATGAAAAATTGCCACTTTTTTTCTTGAAGCTCTGACTCCTACAGGAGCGTTCAGGAGTCTCTATTCAAACAACGACATGTCTGCAGACCTGCCAACACCACCTGAGATCACCAGTCCACCAGTGTTGCTGCTCCACTGCAGATATTTATGACACCTTCATTTGACTCTACATGATTCTCTCTCCGATTGGTTGGATGTCTGACTAATAGCGTTTAGAAGCACTTCAGAGCAAGAGAAGATACATAACTGTGTCTAAAGTGTACTGAATAAAGCCTCTGCAGCTCTTCCTCCTCCCCTCCTCCCCCAGAGGTGATGAACCGGCCTGGAAGGCTGCCATCATTACAGCAGATCATCAATTAGTCCCGTCAATGATCGTGGTGACAT
Organism: Hirundichthys speculiger; assembly: GCA_018398805.1. Taxonomy (NCBI): domain Eukaryota; kingdom Metazoa; phylum Chordata; class Actinopteri; order Beloniformes; family Exocoetidae; genus Hirundichthys; species Hirundichthys speculiger. The sequence goes on from JAGFBZ010002254.1 coordinate 121,153, forward strand.
AACATGCCCCCCGTCTACCCTCACAGTTCACTCTCACTGCGTCCTTGTCCATAAATATATACGTCCTCTGCAACATCAGAAGAAAAAAACCCGAGCTGCCACGTGCTGTTATCGCCTGGCAGAAGGTCGTCCTGAACGGACGGCCTCGTCCTCACTCTTCCAGCAGCGACGGCCTCACCTGCTCCCCGCCACCGAGACCTCGTCCCCCCGTTACAGACGAGGTCTCTCAGAGAACCAGCATGGACGTTTAAACCAGTGAGACTGGAGCGCTGCGGGAGGAGATTACTGGGAGATGAGCTCAGGATTCAGAACAGCAGAGATGTGTTTTACCGCTCATCCCACTGAGCTAATTCTCCTCACATTTAGAAGTTCAGCGTCGCCTGAGCTGAACAATCAAAACGCCCCTCAGGAGACCGAAGCGGCGTCGGCGCCAGGACGCTAAACTTTGGCCAAACAGTCGGAGGCAGTGACACAGCAAATTAGGAGCCGCGTTCGTGGTTTCAGGAGGAAATGAATCCTGCTGCGTGACGTGCGCATGATTAAAAACAGTATGAAGGCTCATATTGATCAGATGATGGAAACCAGTGAAGCTGGAAAACAGAAACATAGAAATGTGGATCCAGCTGCTCCGTCGGATCGAGCCGGCGCTCATTTAGAGACGGAAATCCAGCTTTCAGCTAACGTCACCGGTCCAGAGCCGAGCTAGCCTCCAGCAGGGTCCGTCTGTGACCCCCGGACGGGAATAAACACCTGCTCAGGTAAACTACAGGTGCTGCTCAAGCTCCTCCCACTTTGACCTGGACAGTAACAATAACGTCGGTGATGAAACGGAGCTGAAACTGCAGAACTTCAGTCTGATTTGATGTCAGATGTGGAGGAGATAATGTCTCCTTTTATAGTGATGGAAACTTCTGGTTTCAACTGTTTTACAGTAATGACGTTATGAAATCATGCCTCCTGGCTGAGCTCTGAACATGTGCTGCGATCGTTTCTGAAGCTCTGGACCCGGTAGAACCGTATCTGGGCCATCACCTGCAGATTTATAAAAGGAAACCCCAGAACAGGTCGAGCTCAGGTTGGCTAATATTAGCTTGAACCTTCTCACCTCGTCCAGCTCCCAGCGGGACACCGGCCGGGCGTTGTGGACGGTGACTGGGTCGGTTCGGCGCCGGGGGCTGAATACGGGCTAAAACTGGGTCAGCGGTGAAACAAGGTGGACGACATAAAGGAGCGCAGGAGAACGTGGAGAGGCGGGAACGCGTTCTGCTGGTTTAGATGTGGACTCGAGGCGGATCAGGACTGAATATTAACGGCAGAGGTCACGGCCGGAACCACGGCAGCTTCTAGCTGCTACATTAAACCGACTGTTTCAGCTTCAGACCCACACGTCAGTCCTTCACCAGCTGATCTCTGCTGACAGACGCCGGCAGGCCGACGAAACGAGCTCAGCCAGACCTCTGAGCGACTCATCCTCCCCCCCCCCCACCCATCTCTGACAACAGACGCTGCAGAAGAACCGACGCTGCAGAAGAACCGACACCGCAGAAAAACCGATGCTGCTACAGAAGAACCGATGCAGCAGAAGAACCGATGCTGCTACAGAAGAACCAATGCAGCAGAAGAACCGATGCTGCTACAGAAGAACCGATGCAGCAGAAGAACCGACACTGCAGAAGAACCAACGCCGCAGAAGAACAGACGCCGCAGAAGAACCGATGCCGCAGAAGAACCGACGCCGCAGAAAAACCGACGCCGCAGAAGAAACGACGCCGCAGAAGAACCGACGCCGCAGAAGAACCGACGCCGCAGAAGAACAGACGCCGCAGAAGAACCGACGCCGCAGAAGAAACGACGCCACAGAAGAACCGACGCCGCAGAAAAACCGACGCCGCAGAAGAAACGATGCCGCAGAAGAACCGACGCCGCAGAAGAACCGACGCCGCAGAAGAACCGACGCCGCAGATGAACCGACGCTGCAGAAGAACCCACGCCGCAGAAGAACCCACGCCGCAGATGAACCGACGCCGCAGAAGAACCGACGCCGCAGAAGAACCGACGCCGCAGAAGAACCGACGCCGCAGAAGAACCGACGCCGCAGAAGAACCGACGCCGCAGAAGAACCGACGCCGCAAAAGAACCGACGCCGCAAAAGAACCGACGCCGCATAAGAACCGATGCTGCAGAAGAACAGACGCTGCAGAAGAACCGACGCTGCAGAAGAACCGACGCCGCAGAAGAACCGACGCTGCAGAAGAACCGACGCTGCAGAAGAACCGACGCTGCAGAAGAACCGACGCTGCAGAAGAACCGACGCTGCAGAAGAACCGATGCCGCAGAAGAACCGACGCCACAGAAGAACCGACGCCGCAGAAGAACCGACGCCGCAGAAGAACCGACGCTGCAGAAGAACCGATGCCGCAGAAGAACCGACGCTGCAGAAGAACCGATGCTGCAGAAGAACCGATGCTGCAGATGAACCGATGCTGCAGAAGAACCGACGCTGCAGAAGAACCGATGCCGCAGAAGAACCGACGCTGCAGAAGAACAGATGCTGCAGAAGAACCGATGCTGCAGAAGAATCGACGCTGCAGAAGAACCGACGCTGCAGAAGAACCGACGCTGCAGAAGAACCGACGCTGCAGAAGAACCGATGCCACAGAAGAACCGACACTGCAGAAGAACAGATGCTGCAGAAGAACCGATGCTGCAGAAGAATCGACGCTGCAGAAGAACCGACGCTGCAGAAGAACCGACGCTGCAGAAGAACCGACGCTGCAGAAGAACCGACGCTGCAGAAGAACCGATGCTGCAGAAGAACCGATGCTGCAGAAGAACCGACGCTGCATAATAACCGATGCTGCAGAAGAACCGACGCTGCAGATGAACCAACGCTGCAGAAGAACCGACGCTGCAGATGAACCGACGCTGCAGAAGAACCGACGCTGCAGAAGAACCGACGCCGCAGAAGAACAGATGACGCAGAAGAACCGACGCCGCAGAAGAACAGACGCCGCAGAAGAACAGACGCCGCAGAAGAACCGATGCTGCAGAAGAACCGACGCCGCAGAAGAACCGACGCCGCAGAAGAACCGACGCTGCAGATGAACCAACGCTGCAGAAGAACCGACGCTGCAGATGAACCGACGCTGCAGAAGAACCGACGCTGCAGAAGAACAGACGCCGCAGAAGAACAGACGCCGCAGAAGAACCGATGCTGCAGAAGAACCGACGCTAAACTCATCTGAGCTGTCGTGATCAGGCTGCTTCAACGTGGACATGTTCTCCATGTTCTCCATGTTCTCCTTGTTCTCCATGTTCTCCATGTTCTCCATGTTCTCCGTGTTCTCCGTGTTCTAAGTCTGGTTCTGGCTCCAACATGCCTCGAAGTGTTATTGTGAGTTGATAGACAACAGTCTGAATCAAACTGCAGTTCCTCTGGTGAACTCCAACTTTTATGCTAAAATGATATAAAACTATACATTTGTACACAGTGGGGGCGTGGTCTTATGATTGATGGCCAGTATGGCCAATGGCTAGCTGTCATCACTTTAGCTACATAAACTGTCCTGATGTCTGAGCGGTGAATAAAGACCGAACGGATCATGTCTTGATGCGCTGAGACTGGTTCTGGGTTGGTCTGGAGGGGTTCAGGGTTTGAAGGCTGCTAACCAGAAGACAGGACTCTCTCAAGCTACCTGGCTGGACTCTGAGCCAATAAGAAGCCAGAACTGAAATGAGGACTAGAGGGGCTCCGCTGGAAACCCACCAGGACCAGGACTCGGCCCGGTGCTGACAGACCTCGATACTTTGCTTGTTCAGGATGTTTGATGAGACTGAATGTAAAATTATATCAGTCAGCATCATGAGGCATTAGCTCCGCCCATCAGCAAGCCTCCAGGAATTCGACCAATCAGAAAACAACTCAGTTGCATCGGCTCATTTTGTGTTTCTCAGTGTTTGTCGTTCTGGATTAATTCCTGGATTCTGGAGTTCTGCTGAGGGTGAACTGACCCGCTACCAGCGCTAGCCTGGGGTCGTTTTACAGCTAAGACTCCACCGATGCTAACGGTCTCAGGATGACACCTCTGAGACTAAAACCCGCTGAGTGAGAGTCCAAGACCAGCAGAAAACCATCTTCTTATGATCCCGGGGGATCTCAGTCCAAGACTGATTCCCAGGAGTAAGTTACAGGGGTCCAAACCCTGGAGCCCCTGGTGTTGAAGCCTCTCCTAAACGAAGGATGAGGCTCCGCCCCCCGAGCCTAAATAATGTGTTTAATATATGTTTAAAAACCGCAAAGAAGTAGCGAGACACTGCAGCGAAACCTCTTTCTGTTACCTTCACAGCCTCTGGTCTCTGAACCGTAGTAAATAAACCGCTGCTATTGTGCTATTTTTGGCTCGTAATTAGCGGCTAACACGCTAACAACAACAAAAGTAGCTAGACACTGCAGCGAAACAAGACAAAGGCTGAAGCGTAGTAAAGAAACCGCTGGTATTGTGCTATTTTTGGCTCGTAATTAGCGGCTAACACGCTAACAACAACAAAAGTAGCGAGACACTGCAGCGAAACAAGACAAAGGCTCAACTGTGGTCTTTCTGTTACCTACACAGCCTCTGGTCTCTGAATGTAGTAAAGAAACCGCTAATATTGTGCTATTTTTGGCTTGTAATTAGCGGCTAACACGCTAACAACAACAAAAGTAGCGAGACACTGCAGCGAAACAAGACAAAGGCTGAAGCGTAGTAAAGAAACTGCTGGTATTGTGCTATTTTTGGCTCATAATTAGCGGCTAACACGCTAACAACAACAAAAGTAGCGAGACACTGCAGCGAAACAAGACAAAGGCTCAACTGTGGTCTTTCTGTTTCCTTCACAGCCTCTGGTCTCTGAACCGTAGTAAAGAAACCGCTGGTATTGTGCTATTTTTGGCTCTTAATTAGCAGCTAACATGCTAACAACAACAAAAGTAGCAAGACACTGCAGTGAAACAAGACAAGGGCTCAACTGTAGTCTTTCTGTTACCTTCGCAGCCTCTGGTCTCTGAACCATAATAAAGAAACCGCTGATATTCGGCTATTTTTGGCTCGTAATTAGCGGCTAACACGCTAACAACAACAAAAGTAGCGAGACACTGCAGCGAAACAGGACAAAGGCTAAACTGTGGTCTCTATGTTACCTTCACAGTCTCTGGTCTCTGAACCGTAGTAAAGAAATCGCTGGAATTGTGCTATTTTTGGCTCGTAATAAGCAGCTAACACGCTAACAACAACAAAAGTAGCGAGACACTGCAGCGAAACAAGACAAAAGGCCAAAGGCTCAACTGTGGTCTTTCTGTTACCTTCACAGCCTCTGGTCTCTGAACAATAGTAAACAAACCGCTGCTATTGTGCTATCTTTGGCTCGTAATTAGCGGCTAACACGCTAACAACAACAAAAGAAAAAGTCCGGCTGCTGTTTATGCTCACTCCGCTTTTCATCCAACCACGTTTTCGTCCTGCCGTCCCACAACACACACAGACTACATTACCCATAAGGCCACACCATTACCCATTACGCCGTGAGAGAACGCGTTCAACATCCTGTGATGTTTCGGCGATTTTTTCTTGATTTTTTTTAATATTATATATTGAGATCTGTCAATCGGGGGCGGGGGGAGCTGATGTGTATCTCTGTGTCAATGGCGTCTTGATTACAGCGCCAGACCAGGAGAGCTAATTATGTGTGAGGGGAGGGCGGTCTGAGGAGATGAAGATGAGAGGACCAAGGACACCGAAGATGATGAAGTGGCCTCCATGTGGCCTACGGTGGGGGGGGCGGGGGGGGCGGGGGGAGGGGGGGGGAGAGGGAGGGAGAGGTGGTTTTGAACTGTAGCACTAATTAACGGCTCTCACGCCGAATGAACCCCGTCTGAGTGTCCGCCCCCCCCCCCCCCCCTTCCCGTCTCTCAAGGTCTCCACGTTAATCTGTATCTGCCGACTTTTAAAAGAAGTGGAGCCAAACCTGATGCTGCCATTTCAATTAATCCCAAACAATTCGCTGTAAATGTCTCACATCTTATTGCAGAACATCCCTGCGCTGTAGAAATCCAACCCCGACCCCCCCGTGGTCTCCCCGGCGCTGCTGCATTCAGCTGTGCAGAATTAGCCTTTGATTCCGCTCTCATTAAGGCGTGGATAGAAATGAATTAAACCTCAGATTTCAGTCTAATCGGAGACAATGATCCGTGACACGACTGGAAAGTTTTCAGGCCACGAGCATCCAGAGCTGCGGCGTGAATAATCAGAGCGAAAGAGCTGCGGACAGAAAAGACACCGAGCCTCCGAGAAACGACTAATGATCCGGCGTGGAAATCTGTTGCGTGCATCGCCAGCGGCGAGACGAGATCAAAATTAGATTTCCAGAAACACAAATTCATCAGAGTTCATGTTCAGATGTTGGTTTGGGTTTCTGGCATGTAGATCAGCTACAACTGACGGACCGGACCAGACTAGACTAGACTAGACTAGACTAGACTAGACTAGACTAGACTAGACCAGACCAGACTAGACTAGACTAGACTAGACTAGACTAGACCAGACCAGACTAGACTAGACTAGACTAGACCTAGACCAGACTAGACTAGACCAGACTAGACTAGACTAGACTAGACTAGACTAGACTAGACTAGACTAGACTAGACTAGACTAGACTAGACTAGACTAGACTAGACTAGACTAGACCAGACTAGACTAGACTAGACTAGACTAGACTAGACTAGACTAGACTAGACTAGACTAGACTAGACTAGACTAGACTAGACTAGACTAGACTAGACCTAGACCAGACCAGACCAGACCAGACCAGACCAGACCAGACTAGACCAGACCAGACCAGACCAGACCAGACCAGACCAGACCAGACTAGACTAGACTAGACTAGACTAGACTAGACCTAGACCAGACTAGACTAGACTAGACTAGACCTAGACTAGACTAGACTAGACTAGACTAGACTAGACTAGACTAGACTAGACTAGACTAGACTAGACTAGACTAGACAGACTAGACCAGACTAGACTAGACTAGACCAGACTAGACTAGACTAGACTAGACTAGACTAGACTAGACTAGACTAGACTAGACTAGACTAGACTAGACTAGACTAGACTAGACTAGACTAGACTAGACCAGACCAGACTAGACTACTAGACTAGACTAGACTAGACTAGACTAGACCAGACTAGACTAGACTAGACTAGACCATAGACTAGACTAGACTAGACCAGACCAGACCAGACTAGACCAGACTAGACTAGACTAGACTAGACTAGACTAGACTAGACTAGACTAGACTAGACCAGACTAGACTAGACTAGACTAGACTAGACTAGACTAGACTAGACTAGACTAGACTAGACTAGACTAGACTAGACTAGACTAGACTAGACTAGACTAGACTAGACTAGACTAGACTAGACTAGACTAGACAGACTAGACTAGACTAGACTAGACTAGACTAGACTAGACTAGACTAGACTAGACGACTAGACTAGACTAGACTAGGACTACGGACCAGGCCAGGCCAGACCAGACCAGACCAGACCAGACTAGACTAGACTAGACTAGACTAGACTAGACTAGACTAGACTAGACCAGACCAGACCAGACTAGACCAGACTAGACCAGACCAGACTAGACTAGACTAGACCAGACCAGACCAGACTAGACCAGACTAGACCAGACCAGACCAGACTAGACTAGACTAGACTAGACCAGACCAGACCAGACCAGACCAGACCAGACCAGACTAGACTAGACTAGACCAGACCAGACCAGACCAGACCAGACCAGACTAGACTAGACTAGATTAGACTAGACTAGACTAGACTAGACTAGACTAGACTAGACCAGACCAGACCAGGCCAGACTAGACTAGACTAGACTAGACCAGACCACCTCCGAAAAACCAAAACATGCAGTTCCTGGAACGGCCAGTAGGGGCTGGAGTCAATTTCCACTGATCTCTGAGATTTGTGAATCTGAAATTCAAATTCAAATTCATCCAGAGAAAATAAAAAAGTTGGCTAACATACATGTAGCTAAAGCTAAACGTTAGGGTCAAAGGTTAAACCATGATGAAGCTGAACCAAACACCAACACCACCACTTCTGAGCTGAAGAAAACCTGAATTATTAGAGACTGCAGTTCCTCTACCGACCACTAGAGGCTGCGGTTCCTCTACCGACCACTAGAGGCTGCGGTTCCTCTACCGACCGCTAGAGGCTGCAGTTCCTCTACCGACCACTAGAGGCTGCAGTTCCTCTACCGACCGACTAGAGGCTGCAGTTCCTCTACCGACCACTAGAGGCTGCAGTTCCTCTACCGACCACTAGAGGCTGCGGTTCCTCTACCGACCGCTAGAGGCTGCAGTTCCTCTACCGACCACTAGAGGCTGCGGTTCCTCTACCGACCACTAGAGGCTGCAGTTCCTCTACCGACCGCTAGAGGCTGCGGTTCCTCTACCGACCACTAGAGGCTGCAGTTCCTCTACCGACCACTAGAGGCTGCAGTTCCTCTACCGACCACTAGAGGCTGCGGTTCCTCTACCGACCACTAGAGGCTGCAGTTCCTCTACCGACCGCTAGAGGCTGCGGTTCCTCTACCGACCACTAGAGGCTGCAGTTCCTCTACCGACCACTGCTAGAGGCTGCGGTTCCTCTACCGACCACTAGAGGCTGCAGTTCCTCTACCGACAACTGGCCAGACCAACCGAACTGGAACCAGGACTAACAGGGCTGCAGTTCCTCTAACAAACTAACAAGAGGAACTGGACTAACAGAACTGGAACCCTGAACAGTAAACAGACTGGAACCAGGACCAAACCAGAAAGAACGGAACCAGGACCAACAGAACTGGAAACCTAACAGAACTGGTACCAGGACTACTGGAACAGAACTGGAACCAGGACTAACAGAACTGGAACCAGGACCAACAGAACTGGAACCAGGACAAGAACTTGAACTGGAACCAGTACCAGAACTGGAACCAGGACCAACAGAACTGGAAACCAGGAACTAACAGAACTGGTACCAGGACTAGAGAACTGGAACATGACTAACAGAACTGGAACCAGGACAACAGAACTGAACAAGACTAACTGGACATGGACTACAGAATGGAACAGGACTACAAACTGGAACCAGGACCAGAACTAAACAGTACCAGCAGAACTGGAACCAGGACTAACAGAACTGGAACCAGGACTAACAGAACTGGTACCAGGACTAGAGAACTGGAACAGGACAAACAGAACTGGACCAGGAAAACTGGAACCAGAGACTGGACGTGGACTAACAGAACTGGAACCAGGACCAACAGAACTGGAACCAGGACTAACAGAACTGGAACCAGGACCAACAGAGCTGAACTGGAAACAGAACTGGAACCAGGACTAACAGAACTGGAACCAGGACCAACAGAACTGGAACCAGGACTAACAGAACTGGAACCTGAGGACCAGACAACAACTGGAACCAGGACTAACAACTAAACCAGGACTAACAGAACTGGAACCAGGACCAACAGAGCTGAAACCAGAACTAACAGAACTGGAACCAGGACCAACAGAACTGGAACCAGCACTAGAGAACTGGAACCAGGACTAACAGAACTGGTACCAGGACTAGAGAACTGGAACATGGACTAACAGAACTGGAACCAGGAATAACAGAACTGGAACCAGGACCAACTGAACAGAACCAGACTGGAACCAGGACTAACAGAACTGGAACCAGGACTAACAGAACTGGTACCAGGACAAACAGAACTGGAACCAGGACTACCAGAACTGGAACCAGGACCAACAGAACTGGAACCAGGACTAGAGGACTGGAACCAGGACTAACAGAACTGGAACCATGACCAACAGAACTGGAACCAGGACTAACAGAACTGGTACCAGGACTAGAGAACTGGAACATGGACCAACAGAACTGGAACCAGGACTAACAGAACTGGAACCAGGACCAACAGAACTGGAACCAGGACTACCAGAACTGGAACCAGGACCAACAGACTGAACTGGAACCAGGACTAACAGAACTGGTACCAGGACTAGAGAACTGGAACATGGACCAACAGAAACTGGAACCAGGACTAACAGAACTGGAACCAGGACCAGGACTGGAACAACTGGAACAGGACCAACAGAACTGAAGGACTAGGACTGGAGGACTACTGGAGGAAACTGGAACAGGAACACAGACACAGAACTGGAACCAGGACTAACAGAACTGGAACCAGGACTAGAGAACTGGAACCAGGACTAAAGCTGGAACTGGAACCAGGACCAACAGAACTGGAACCAGGACTAACAGAACTGGAACCAGGACCAACAGAACTGGAACCAGGACTAACAGAACTGGAACCAGGACTAACAGAACTGGAACCAGGACCAACAGAACTGGAACCAGGACCAGGACCAACAGAAACTGAAACCAGGACTAACAGAACTGGAACCAGGACTAGAACAACAGGAAACAGAACTGGACCAACCAGAACTGGACAGGACTAACAGAACTGGAACCAGAAACTGAACCAGGACTAACTGAACAGAACTGGAACTAACAGAATGGAACCAGGGACCAACAGAACTGGAACCAGGACTAACAGAACTGGTACCAGGATTAGAGAACTGGAACATGGACTAACAGAACTGGAACCAGGACTAACAGAATTGGTACCAGGACTAACAGAACTGGAACCAGGACTAACAACTGGAACATGGACTAACAGAACTGGAAACTAACAGAACAGGACCAACAGAACTGGAACATGGACTAACAGGAAATGGAACTGGAACTAACAGAACTGGAACCAGGACCAACAGAACTGGAACCAGGACCAACAGAACTGGAACCAGGACCAACAGAACTGGAACCAGGACTAACAGAACTGGAACCAGGATTAACAGAACTGGTACCAGGACTAACAGAACTGGTACCAGCAGTAGAGAACTGGAACCAGGACTAACAGAACTGGAACCAGGACCAACAGAACTGGAACCAGGACTAGAGAACTGGAACCAGGACAAACAGAACTGGTACCAGGACTAGAGGACTGGAACCAGGACAAACAGAACTGGTACCAGGACTAGAGGACTGGAACCAGGACTAACATAACTGGAACCATGACCAACAGAACTGGAACCAGGACTAACAGAACTGGAACCATGACCAACAGAACTGGAACCATGACTACCAGATATCCCCTGTGATTTGTCTTTGTCTTCATTTATGCTAGGTTAATAATGGAACAGTGAGCAGTTTTATCCTGTAGCTCTGCGGTTGTTGTTCTTCAGACCAGCTGCCATCAGATGATTTTTTAAAATGATCTTCTGAGTAAAACTACTCGACTCTGAAGATCTAAATGTGAAGCATCCTTTCCAGAAGACAGTAAAATGTCAGGTTCCCTGCGGTTTATCGTCTCTCTTTTAGGGAGGATTGAAGGCAGTGTTTGATGGAGAGAGAGCGATATCCTCTGAAGGTCGGAGTAGAGCGCTATCTGTGATGGACAGACGCCTCAGAGGACAAACGAAGGTGGAGCAGCCGAGGCGAAGCTCTGAGTTCCCGTCCTCGGGGAAATCTCCATCCATCTGGGGAATCAGCCAATTCACACGCTCTAACAGGCCCTTCATTTGGTGAAACATATGCTGCTGCTTAAGCTTCTGGAAGCTGTTCACATGGTGGGAATGGGTTGTTATGGCGACATTAACTGGTGGACCAGATGAGGCGTGGACACTTTTACTCACCAGTCATCAACAAACAGAACGAAGCCATGAACATCAACGAGTCAATGAAACGCTTCTTTGTGTATTTTATATCATTTTTACTGCCTCTGACCGTCAGGAGGGTGGAAGTCTGTAAAGTTTATAACAGGGTGATTTATTAAACCCCTCTAAAGGCATTGTGGGTAATCCAGAACAACTCAGGAGCTTTGGTTTTTTCATGTGAAGGATCTGAACTGGACGAGACTAAAGCAACTGGGACATTTTACCACGTAGAAACCCATCCATCCATCCATCCATCCATCCATCCATCCATCCATCCATCCATCCATCATCCATCCATCCATCCATCCATCCATCCATCCATCCATCCATCCATCCATCCATCCATCCATCCATCCATCCATCCATCCATCCATCCATCCATCCATCCATCCATCCATCATCCATCCATCCATCCATCCATCCATCCATCCATCCATCGCCATCCCATCCATCCATCCAATCCATCCATCCATCATCCATCCATCTCCATATCATCCATCCATCTATCCAT
>JAGFBZ010002255.1:0-43347 GCA_018398805.1 Hirundichthys speculiger
ATTAGTTCCCTTTATTCTGTTAACTTTACATGACAACAGCTGACATGAGTTCATCTACGTTCATTCATGGGTCATGCAGTTCCTCGTTAGTTGGCCCTCTACTGATGCTTTAACGTTTCAGCCCGGTTCTGTGGCTAATTAAATGTTGTGAAAACCACAAGTGTTATTTTTTTTTCAAGCAAATATTTTTATTAACTTTTTCACAGAGATACAACAAATAACAGAACAATCACAGTAAGGTTCTACTCAAATATGCTAAATTTCCGGGCTACAGAACGAGTTACTTGTCCAAAGCAAAAATGGCTTTAAGTGTCCCTTTTCAGTCAGTAATTGTCCATTACTCAGAAAAAAGCACTTTAGTTGTGTATATGAATATACTTCTCCATAAATCAACATTAAAATTAAGATTGACATTAACATTCAAGGCTAGCATGCTTCTAATGCTTTCTTCCCCTCTAAGAATATCATAAAAGATCTCCATATCTTATCAAAGATGGTATATTTACCTTTTATAATAAAAGTTATTTTTTCAAGTTCAAGAGAGCTTGACAAACGCTTAGGTTTGGTCTAGTGGGGGATTTCCAGAATTTGGCTATGCTATGTTCTGCTTGTAGCAAGCATAATGTAATCATAGTTTTGTTTGCTTTGCTTAGTCTGCAATTTTCAGGAAAAATCCCTCGGATGCATAGTTTAGCAGACATTAATAGATTTATTCCAGTGACATGTAATATCATATCCATTAGCTCCAACCAAAAAGCTTGAATCTGTGCAGGCAGTGGTGCCCTTTCCTCTGCATTTATAGCATTTATCAGGATTAAAGGAGTTAAATTTATGTAATTTAACTGGTGTTATGTATGTTGTCATTGTCCACATATATTGAAGCAGTTTAAAACTGGTATTTATTGTTTGTGTTTGACCAGAATATCAGTTTCAGCCATGCAACTGTCCTGTTGGTGCACGGACTCGGTGCACAACGTCTCTGTCACAGTTAAAATATTTCCCGCTATCTTCCAGCTGCAGCTGCTCTCCAACTCTGCAGCGAGTGTTACCAACTAGAAAAGCAACGTGGATTTCGTGCCAATAATTGCAATCACAGAGCGTGATAGTCGAGATGCAGCTGCTCAAGAAAGTTTCCTCTGGGATGAAAGATTCTCCCCAAAAGAACGAGTGAAGGAAATCTGCTGTAACTAAACAGAAACAAACCACATAAAACTGCATTAGTGCAGAAATCAGTGCATCCTCAGGCTGAGCAGGACAGCGCCACCTGTAGTCTGTGTAAAGCAGAACGTGTATTTGAAAGTGGAGTGTCGCTACTTTCAATTGGGACTAATATTGATAAATAAGTTTAAGACGTCAGCTTTACTGATAGACTCATAAAATCCGTCCACACACTGGTAGAAAAGGAAAATCTCTTCTCTGTCGTCCTGCAACTATGTTTGAAATCAAGATGTCGGATGAGTTTCCATCAGCGTTTGTCCCGTTGGTTCAGGACAGCGGCCTCTTGGTTATGTCCTGTTCTGTCAGGTAAAAGTTCAGGTAGCCTCCCAGAGCGCCGACCGCCACCGCCGTCACGTGACTGGAACAGCCGTCTGTTGGTGGGGAGACGAGAGAGACGTGGACACGACGACAGTGTGCAGTCATTTCAGTAGCAAAGTCAAAGTTTTCTTTTCAGATTAGTTCAGGAAACTGAAGGTAAACATACGTAAAACTCTACAACAAAACCAACAGAGCACATACAGTGATCCCTTATTTTTCACGGTTAATGGGGACCGGCGCCCCCTCACGAGAATCAAAAACCACAAACTGGAGCCGGAGCCCCTCGAGCCTAAATAATGTGTTTAAAATATGTTTAAAAACCGCAAAGAAAGTAGTGAGACACTGCAGAGAAACAAGACAAAGGCTCAACTGTGGTCTTTCTGTTACCTTCACAGCCTCTGGTCTCTGAAACCGTAGTAAAACAAACCGCTTTTCATCTAACCTCTCGTTTTCATTCTGCTGTCCCATGACACACACACTACATTACCCATAAGGCCACCTTCTTAAAGGGGCCAGGCTGGCTCACAACATTTCTTCGCTGTGAGAGAACACGCACAACATCCTGTGATGTTTCCGCAATTTTTTCTTGATTTTTTCTTTATATTATATATTTCTGAAAAAAATCAGCGAATAACTAAAACCGCGGAACTTAAAGCGCGAATTGGTGAGGGATCACTGTAAATGTCAGAAAACCAGCAAAAAACAACAATTAAACACTTAAATAAAATGTAAAACATGTAAAATGGAAACGTCAAAGTCTGGAAACGTCTCAAGATCTGCTGCTGTGTTCTTTAACTCAGAGGAAACAGGAAGTGACCTGGAAGTATTTTCTCCCTCCTCTTCACTCTCCTGTGAGGCTGCAGCTGTTCCAGCAGCTCGTCTCCGATCATCTGAGAGATGAAGCTCTCTGAAGACACAGACAACAGAACGTCAGCCGCTCATCCGTCCGCTGGTCCACGTCGCTTCTCTGAAAACAAACTCAGAACCGTTTGAGTTCAGTTTGCAGGAGTGTTTCATGACTTTAAGGATCGAGCTTCAGAAAACTCCAGCCAGCGTAACTCTGTTTTATGCTACACGAGATAAACTGAGATAATTCAGTGCATTTTATTTTCATCTTCACCATCAAACCTGCGTTTCTGGTCCAGTCCTGTTCCTACAGAGGACGGAGGCTCTTATTCTGGTTTCAGCTGCTACACCATAAAGCTGATTTCCCTCCTCCTCTCCTTTATAACCTGCAGCTCTCAGCCGTGTTATCATTTTCTGTGTTTTTAAGCCCAGGGCTCCCAGTAAATACGTCTGGTTTCTCCAGTGAATGCAGCTGGAATGTCAAGTGTGGGATCACACAGAAGCCTTTTGATTTCTTTCTTTGTTTCTTTTCCAGACTTCCACAATGTTGGCGCCGTCCCAAAGTATTCAAACACAGTCTCCCACCATCCCACAGACTCTGACGGTCCACATGTGCTTCCTCTCTTTAAGGTGACCAGATTTAAACATCTTTAACTCCTCCGTGCTACTCAGATGTTCCCTTCTTCATCTTTCTATACTGGGATGTTGCTTCATTATTGTTTCAATGTTTTATTTTCATATTGAGGTTTTTTTCTTGTATATAAACCATTTAGGTTTAGTCTTTGGATAAAATGTGTTGGTGATTTTTATCTGCAGTGAGACGTTAATGTTACAACCACAAAATAATTAATAAAATATATTTATATGTTCAGTTGTGTGTATCTGGTGTCAGAGAGCAGGTAACAGGTGAGACTCACTGTCTCTGCCGAAGCAGCCGACCTCCTCATCCTGCAGTCTGAGGATGTGATCCAGCCAGTCCACCTGATGGAAATCTGAGAATCCAGCCAGGCCACAAATCAGGACTGGTGGGGGGGAGGGGGGAGAGGAGAGATTTGAGTGTCCTTTTTTCACTTATTCAGAAATATGGAAAATGCCAGAATGAGATTTTCCTACCTGAAAGGAAACAAAAACACATGAGAGTTTAAAGTCAATATAAATGTTTACTGCAAAAACAAAAACAACCCCTGGATGCCTAAATCATCGTTTCACATTAACCAATGTAAAAACCCCAAAAAAGTAGCAAACAAGTGCAAAGGCCAACTGTGGTCTTTCTGTTTCCTTCACTAGGTGCTGGCTCTGAAGATTAAGATAAGATAGCAGCTGCTATTGATGCTATTTTGACTCGGGGAAATTTGTGCGCTTACCACAGCTCAAATTACACAAAGAAAAAGTAACAATAGTATTCTCTGCAGAAGAGGAAAACTTTATTCTGGCATGCAGGAACTTGTAACATCCACGGTTGTATTGTTGGGCTCCTTGGTTCAGAAATTAAATTATACACGCTTGGGCTTTTGATTCACTAATTTTATCTAACCCCATTTTTTTGCCGTTCAAAAAATAATTACGCAAAGGCCACATCATTACATAAGGCCACCTTCTTAAGGGGCCAGTTGGCTCACAACATTTCTCTCACAGTGAGAGAAGTGTGAGGCAGCCTGTGATGTTTCCCCTTTAAGAAGGTGGCCTTATGGGTAATGTAGTGTTTTGCCCAACAATAAACCTGTGTGATGCGAAACCGCGAAAACTGCGAAGGGCGAGGGATCACTGTACTGCCAAACGTTTTCTCCCACCTGCCCTAACTCTCATATGAGCTTTAGCTCCTCCCATTCCTAATCAATATGCAGCTAGAACAGCTTCAGCTCTTCTGGGAAGGCTGTCCACCAGGTTCAGGAGTGTGTTTATGGGGATTCTTCCAGAAGAACATTAGTGAGGTCAAACACTGATGTTGGACCAGAAGGTCTGGTTCTGGTTCTGCTCTGATTCATCCCAAAGGTCTTCTATCAGGTTGAGGTCAGGACTCTGTTCAGGTCAGTCAGGTTCATCCACCAGACTCTTCCATCCAGGTCTTCTTGGACTTTGCTCTGTGTACTGGTGCCCAGTCATGTTGAAGAGGAAGGGTCCAGTTCCAAACTGGTCCCACAAAGTTGGGATCATGGAATTGTCCAGAATGGAAACCCATTCATGAAGCTCTCTGCTCTGTTGTTGAGCTGATCTGAAGGACACATGAAGTTTGGAGATCTGTAGTGATTGACTCTGCAGAAAGCTGGTGACCTTCAGCATCCTCTGGCCCCGCCCCCTCAGTTCACCTGTCCTACCACTTTATGTCTGAGTCACTGTCGTTCCCAAACACTTCCATTTCCTGATAATACAGCTGACAGTTGACTGTGGAATTCTTAGCAGAGGAAATTTCTGGAACTCACTGTTTTCAATGAAGATGTCGACCGTTTGCTCCGTTAAAACCTCCGTGACGATGTCCTGGTTGGCCTTCATCATGTTGGAGCAGAAGATCTCCTGGTAGTTCTGTTCAGTCATGTTGGTTCTGGATGCTCTGGTGTCGCCTTTGAGCAGGTTGTTACAGCCTTTCTGCCATGGACAAACAAACCAGGATCCTTCGTTAACGTTTAATGACACAGAAGTGTCCTCTCATGTAGGGATGCACGATAATTATCGACCCGATAACTATCAGGCCGATAACAGGAAATGATGACGTCATCCCAATAAGTCTGATATCATGACGAATAGCCCCGTCTTAGCGTGGAAATTGTGCTACTCCCACAACTTTTCTCCTCACAAAGCTATAATATGGAATAACGAAGATATTACTGTCGGGAAAAAGTCCATATTTAAACAGAATGGATGATAAGAACAGTATGTGACCTTTTTGATTGTCATGGTATGCTTAGTTATGAACGTTTTCTCGTCTTAAATCCTTTCCTGACAGTAAGAATTTAATTACGTAATTAAAGCAATCCCTAATGGTTTGTCCTCTCCTTATGATGTCACTGTCAGTATCAAAACACTGAAAAAAACCCCTTCTGATGTAATGGACTTGATATAATGACTCAAAAATGTAACAACAAACATATTCGTAATATTTTTTATGAAAAGAGAAATTACTCCACGAGGGAAAGCGTTTTGGGAAACATCTTTATGACCTGACTGAAGAAAGCCTGGATTTGCCTTATAAGTTTTGTATTTCCAACAAAATAAAAGAGGTCACATCAAAATCATTATAATATCCAATTTATATTTCTCTAAATTTTTAGATTTGAAAACAATGCATTTTTGCAATACAGAACCATCCTTAACCCAATTCTACCACTGTGCTCAATCTTCAATCTGGACTCAGAACAATATAATGTGTAAGATCAGATGAACATTATAATTGACGCAAAAGTGTAATTAATGTTTTTTTGTTCTGAGGAAAAGGACATTGCTTTTATTATTAATTTGTTTATTTTATATGGCATAATACAGTAATTTTCAAAAACATCACCCAACTTTATAGTTTCAGTTCAAGAGTACATTAAATCCCTTTCATTAGAACGAAGCAAAGCATTACACCATAGATTGTACGAAAGATTCTTCAAAGAAGAATAAGGCTTACACATTTTAGTTTATTATACTGAGTTTAATATTTATTTTTACACTGTTTAAACACCTTATTTTAATATGTTTTATTTCTCAATCATTTTGGACTTCAATTACTGTTCATATTCGCAGTATGTACAATCTTTCCGAATAGCCCCGATAACATATATATTTTTGTCAACAGCAGTGTCTCGCTCCCTCTGACCTTGAATAACCGCATGAATGTTATGTTCAAGTGACGTCGGCAAATCAGAAAAACGATTACTCAATCAGGAAAATCAAGAACACCCCCCCTCATGAAGAAAACAACTCGTTAAAGTCATAATTTTAGTAGTTGCTGACTTTCATTGATATTTGCAGTATTTCCCCCACATGTTACACATAAAAAAAGAAAATAGAAAAGGCTGAAAGAACGACTAGCAAACGAGGGAACGGGGAATTTACGTTACACCTTGAATGCAGCCTGCAGCACAGCGCTGATCACAACAAACATGGCGGCGTGGAACTTGGTTAAAGTTTCAGAAGAAGATAGTTTGGTGGTTATTTGTGACGAATCCTCCGAGTGAATTCTACGAGGAGGGAAGCACAAGCTTTAATACGTAAAACCTGATCAACCACCTACAACATAACAATCACTTCCATGGAGTTTTGAAATCGCGCTAACGTGAGCTAATGGAAGCTAACGGAAGCTAATGCTAACGTGCGCTAGCCAGCAGCAGTCTCTCCTCCCCCCTCATTCCTCTCATCTAAAGCTTCCATGAGATTGAAAAAAAAAAATAAAAAACTACTGAACCTCATTTACTTTAATTAAAGGTATTCATTTAAATGGAACCACAAGTCAAAATCCTTTAAATGTTAATCTTTTTCAGTTAGTAATTCTGATCCATGTATTTCCATCAGTTCAAGGAGCCTTTATTTTTTTTATCAGTCAGTAATGAACCTTATTTATGTTAATGTGAGATATCAAATAGGTTTGTTTGATAGCTTTATGAAAATGTTTGAGAGGCTTGACGATAGTTTTTTCAATGGAAAAAAATAAATATCTGTTCATTTAAAGAGTCCAAAACTATTTTTTGATTTTGTTCATAGTATTGAATGTAATGTTATAGTGTATTAGTTATCGGTATCGGTTTTAAAAAACAGTTATCATGGATCCCTATTCTCATGCAAACAATGTCAGATATTATCTTTTGTAAAGTAAAACTCCATGCAGGCCCGGTCATGTTCTGTGTTGATGCTCCTCCATTATCAGCCAACAGATAACCGGTGTAGTTCCGGTACCATCAGGCTGTTCGGTTGGGTTTAAGTGTGTTCTGAACTTCTCACCATCCTTCCGATCATGAAGTAGAGCAGCTGATGGGACAGAGAGTAGTACGGACAACCGAAACGGGTCATGGTGTCCCGGCAGGGTTTGGTGACGATGCAGGGCGTCCCGTTCATCTTCCTGTCCAACATGGATGAGATCAGTTAGCTGAGGTTAAAGACAGAGTTGTGTCGTTGAGGCTAGTTCGGACCCGTACCAGGTTCCCAGCAGCAGCGTCAGACACTTGTCGCTGAGCTGCTCGTCGTAACACTCGGAGGTCATGGTGGAGGGATACACCAGGCTGGGATCTGTGGAGCGCCACTCCCGAGGGGTCAGCCAGAACCGCCACGACAGCAGGGGCTCGAACTCTGGAGGAAGCAGGTCAGAACCTCAGTCCCACGACACCAACAACACTCAGTTAGCTTCATTCACATTTACATTTACTGTCAGAGAGCAGCGGAAAACATCAAAATTCAAAATATTCTGTTTTCTCCATCTAAAAACTAAAATATTCACTTCACTGCTAAAGATGATAGCGGTGTCTGGCTCTCTTATCTTAAAAGACTTGTTTGCTTATGTGATAAAACTGAGTTGTTACAAAAGTCTGTGATGTCATATGAGGACACAAACACAAAAACTGAAAATTATAAATGAATCTCAGAATTCCAGGTCAAATGTTAGAGGATGTGTTTGAATCTGATCCAAGTTTGGATCAGATTTCGGGACCAAGTTCGGGACCTCCGGGGGGTCGTCCGGGTGTCTCACCTCTGTAGTATTTGGGGTCGTTCTGCTTCAGGGCCGCCGTGGCCTTCTCCAGACTTTGGTCGAGACGTTTGAGCAGAGCGACGGCTGCGGTCCTCTGAGCCCAGCTGACCGGGTCGGTGTGGGGCCACGACCGGACCGCCTCCTTCAGTTCAGCTGAGAGGCGGACAAGGAAAACCCGTTAGACGGACTCTGCTGTCGGCTGCTTCACCACCGACAGCAGTAGTCTGACGTCAAAAAACAGGTTTGCAAAAAGTTGGGAATTCATTTGTCAAAAAGTCTTTTTTATGACAAAAGTCATGAGTCAATGTGAAGAAGTCGTCATTTTGCGAAAGTCAAGATTTTTGACAAAAATTTTTTTTACACACTGCAAAATTAACAATTTTACAGCAAAGACAGTCCTTTTAGAAATAGTTTACATCCAAAAATAATTTTTTAAAGTCAATATTTTACAACAAAAAGTTTCAGTTAAAAAGTCATTTTTTTAAAAAAAAATTATGACATTATGATGAAATTTTGTGATTAAAAATCATAAAGTTATAGTTATGTACAGAATTTGTCATTTTGAGACATAAAGTTGTAAATTAATGTAAAAAATGTAACAAAAAATCAGAATAAAATATAGCCACGACAGAGACATGATTGAATGTCAAAACTTTGGGATTTTAAAAAAATTATGACTAAAAATTTGCTTTTTTCATTGTGAAATTGACAATTTCACAACAACAAATTGTGATTTTATGAAATAAAGTCTTACTTTTATATTTTAAAAAATGCAAAAGTCAATTAAGTTCCAATATTGAGTTAAAAAGTAGCGATTTTGAGAAATTTGTGACTTTACAACAAAAGGTCCTGATTACAGGCCATGAAGTTCCAGTTATACAAAATTTGCAGTTTTTCAACATAAAGTTCTAATTTCACTTCAGAAAGTTTCTATTTTGCAAAAGTTGATATTTCACTGCAAAAAGTTGAAATGTTAAGTTAAAATGTCAATTTTTGGAAAACAATCAGATGAGTATCTCTGACTGTAAAGTTCAAGGAATGAATGACTTTGCAAATAAAACAAGTACTGCAGGATTATATAATCTATTATATCCTGTTATAAAAGGGGGCCTGTGGCCCCAGAAATGTGAGCGCGGCCCTGCACTGCTGTTATAGAAGGTCAACTCCTGGGTTTGGGACCTTCTTCAGCCTTTAACAGCCACCGACCCTGACCTTCATCCAGCAGCTGCGGGACATGAGGCTGCGGGACTGAGGCTGCTGCGGGACTGAGGCTCTGCGGATCCCCCCCCCCCCCCCCCCCTCAGACCTACCCTGCAGCATGACGAAGCCCACCGCCCCGTCCAGGTTGATGTGCTCGTGCTGCAGCTCCAGGAAGGACACCCCGCGGGACAGGCTGCTCAGGACGTCATCGATCACCTCCGCGCGCGACCCGCGCACCGCCGCGGTGAACAGGAGCAGCGCCGCCGCCAGCCGGAACCCCGCCGCCCGCATCTTCAGCCTGGAGGCTCCGGGACTCACTGACGGTCGGTGAACGGCCGCGGGGAGGACGGAGAGACCGGATCTTAGCGGGGGGAGGGACGGCCGTGACGTCAGAGAGAGATGTGGTGAAAATATAAAGTTTCTACAGCATCTAACAGACACATTTCATTCAGTCCACCAAACTTCTTCTCAGTTCTGTTTTGTTTTATTGTTACTTTTTAACGACAGAATTTATAAAATACAAAATGTTCCTTTGCACTCTGGAGGTCGCAGAATTAAATTATTTACTTAAAATGTGATAAACGATGAGAAGTCAGGTCTTCTCCAAAAGAGCAGTTTTCACTGGTGTTAGTTATCTGTAGTACAAACGGATTAAAAATAGTTTCCACATGTTTGAGAAAGTTTAGATAAAAAACTAACAACAATAAATTCAGAAATAAAAAAAACTGCAGAACTATAATAAGACTGTAAATTCAAATTAGATGTAAAGCAAGACACAGTCAGTTCAGTTTTAGATTTCAGGGTCTCTTTTATTTTGAATAATAACGATGTTACAACATTATTATTATTATTTTTTATTAATTATTATCCTTTTCAGTTGTGTTGGGACAGATCTAAACAGGGGTTCTGCATAAAGTCGTCTGAGTGAACTGGCGCCCCCTTGTGGCAGAGCCCAGAATAACCTGAGCTCTGTGATTTATTTATTTGGGCCTATCAGAGGCCTGGGAGCTGGTTCCCAGGACTGTGATATTCTGAACCGAGATCTCAGATTCTCCTGGGAACTGTTGTCTCCCAGCTGGAGCTCACAGCTCTTCATGATTTAATTAAAACTAATCACTGTCACCTTCATCTTTCACACCTTCTCCTTTTCCTTCCTGTCGTTGTTGCTGCTGAGGATGGCTGACTCCATCACTGCTGCATCTTTTACATTCTCACAACTCCACAGCTGCAAAAACCAGCCAAAGTAGCTCCAAAGGTTTTATTTACGACGGAGTATTAGGGCCACACTGAGAGAAAAAAAATTGTGGGCAATGATTTTTTTTTTCATTCCTCACTTACGAGAAGAAAGTCTAAATGCAGTTTCCACAATAAAGTTGTCTTATAGATTTATTCAAACCAGCTTTAATCTACCAAACATAATGTCTGTGTCTATGTGCTTTTATCACATGGACACAGTATTATAATAATTATTCGTACTTTGAAGAGATTGTGTCAGAAATTGCGCCTATTCAGAAAAAGAAACTATAACGATTCTGGAATTATGGAAACTGCATTTCAGTCTTTATTCTCGACATTTCGACTTTATTCTCGTAAGTGAGGAATTTGCCCACAGTTTTTTCTCAACATTTCGTTTATTCATGGGACATTTCAATTTAATTCCGACATTTAATTTCGAATTTACATTTTACCTCTTTTCAGAATTTAAAGTTTATTCCGAATTTACCATGTAAACTTAATTCCATATGAAAATTTTCCTTAAACTTAATTCCGAAGTTGGTTTTCCCATTTAGTTCCGCATTAAGTAATTCGCATGTTTACACTCATTCCTCTTTAAATTAATTCCCGTCTTTCTGCGCATTCGTCTTGCCCGTCTGTCGCGATGACGCTTATATTCCGCGCTGGGCTTGTTTTCAAAACAAAGTTTCAAGATGGCGGCACGCAGTAAACGGTGTTCAAGAGCAGAGACGATTTATTTAATAAATAGCTTGGAGGAACTGGAAATAATTAAAAGAACAGATGGCAGGAAACATAAAAATTGTGAGCTTTTCAAAGCGGCCAGGTTAAATGAAGGAGGTTTCACAGATAGAGACGCCACCCAGGTCAAAAATAAGTGGAATGTTGTTGCTAATCGAGTTAGCTAAGTTTGTTTTCTTCCGGTAGATGTAAAGACGTCCGCCCCCCATCCAATCAGAACCCTTCCCAACCCCCAGACCTAAAGCGGAGTTGGATAAAGCCGAACAAACGTGTTTTTCCATGTAAACCTTAATTCGGAATTACTATTTCCATGTAAACTCGAAGGAAAATAGTTTTTAATTCGGAATTATTTAATTCCTAATTATTAATTCCGAATTAAAAAAACATTAACCGCATAACCGCAGTGTGGCTCTAATACTCCGTCGTATTTATTAGCTCTGACATGCAGCGTGTTCTTTCCTGCTCTTATCGGTCTGCGGCCCCTTTAAATCAGAAGCCCCTCCCCCTTAAACAGCCTCGTCATCGCTCCTGTCAAACAAACATGGAGACCCGCGGAGCGTCCGCGGCTCTCCTGGTCGGCTCCTTGCTGGTTCCCGCGTCCCTGGTGGCGTGTTTCGCGGCCGGTTCGGGTGTAGTTCGGGTCGTCGTCCTGACCGTCGCCGCCGTGCTGCTGTCGCTGTGGTGGCGGCGGCTGCGGCGGCGGGACGCGGACACGGAGCGGCGGGTGTGCGTGCTGGTGCTGGGGGACGTGGGTCGCAGTCCCCGGATGCAGTATCACTCCCTGTCCCTGAGCAAACACGGATACCTGGTCACTTTCGTCGGGTTTTCAGGTAAGACTGACGTCACAGCGTTTTGAGTTAAATCACCGCAGATTTAATCAGAGCAACTTCGCAGCTAAACTTGGACAGATGATTAGATTAAATTAAATTAGATTAGATAGAACTTTATTAATCCCTTGGGAGGTCTCCCTCAGGGAAAACACAGTTTGAAATATAGATTAGATACAATAATAAATATATCAATAAGGTAGAGTAAAAATATTATTAAAAAAAGGGACTAAAATAGTATAGTAGCAAAAATAGTATTAAAATAGTATTGCACACACACACAGATGCTGATGTTTGCTGCAGACCACGTGACCCAGATGTGTCCAGATCCGCTGGTGCTTTTCCACAAAATGTAAAGAACCCAAAGGTGTCCCTGAAATAACTCGAAACAGACTTCTGCATCATCCATCTCCTATTTAGGTCCACACATCTGTCTCAACCTTGACTCCTCAGGCTTCACATCTGGCCACAGATGTTCAGCAGGCCTGAGATCTGGGCTCAGAGAGGACCGTTTAAGGTTAATCAGATTATTTATCAGTCATTCTCGTGTGACCAGGATGCCTTGTAAATTTACCACAGAGTTGAGAAATGACTAAAGAGACCAAACACGGATCAAGAAAATAAAACTACATAAAATGTTTGTGCCTGAACTACAGTTAGATGCAAAATGACCGAAAAGATTTCAAGATTCAAGTCTCTTTGTTGTCATTATGCAGGCACACACATAATAATACACATTAAAAAGAAATTTGAGACAAAAAATGAAACGACTCACACGCCTGCTTTGATTTTAAAGAAGAGTTTATAAATCACAAATACCTTTTATTGTAAAGAAATTTGATGTTTCATATTTGGACTCTTGCTGTCGGCTGTAACCGTGACTTCTTCTCAGACAGCAAACCTCACCAGGACGTCCTGAACCAGGAGAAGATCCGGATCGTCTCCATCTCTGAGGTGAAGGGCCTTCAGGGTGAGCAGAACGGCGCCGCTCAGTTTCCTTTATTTTATCACATCTGCTCTGAAAGGCGACGGCTCGGTTGACGCAGCTTTTTTCAACCTTCTGCAGCCGGACCGAGACTCTTCAGGTACGTGACGAAGGTGGCGCTTCAGTCGCTGCTGCAGCTGCTGTCCGTCCTGCTGACGATGCAGCTGCAGTCCCACATCCTGATGCAGGTCCGTTCCTCTCAGATCCGTCAGAACCAAACTTCCCGTTTCAGTGTGTCTTGAACCCGTGTGGACTCAGATGTGACGTTTAATTCAGTTTTGTGACGCTGTATGTATTTATTTAACATCTCCTGGTTCTGCTGGGGGGACCAGAACCCTCCCGGGCTGCCCAGCGCCGCGGTGGCGTGGTTCGTCTGCATCCTGCGCGGCAGCAGCTTCATCATCGACTGGCACAACTACGGCTACACCATCATGGCGCTGAGCCACGGGCCGACCCATCCCATCGTCCGCCTGGCCGAGTGGTGGGTGTTTCACTGCGCTTTTCTTCACTTTCTCTCTTTAAATGTGACGACTAGAGCTGAGCGATTTTATCGATTCTGCGATACATATCGATATTTTATTTCCCCAGAGAGTATCAATTTTTCAGCTGCGGGTATCGATATTCTAAGCTTCTATCTAACCCATATAATGTGTAATTGATTCTTTAAGTTCAATTAATTCAAACAAAGTCATTGGAACACTCACAAGATGTCACCAAAATCACTTTGTCCCTTTAAAATCTTTCAGAAAATGATGTAAATGTATTGTAAGATGAATATCGATATATATATTGTATCGTGAGCTGAATATCGTGTATCGTATCGTGAGATGAGTGTATCGCTACAGCCCTAGTGACGAGGCAGGTCCTCCGCCATCATCGATCTCTCTCCTCCTCCAGGTACGAGCACTTCTTCGGGCCTCTGGCCACGCACCACCTGTGTGTCACCAACGCCATGAAGGACGACCTGCAGAAGAACTGGGGCATCAGGTGAGATTTAATCTCTATTTTCTGTCGAACAGAACAGTCTGATTCCCATTTTCACCTGTATTTAAGCTCTGCTGACCTGTAATCTGAACACCTGGAGGGTAAAAGCTCGACACCTGACCGCTGCAGCTGCTGTCTGTGTCGTCTCTGCAGGGCCACGACCCTGTACGACCGCCCCGCCTCCATCTTCAGGGAGACGCCCCTGAAGCTGCAGCACCAGCTCTTCAGCAGGTTGGCCGACGCCCACCATCAGTTCAGGGACCACAGGTGAGCTGGAGCGTCTGTGAAACACGTCTGTGGAACTGGTTTAACATGGGCAACGATTAAAATTTTGATTAATCACGATTAATTGCATTGTATACAGAAAATCAAATGATGAATTCAAAAGTAGTGTAAAGGTCACTTTTATTTAAATGTTCTGCTGCCATATGAACTAAAGTGCCATAAATTTGTTGTTCAAACACTTTTAACATCAGCACTTGTCAGTAACACATATTTAGTGTAAATCTCATCTTAAAAAATGTCAAAATAAAATAAAGCTTATTGCCACTTTTTGCCAGGTTTGCATTAATGTCATCCTGTTTTTATAAAAAAAAAAAAAAAGTCTACAAACAAAATCCATCAAAATGATTGTGTTGCAGCACAATCAGAACATTAAAACAGGTAATTTCTGAGGTAACAGCAGAAACTTTTAACGGGGAGTTCAACTTGTCAGTTGTTACAAATAACCTTGTTTCTGTTGAATCCTCCGTCTGGGAGAACTTTAAAATGAAAATGTCCATGTTAAAGTTCAGTAACTTTACCAATCCATGTATCATTCATTCTATTTTCTATAGTCAATCAAAAATTTTGAAAAATTAAAAAGTGACATTTTATTACATTTTTTAATCTAAAACAAAAAAAACGAAAAAAAAAAAAAAAAAAGCCTGTTTTTTTTATTTTTTAATTTTAGACTTGGATCAAAAATACGAAATTAAAAAACGGGCCACAGAACTGAATTAGTTTTATAATGGAGGACTGGACTTTCTGTTGTCATTACACATCTGAGCCACTAGATGGAGCCGCACTGCAGTAACCAGCTAGAGAACAGCAGGACAGTGAACACATGGAGCAGATCTGATGGAACATGGAGGAATGACCACAAAGTTTTGTTGCAGTCCAGAACTTTTTTTTTCATACAGAATTGTTAATATTTCTACCTGAGTTGCTACCTGAACTGTAAAGTTCACGGATTTTTACCGTTCTCCATGTCTGTTTTAGCTTTTCCTGATGTTTTACTGTTTTCCAGTTCTGCAGCAGCCAGTAACAGACTTTTCAAAACAAAAGCATGTGAGCAAATGCGTTAAACGCGATAAATAAATGTCGTCATTAATAAATTATTGCGTTAACGCGTTATTAACGCGTTATTAATGCGTTAATAACGCGTTATTAACGCGTTAACTTGCCCAGCCCCAGTAAGGATCTGTATTCTCTCTTACTGTCCCGGTAGATTCTGGGATCCTAACGGAGCTGAACCGAGTCGTGAATTAAACGAACACAGCATCGTTATTACTAATTAAAGGGCCCTTTCTTGCATATCAAATCTAAAATAAAATAAAAGATGCTCTCGGGCAGGTTTTGCACGATAAAACCTGAATGAAACTAAACCAGACCCTGAACTGCTCGCGCTGCCTTCACTGACCCGCCGTTTGTTCTTCAGCTCCGGCGGTCTGGAGGAGGAGCTGCAGAGGACCGCCTTCACTGTCCGAGACCCGGCCGACGGCGCCGTCGCTCTGAGGGCGGAGCGTCCGGCGCTGCTGCTGAGCAGCACCAGCTGGACAGGTGAGAGGACGCAGCAGCAGCAGCGACGGTTCTGGAACCATCCAGGGGAGATGGAATAAAAACTAGATGACATAAAACAACAGGATATTAATAATCCGTCATGTCTCCTTTTACTCCCAGAGGATGAAGACTTCTCGATCCTGCTGAAGGCTCTTGAAGGTAAAATACAGACTGAAAACAAACTTAAAGAAAATAAAAAACCTCAGACGTGTTTCATCACCTGATGTTTCTCCTCAGAGTACGAAAGCTTCATCAGGGGCGGAGCTTCGCTGCCGTCGTTGGTCTGCGTCATCACAGGTAACGATGACCTCAGCAGTGGTTTTAGCTGTAACCGGTCCACCTCCAGGAGGTTCTGGAGGGTGGCTGGAGCTGAAGCGGGTCAGTAAGGAGCTGGTTCTACTGCAGGTAAAGGTCCTCAGAAGCAGCACTACAGGAAGCTGATCGACTCCCTGCGTTTGGACCACGTCCAGATCTGCACCCCCTGGCTGGAGGCTGAGGACTACCCGCTGCTGCTGGGTACGTCTGCTTACACGACCCGGTCCAGCCGGCTCCGGACCGGCTGAAGACAAGAGTCCAGACCTCAGTCTGACACCTGTCTGTGTCCGTCCTTCAGGTTCTGCAGATCTGGGCGTGTGTCTCCACAAGTCGTCCAGCGGTCTCGATTTACCCATGAAGGTGGTGGACATGTTCGGCTGCTGCCTCCCCGTCTGCGCCATCCACTTCAACTGGTGAGAACACGGACCGGACCAACCAGACTGGACCGGACCGACTGGACTTGACTGGACTGGATCAGGCTGGACCAGACCGGACCAAACCAGACTGGACCAGACTGAACTGGTCCGGACTAAGCCAAACTGGACCAGACCAACCAGACTGAACTGGACTGAACAGGACAGACTGGACCAGACCAGACCAGACTGGACCGGACTGAACTAAACCAGACCAGACCAGACTGCACTAAACCAGACTGAACTGGTCTGGACTAAGCCAAACTGGACCGGACCGACCAGACTAGACCAGACAGACTCGGCCGGACTGAACCAGACCAGACTGGACCGGTCCAGACTAAACCAGACTGGACTGGATCTGACTGGACCGGACCTATCAGACTGGACTGGATCAGACTGGACCAGACTAAACCAAACTGGACCGGACCATACTGGAAGAGACCGGACTGGACCGGACCAACCAGACTGGACTGGATCAGACTGGACCAGACTAAACCGGACCAGAGTAGATCGGACCAGACTAACCAGACTGGACTAGACCAGACAGACTCGACTGGACTGAACCAGACCAGACTAAACCAGACTGGACTGGATCTGACTGGACCGGACCTATCAGACTGGACTGGATCAGACTGGACCAGACTTAACCAAACTGGACCGGACCATACTGGAAGAGACCGGACTGGACTGGACCAACCAGACTGGACTGGATCAGACTGGACCAGACTAAACCGGACCAGACTAACCAGACTGGACTAGACCAGACCTCTCCTGTCAGCCATCACTCAGGGATAAACAGCTGTTGTCATGTCTGACTGAAACAAGCATCTGCTTCATCTAACAGTTAGAGGAAGGTGTTTGTTCATTCATGGAGCTAAAACAGCTGTCGAGGTTAATTCTGTATCATTGATTAAAGGTGATTAAAGGTGCCTGAGAAGTTGATCATCAGTTTTATTGATCTCAGTCTCAACCTCAGTATCTGCTTCAGCTGCTAACGTGGATAAATGTTCTCTTTTCTCCACAGTCTCCATGAGCTGGTGAAGCACGAGCAGAACGGACTGATCTTCAGAGACTCTGCAGAACTCGCTGAGCAGCTGAAGGTGAGGAAACGCCGGTCCAGGATCTCCAGAGACCCAGAACCTCTGAGCCTCCACCCCAGACCGCCTACGGATGTGTGAAGGTCCTGTTACCAGTTAACGGATCTGTGTTTCCAGTCTCTCCTCTCAGAGTTCCCCAGTTCAGACGGCAGACTGGGAGCCTTCAGGAGGAACCTCCGCACCAGCAGGGGGCAGCGCTGGGACGACAACTGGGACCAGAACGTCCTGCCTCTGATCGCCGCCCACAGATGAACTGAGATGATTTTTAATGAGGCCCAGCAGGTCCAGAGACGTGGACGTCTTCAGAACACGGACACGAAGACGACGAGCAGATGTTCAGAGAGACGACGTGTTTCCAGATGTTTACCTGGTGAAGGTAATGCTGAGATGAAGAGGAGCTGCTCCAAATCTGTTCATTCCTGTAGTTTTTTTTCTCTTTTTTCCTCCTAAATCACCTGAATGTAAAAGACGACTTTGATACGGTTTGTGAATAAAATCTTTATTTTGCTGCACCGCCGTCACCTGAACAGCTTCATCAGCTCTAACGGAGCGGTTCTGTTGTAGGGAAAACACGGTTCTGACGGGTCCGGTCACCACACGGTGGCTGATTCCTGCAGCTCCTGCCGAAACAACACAAACGTCTGAGCTCGCACAGGAAACCACGTCCACGTTAGCGCTGGGCGGTTGACCGGTTCATACCGGTTCATACCGGATACCGGTGAGTTTGTACTGTAGCGTACACAACGCGCGGTGGAACGTAAGTGCCGCAGAACGTTGTTTCACTGGGGACTGTTTTGCAGTTGCACTACTAGTTTCTGGTTAAACGGTGATGGCTGCTAACAGAGAAAGTCCTGAAGTGGAAGCTCCAGAACGGCAACATGAGACTGAGGAACTTCTTCCTGAACCAGGAGCCGTGTCTGTCGTGTGGAAGTTCTTTAAAAAAAGACGACAGTATTTCAAAATAAAGTGAAATCAAGTATACTACCACTACTTTGACAAAGTTATAAAATAAAAACTACTTGTTTCCACAAACCTATTGATCTGAAGTGGAATTAGTCTGTGGAAACCAGGATTTGTTATTTTATAACCTTGTTAAAGTAGTGATAGTTTACTACATTTATGCGTGATTTTGATTTGACTTTATTTTGAAATACCACATCAGATTGGGCTGAAACTTTGAGTGAGAAGTGGAATGAGTCTGGAAACAAGTACTTTTTATTTTATAACCTTGTCAAAGTAGTGTTAGTATACGGCATTTATTCTGAAATACATCAGACTGGGCTGAAACTTGTTACCAGATAAGATTCTATTAGTGAGAAGTGGAATGAGTCTGTGCAAACAAGTACTTTTACTTTGAAAAGGTTATGAAAAAAGTCTTAGTATACTGCATTTATACATGAATTCCAAGTAAGCAGTGATGTAATTTATTATTATTTATAAAGTCTCTTGTTCATTCACTTTCAAATGAATGTGAACGCATAACCGCTCTTATTTTGAAAACGCTGTAGCATAGCAGTTACCGTAATTTCAACAGCAAAACGGCACTAATATTTCAAAGAGGGCTGGCGTGACGGCAGCTAAAACTTTAAAACGTTGTTTACATTGTGTAGTTAATGTCGATTTTTTTACAAAATGTTTTTTCAAGTTGTTTGCAAAAAATAAAAGGGTTCTGTATTTTAACTGCAACTATCATCATTCTGATTCCTTCACTTAATCAGAATCACGAGTGCCACCTCTTTGTAAATAGTAACATTTTGTGAGGCCATGCAAACCTGTATTAATACTAGTGTAGATATGAATGTTTTTCTACAATATTCACTCCTCCTGACAGTAAAATAGGTCATTCTAAGACAATTTACTGCAGCAATTCATCTCTAAATGATTATAAAAGGTGGTTAACACCCAGTTGTGCCCTTCAAAATAAAATACAGTGATATACCGTGAAACCGATATAATTTTGAAAAATACCGTGATATTAATGTTTGGTCATACCGCCCAGCACTAGTCCACGTGTCCTGAAATCAACCTGCTGCAGTCACGGAGCCGTCAACGCGATCACAACATGCTCCGTTAAATTAGGGATTTTTACCGAGCTGTTGTTTAAAGGCGCCGTACGTCTCCGGGTTCCTCACGGCGGAGCAGATCAGAACCTCTGGTCCGGTTTCTGCAGGCCGGCGGCTCAGGATCCGTGACAGCAGCTTCACGAGACTCTCCGAGACGTCGGGGTCGTACACCACATCTGCAGCGCACGTGACAAACCGGCGTGAAGCCCGACATCTCTGAGATTTATGAACTACAAAAGAGCTGAAGGTCAAGAGTCAAATCTCATAATCTACGGGTGCATTTGATGTTGTCAACCAGCAGGTGGCGACACTAGAATCCGTCAGCAGCCGCCAGACTCAGATGCAGCGCTGCTGCCCCCAGTGGTCACTCTGGGGAAGCCCTGAATTAATCTGGACGTGTCTACGAAACCTCTGACTCTGACGTCACACCTGCGGCGATGACGGTGTCGGCCCCGATCTCCGTCAGCCGCTCCTCCGTGGCCGTGGTCCAGTCCAGCTCCTCCACGGCGACGGCGGGAGACGAGTCCCGGTTCAGCCCGTTCAGATGGACGTTGTCCCTGAGTTTCTGCAGGACGGCGGCGTGACAGTCGCTGAAGACGAACCTGCGCGGGCCGCAGGAGCGGCAGATGGCGACGCCGGTCAGCCCCGCCCCGCTGCCGAGCTCCAGAACCGACCTGCAGGAGGAAACGGGTTTAGAACCAAGCAGAGACGGTGGATCCAGTAAAACTGCAGTAAAACTTCCTTATCAGGTTTTCCCAGATTCTCCCGCCAAAACACACCCAAGTCACTCAAGCACAGGTTAAACCCACACCTGGACCAGAGACCCGGACCAGGGACCCGCTCCAGGGACCCGGTCCAGGGACCCGGTCCAGGGACCTGGTCCAGAGAACCCGGTCCAGTAATCTGAGTAACGACGGAGCAGAAATGTCTGAGAGGAAACACTGAAAACAGAAGTAAGCAACTAAATAAACTAGTATGAACTATGAAGAGAGTATTAATGAATGAATACATTATTAAAAAAGTTTAAAAATACATTTAAAAAAAAGTGTAATCAGAGTTGAGATATATATATATATATATATATATATATAGGGCTGGGCAAGGATAAATTTTAAAATCGCATTGATTGATCACGATTAATCGCATTGTATACGGAAAATCAAATAATGAATTCAAAAGTAGTGTAAAATGCACTTTTATTTAATGTTCTGCTGCCATATGAACTAAAGTGTCCATAACATTTGTGGTTCAAACACTTTTAACATCAGCACTTGTCAGTAACACATATTTAGTGTAATGTAATAAAAAAAATGTTAAAATAAAATAAAGCTTATTGTCCACTGCCAGGGCATTAATGTCATCCTGTTTTTTTTTTTTTACGAAAAAATAAAAATAAGTCTACCAACAAAATCGTAACAATCTAGAGGTCCACAATCAGAACATTAAAACAGGTAATTTCTGAGGTTAACAGCAGAAACTTTTAACGGGGAGTTCAACAATATAACAATAACCTGTTGAATCCTCCGTCTGGGAGAACTTTAAAATGAAAATGTCCATGTTGAAGTTCTCTAACTTTATCAATCCGTAATTATCTGTGTATCATTTGTTTTTTTCCATTTTCAATTGTCAATCAAAAAATGTAAAAAGCTAAAAAGTAACTTTTTTCTGTTTTTTAATCTAACACAAAAAAAATGCTTTTTTTTTTTATATTTCAATTTTAGCAAACAGGCCACGGGACTGAATTTGTTTTTAATATTTTATTGTTTTACGTGACCCAGAAATAGGCTTTGTTTCATAATCAAGGACTGGACTTCCTGTTGTCATTACACATCTGAGCCACTAGATGGAGCCGCACTGCAGTAACCAGCTAGAGAACAGCAGGACAGTGAACACATGGAACTTGCCCAGCCCAAAGTTTTAAAGAAAGGACTATTGATATATATATATATATATATATATATATATATATATATGATTAAATAATAACAATTAAACTCTAAAACTCAGTTGAATCATAAAAAGGTCTAGAGTTGGTCTTTAAAACGTCCAGACTCTCAGCGGCCCTCAGGTCTCCCGCTGGATCGTGTTTTTCACAGATGTGGACCGTAACAGTCAAATGAGGCTTCGCTGTGTGTTTTTGTTCTGGGATTCCTTCAAAATCTGCCACCAGGAGACCTGAGAGTCGGAGCAGCTTCCTGAGATGGAACAGAAACATTCAACGGATCCTAAAATCAACCCTGAAGGAGACGGGAGATCGTTTAAATACGGGCTCTTTGTTGGGTTTGTTAATTTATTTTGAGCTTCTCTCAATCATTAAAATCATTAAACGTCTCCTTTTCAAGCTGCTCTATGAAGCAATACCATTTCTGACCACATGGGGGCACGTTGGCAAAGTGACTTTATTTGTACAGCACTTTTTTTTTTCCCAGTCCACAAAGGCACTAAGATGAAAAGAATAAACGTAGAAGTGCTGATGAGAGACCCTGACAGCAGTGTGGAACTTTCTACTGACGTGCTTCCCCCGTGTGGTCAGAAGTGGTATTACTGCACAGGTAAAAACGAGTTCTGGGTGAGGTGGTACCTGCCAGCGAAGACCTCCTGGTGGTCCAGAGCCCACTCGGCCAGGTACAGAGCAGCCTCCCAGGTGACCAGACCCGTGGTTCCCTGAGAGATCAGAGCCACGTTCTCCAGGAGGCTGACGGCGTCTCCGCCGGGCTGGAGGACACAAACAAGAACCGTTCCTGTCAGCTTTTCACTTCCTCGTCCCGAGGGACGAGAAGAGGGACGTTCAGGACAGGTGACCGGATCAACATGAGCTTTAAGAGACGACTTTTACATGAACAGACATCTACAACACAAGACGGTAACTGGTAGGGCTGTAGCGATACACTAATCTCACAATACGATACACGATATTCAGCTCACGATACGATACATATCGATATTCATCTTACAATACATTTACATCATTTTCTGAAAGATTTTAAAGGGACAAAGTGATTTTGGTGACATCTTGTGAGTGTTCCAATGACTTTGTTTGAATTAATTGAACTGAAAGCATCAATTACACCATTATATGGCTGACAGGCAGCTTGCAAATGCTGGACAAAATGAATAAAAGATGTGTTGAGAAAAATAGTTTCATTTATTTAAACAGTGCAAATTGTTGCTTGCAAGCTTTTAAAGGTGGGGCACGTGGGTTTTGAAAGAAGCTTAGAATATAGATACCTGCGGCTGAAAAATCAATACTCGATACAATATCGATATGTATCGCAGAATCGATAAACTCGCTCAGCTCTAGTAACTGGGCTATAGATTATCAGAACTAAACTGTTTTTATTGGAGTATATTTGGATTAAATTTCACTGTCCAACTGGACGAACACTATACAAATAACCTGAAGCGGCTTTTTAAAGGCTCCAGTTTCTGCATAAGACACAAACAGAACATTATGTGCACAAAAATAACCCGACTCTCAAGCCAACATCCATCTCAGTAACAGTCATGAAATAAATGTTCTGCAAACAGAAGCGCATCATCCTCAACAAGAGTTTCTGTGGTTTAATTCATTCTTGGTTTAAACAGATAAAAACCGCTGTGGCCACGGTGTCAGTGATGTCACGTGTTCGGTACCAGGAAGTAGCTCTTGAAGCTCTCGGCGGCCTCCTCGCTCCCCAACACCTCTGCCAGAGCGTCATACAGCTCATCCAGAGGGTCGCAGGCTGCGGCCTCGTGCTGCACAGAGTCGGATCAAAAACGTCACCAACGTGTCAGGGTGATGATGATGTCATTTATCAGGAAAGCAACAACTTAAAAAAAAAAAGATTTTCCTGCTGGACAAAAAGACACAGAATCACAACTCTTAAAAAAAAACCTTTAACATTTAAACTCATTGACATGGCCAGTAAACATTCTGATGGAGAATGTGTGTATATACATATATAATTCACTCACACTCTGATAAGGAAATCATTTTTGGAAATTAACATATTTTCCTGCTGATTTCCTAGAAACTTCTAAGACATTAATGAGATGCGATCTCAGCGAGACACAGACCAAAAGACAGAGACAGAGACAGACTGACCCGTTTGATGAGCTCTGACAGAAACAGCCTCCTGTATCTGACTGACGGTGGAAACTTCCGGCACAGAGGATGAAGACACGTCTGTGGGACAAATGAAAGAACCTTCTTGTTCATTTAACTGACATCATTTAATCAGACGTATGAAACAAGCCGCTAAATTACCTGCTTCAGCAGCTCTGAAACAAACTCTGACGACTTGTTTCTCTGCAGGTCGTCCTCCAGAAACTGGAAAATAAGAAACGAAGCAGCAGCAGTCAGATCTGAAGTGTCCAGTCACACAAGTCTCACATTAATACTGCAGATCACCTGCTCACAGTGTGATTATCACAAGAAGAATTACCATTTTAAATCAAAGCCATATAAGTTTCTATTTAATGCATATCTAGTGTATACTATTAACTGCAAACCTCAATGTCATAAAGGAATAACCTGCAGAAGTGAGCTGAACCAGTAAACGATGACAAACTGGGATTTGCAGGTTTTTTTTTTTCCAGACCTGCTGTCAGTCATGTGTCCTTAAAACCAACCTGCCGTGTACTTTTCCCTGCATAACTGCCTTTTTACGTTACAATACTCAGTTATTTCTCTGCCGAATAATGCAGAAGGACACTATTTGATATGTGGTTTTAATGTCAGACTCTTTCGGTGGTTCTGTCCGTTTTTTTAGCTGTTTTTAGCACCAAATGCCACATATTTGAATGGAGTTTGGTGCCAGTTTCTCTCTTACTCACAGTCCAGGGCATCGAGGCCAGACGGCTCATGGCGAAAAACGACTCACGGAATCCCCTTAAAACATCCATCTTTTCCGTCCCTGTCTGCTCCGAAAGCGCCATCTTCCACGTGTGTTTGTTTACTTCCTGCTTACCCACAATCCGCCGCGATCCCGACTCGCAAGAGCTGCTGGGTTATGTAGTGAATTCTCTCTTTATCGATCGATCTTATCATTATAATTATTGTTATCATTATCGTTATTATTATTGGTTAAAATATTTCACATTAAATTAAACAACACGATAAACGTTTCCATAAGTTGAAATAACCTTTGATTGTTGGTCTTTAAAGTAGAAAAATGTCCACATAATCAGAGTAGTTATTTTTGTCAGTTGGAGGTTGTTTTCCCGCTTTTTTTCCTGCTGTGTCACTGCAGAGGCAGATAAATGTCTTTACAGTTGGCCAACTCCTCATTTAAACACCAGCAGCTCACTGAGCCTTCAATGGTGAGTAACAATCACTTATTACTGTCACACAAGGTTTTATTTGTCTTTTTTATTTACTCAAGTTTAAACTCAATTAGAATAAATTTGAATTAATTGAATAATTAATTTTAATGAATTAAATCATGATTTGGAGTAAGAATTAGACTAGATTGGATGATGAATGATTAGGATTGTGAATGAATTATAGGGAACTGGACTGAATTTGGATGTAATTTGGACTTAATTGAATCATTTTTTATCTTTTTTACTTACTGATTTTGTTCAATGTACCTTTACATGACTTAACTGTGAATTGATGTGATATGAGTAAAAGTGAATTGAAAATTAAATAGTTGTGAAGCAAGTCAATGTTTAATGTGCAAATAATTTCTTTTTTTTTCTTTTTTTTCTTTTTTTTTTACAGTTTTTACAGAAGAAAAGTAATAAATACAGGAAGGGAACTTTACATAAAAAATTTGATAAATAATCATTTGTAAAGAATGAATGAAGAAAACTAAAGCATAAATAAAATGAAATGTGATTTACTCTGTAAGGTTTTCTACAACGTTAACCTTTTTTTCCACAAATACATTAATGCATTTAATTTACTCACTGGTTTTCGTTTGGAAAAACGTTAATATGAGAAGTAAAATGATATAAACTGTACAGGTATATTATTGTATTTTGTGATGTCACAGAACTTAACTCTATCATTGCAAAGCTACTCCTGAATTTTATCCATCATATAGATTTTTTTCAGAGATGGTCAGGACGTCCTCGTCTTCCACGTTCTGCTCTATTTCTGCTGCCAGGACCTGAACTGAGCTGCAGAAAAGAGCCTCTAAATGTGCTGCTTCTTTAGTGGTTAATTAGCTTCAATTAGCTTTGAAACTGGAGAATCTAAAGAAGCTTATCTCACAGAGCAAATATTCAATGTTTTGGTTGTGTTTTAATCATGTTGCTTTTATGTAGCTCAAAGGCAATTCAAAATCAGAAGACTCTATAAAAGAATAAAAAAAAAAATGTCTTCTTTGCTATGTGAAGTCAAAATTCTCATTGATACCAGGAAGCAGAGCAGCGCCATATTATAATACGATGCGATGCGATATGATGCGATGTGATGTGATACACCTCCAATACTGATTGTTTTATTTATGGTCTTTTATTATTTCAACCATACAATCAGAAAGATGTTCTTCATTTTTTTTTTCAAATCGTGACATTTTTCTATTAGAAAGCAGCATTTTCCTCTGCAATCACAGATTTCGCAAAATTTTGTTGTAAGCTTTTCTTGTAAAATATTAACTTTTGCAAAACAGATTTTTTTTTTACAAAAATGTATGAATTTATTTCCTAAAATCACAACTTTTTTGGTTGTGAAATCTGAATTTCGCAATATTATAAGTTACTGTTGTACAACCGGACTTTTGTCATCATACCATGAATTTCACAAAATTGAAAATTTTTTAAGTGAATCTTGCAACTTTCTGAGAAAATTTCAACTTTATGTTGTGAAATTGCAAATGTTGTATAATTGCAATTTATGTCCTAAAATAGAAAATTTCACAATATCTCAACTTTTATTGTAAAAATAAATAAATAAATAATAATGTTTATGTTTAATAATATGTATATATACATTTTTTTAATTGTAAAATCATCTTTGGGAAAATTACAACTGTTTCATACAAGAGTGATACTTTTGATGGGTAAAATAGCTGCTCAACATTCAGCAGAAAGGCCGCTCTAGCGCCACCTGGAGGCTACCTGTGCACGTGCCTGCCAGAAGCGGCTTCATGAGAGAGAGGGAACATATGGGTGCGCGTGTTTCTAGCCGGAGCGTTTAGGGAACGGACTGTCAACGTTAGGGTCTGCGGTGTTTCGGATGGGCTGAACGCTGGTTGTCGAGTTAGCGAAGGTAAATATTCTCTGTTTTTTTCTTTCACAAACTGGTGTTTGATGGTTTAACGGTTCGCTGTTTGAAGCCGCCTCAGTCGCGTGACTCGTTTTCCGCCTAATAAAACAGCTGACGGACTACACGAGTTTATGAGTCTCGGACATTTAAACACGAGCGTGAAGTCTCTCTTTTTTTTTTCTTTTTTTACTTAATCATTTAGAGAGTTACTCTCCGCATTAATATCTCAGCCAGCCACACAGCTAACCTCATTTCTCGGCCTGGGTTGTTTATCGACGCCGCTTCCTCTAAAATCAATGACATTCCCGCTCCGGGCTGTCTGTGTTGTCATAACAACCAACTCGCCCCAGAACCGAGAGGCGTTGAAGGACAAAAAAGCTCCACAGCCGAGATCCGGACTCCGCTCAAAATCCGCCGGATTCAGACGTTTTTCTTCCACTGCTGTCCTCCCTAAAAACATTCACATCATTAAGGTTTATTTTAGGAATGTCAGTAATGTACTCTGTTGATCGGCACTCATTTTTATCTTTTATCACATTAAATTTATAGTCGTAGTCGATGTTTTGTTGAATGTCATGTCAGGAAACAGCATGTTACGGTGTCTGGACTCTAGATTAATATAGACACGTGGCTGTAAAGCTTCCTTAAACACGTTTTTATGGTTTATATTTAAAATAAACTTGCATCGTCAGAGGTGTTTGATGGAGAGGTTAAAGGACAAAACCAAACAATGAAATGATCCGGCCAAAACGTATGTGAATTAGAAAAGTTGAGTAAGATCTACAAAAAATAGAAGTAAAACATATTAGAAACAGTATTGCCAAAGATTTTCATAAATCATGAAGGTTTTAACATTTGAAAGTAGTAACAGATTTTGTGTGCTTCAGTTCAGTGAACAGACTTCCAGAAAAATGGAAACTTTCATTAAAAAAATGTCAGATCTCCCTTTGCCACACACACAATTACCTCAGACTTCATTGTTTATGCTCCTCATCCTTACAAGATACAGGAATTATTAATTAATCAGTTCAATCCTTCTCATTTGATTAATATTTTAACTGTCAAATTACATGTTTGGCGTCGCTCCTCTAATCTGCCGCTTCAATCAAAACCAAACTGAGGTTTAAGTTGTGGTCTCTTTGTGTTCACTCCAAACACGACCTTGAATCCTCTCCCTCCTCTCGTCCTTGTGCCCACAGAGCTGCTGAACAGCGATCTGCAGTCGCCATGGTGCTGAAGATCTTCTTCCCGCAGTGCTGTAACCGGGCCGACAGCGGGCTGCTGGTGGGCCGCTGGATCTGTGGACATGACGCGGCCGTGGTGCTGGCGGTCGTCCACTACCCGTTCATCCCCGGACAGGTGAAGCAGTACGTCCAGCAGGTGGGTGCAGCAGCAGACTCCTGTCTTCAGGTGGTCAGATATAGACAGATCTGATTGGGGGGGGGTGAAGTTTAGACTTTAACACGTTGTTCCACAAGGAATGTGTCAGTTACAAACCAGCCAGGTTTACTCTGAAGACTCAAATTGGATTTTGGAGTAGAACTGGACAAGTTTGGCTGCTTAGTTCACATCACACATATTCAGGTTAAAGGGACCGTTTTATGGTTTCTGTGATTTCTTGTGTGTTTGTAATGCTGTAACGGTTAATTGCCAGCTAAGGCAAGACGAGGCTCAGAAAATGACGTGTACATTTGTCGTAGCAGAGCGTGTTTAGGGAACGTAAAGGACGTCCTGTCTCAGGCCAGTGCGCGTTCCTACAGGATTTCAGCCAATCAGAAGACACCTGAGGACAGTGATGTAATTAGGGATGTCCCGATCACGTTTTTTGGGTCCCGATCCGATTCCGATCTTTTAATTTTGATGATCGGCTGATTTCCAATTTTTCCTGATCCGATTTCACTTTTTTTGAGTGGGCAAACAGAGTTCCCCATGCATTTTATTTCCTGTGTACATTAATAAATAGGCCTGCATCCAAGCTGAGGTTAATAGCTTTTATCATCTCATAAAATAAACAATAACTTATTTAAACACTCTTCTTTCTTTCTTTTTTGTTTGGGAGAATTATTATAAAACACATTTAGTTACAGAACAGTGACTGTTCAACAGTCTCAGTACTAAAGAACAAAGCACTTCCAGTTAAATAGCAGCAGGTGAACTTGGCTAGCAGTTTAAGGCAATGAAAACACTAGCAGAAGTCTTTGCAATCAATGAAATCACATCAGAATAAAAATAACATAAAATATTAACTTAAAGGTGGAGTAGGTGTTGTTTGAAAAACGGTTCCATCAATCCAACTCAAGTGAGATTTTGAAAATATACACTCCCTCCCTCCTCCCAAAGGCTCCGCCTCCTCCTCTTCAGCCCACCCCTCGAAAACCACGCCTTCACATGATTCATGAATACATGAACCATAGGGAGGGAGGGAGGGAGGGGTGATATTTGATGGACGTATTAGGCAGCCAATCAAAATAGTGATGATCACTTTTTTGATTGGTCAGAGTTTTTCTCTGATTATACCCTCTAGACTGGACCAAAATGTTTAGTTTTTTTTGCAAACATTTTATTTCAGTGGGTGCAATGGAAATGTGAAAAGGTTTTCAGGCAATATTGTAAAAAGTGTTGCAAAAAAACAACACCCACCCCACCTTTAACTTCTTTCAAGACCCGCTGCACATGTTCGCGCACCTTTGTGTCCTTTGTTGTTCATGTAATGACGGGAACGAGGCTCGAGGTAATTAATGAGCCGGTTAAATGCCTTGTAATTGGGCTGGTCATCCTCAGTAATACATTCCGCGATTAGCTTAATGATTTTTCTGTATTTCTCAGAATCTTTCGGGAGTTTGTCCTTTCTTTTAAAAGTTTCACAGAGCGTTTGCTGCCGTCGGCACCAGCTTCAAAGCTGCCGACGCCTGACAGAAGGCTGCGGTGATCGGTGCTGCGTGCTTTTTTAAGTGTCTGATTAAATTTGTGGTGTTGTAAACTCTCTTCTTACTTACCCCTCGTGATATATCAGCCTTCCACACATTTCAAGTCGCAGTTGAAGCGTTGGTCTTTGTAAATTTATAGCGCTGCCACACTGCTGACATTTTTGCTAAAGTTTAGCCTGACGTCGCCAGTCTTAAAATTTTTAAGGTGGATACAAGACAGCGCTGCTGGGAAACTTCATTTCAGTGCAAATTATTAAATGTATATAGTTTAAGAAATATTTTTGTTTGTGTAATATGATTACTTTATTAATTTGTGTTAATCAGGATCAATTTTTGAGGAAAAAAATAATGAAAAAAAGTTTGGCGTGTTATAATAATGTTGATCGGCCGATCCACCCTTAATTTTTAAGATCGAAGGCCGATCCCGATCCCCTGATCGTTACATCTAGGGGGACACCCCTAGATGTAATGCCACCTGGGCTCCGCCTGTGGCAAAATCCCATCATTCTTCAGAAGTGTCTCTCTTTGTAATGGTCAGAGTTAAATAATTACAGTTACTCTGGGTGCAGATTCACTCTGGAAGTACCAAAGATTTGATAAGATGGCTGGAAATTAACATATTATGGCCACTTTAAAGTTGAGTGTGGCCTGTTTTCTGTGTTTGAGCCAAATGGCTCCAAAGTTGATTGTTTTCAAATGATAAATAACCAACGATGTTCAGGTTGTAATAGTTTCTATTCTGACTTTTTCCAAAATCTGGATAAAAAGAAACACAACAAATATATGTTCTTGTTGCTTGTATGTTTTACTGGAGATGACGACGGTCTTTCCCTCCCAGATGCAGGCCCAGAGCGGGGTGGAGCTGTCGGTCCTGGGCTCCTGGAGTTTACCTAAAGAGGGTCAGGAGGGCATGGAGAGCTTCCTCAGGGACCTGAGCACCATCTTCCCCCAGGAACGCTGGCTCCAGATCAGACGCCACATGGGGAAGATGGGCTTCACCTGCGAGGTCCTCAGCCAGGATCAGAGTAAGATGCTGAGTCTGATGTTCACAAACACCGAACAACCAGGAAAGAGACTCCCTCTAGAGCAGCCATTCCCAAACTTCAGAACAAGGCCCAATTTGAAATGTGAAAAATTTCCGCAGCCCACCTAAACCTTTAATCACAACTATGATCAACATACAGGACCAGGAACCATGATCCGATATTAATGTGAGGGGTCAATAAATAAGGTGACACTTATCATAGTAAGTTAAGATGACAGTAGAATAACACTTAATTGGGTTGTTTTATTACTTCTTAATGTTTTTTGTCATGTCATGAATATTTTACAGTAATTAAAAACATATTTAAAAAAGATGGGGGATTTAAAACACATTTGTTTAATTTTAATGACCTCTCACGGCCCACCTGCAGTACCACGACGGCCCACCAGGGGGCCGCGGCCCACACTTTGGGAATCACTGCTCTAGATGTTGAACTCTCAACTTTACTTTATAGAGAAAATAAAAGGGGCTGAACGAACGGCACATAGCCTGGATTCAGAATAATCAGGGTCTGATTTTAAAAGCTCCGTGGTCCTAAACTAAAAACCTCTTCAGCCTGAGCAGAGTCACGATGGACCAAAACAGTCTTAAGTTTCATTAGAGGGCAGACGAATCAGCAGGAATACGAGACTATTCATTAATCACACGGTCTGTTAAAGCGTCTGATCATCAGGATGCATCGATTCAACATTAACATGGCATATCGGTCCTAATGTGTCTAAATAACTGAATCAGGTACTAGATGGTGGAGATCCGTGAACCCTTTTTCCTCCAGCACAGCGAATGTTAAATCAGTATCTTCAATAAAGGCACAATAATTTAGAAATGCTTGTGTTTGTCTGTTGTTGTGACTAGTTACACGACGAGTTAAATTATTTTATCACAGACAATAA
Organism: Hirundichthys speculiger; assembly: GCA_018398805.1. Taxonomy (NCBI): domain Eukaryota; kingdom Metazoa; phylum Chordata; class Actinopteri; order Beloniformes; family Exocoetidae; genus Hirundichthys; species Hirundichthys speculiger. The sequence goes on from JAGFBZ010002255.1 coordinate 31,781, forward strand.
CGTTTTAGGTTGTTTATTTACCTGACATGTTTCGGCATGTACTTCCGCCTTCATCAGAGTGTCACCGGTGTTGTTGTGACACGTCATTTGTCAGCTGATGAAGAACAATTTAACTAATTGATAAGTGAAGACAAAATGAACTTAGTACAACTAGTTAACAGTCAGACTGGATTGATGCAGAAAACCAGTAAATTCCAAGAACTTCTTATACTTTTTCTTGCTACATTGTTTAAAAAAAAGTTAAATAGGAATTCAGCACATTTATATGTTACCGTGATGTGTTATTTTGTTTATAAAGTTAGGAAAGTAAAGTTTTAGTCAAGTCTCTCTCAGACATCACTTCCATCACTAACTCTAACCACTTTAGTCCCGTCCTGTCTTCGCTGACTAACACTTTTTCTTTCCTGAACCCAGATAAAACAATAGCAGCAAAGAACAAAGAGAAAGAAGAAGAAAAAGAAGAAGAGGAGGAGGAAAAAGATAAAGTGATCTTCGTCCACTACGAGCAGAGGAAGGTGATGCTGTCACAGCTTCATCCCATCGACGGCGGCGACCCCGACAACAACACGGAGCCTGCGTCTGAGCTGCGACAGGTGAGGCAGAGCTGCAGGTGGACCGGGTCGGTCCCGCTGCAGGTGGACCGGGTCGGTCCCGCTGCAGGTGGACCGGGTCGGTCCCGCTGCTTGTTTCCTCCTGGAGTCCAGTCGGCTGCTGTAACCTCCTCTTCCTCCTCTGCAGGTGTTCCAGACGGTGGCCCGGAGCGACCCGCTTTTCTTCCTGGACAAGTACGACGACGGGCCGCTGAAGTCGACGCACTGGCAGTCTGACGGCCGAGAGGGGAGCATCATCGTGGAGCTGCTGAAGCAGGCGTCGGTGCCGCTCTGCCTGCTGGTCAGCTGGCTGCTCGCCGTATGGACGTGGATCTGCGACCTGCGGTGAGGAGGTCAAAACGACCACTAATCACCCCTGATAGGGGAACAATAATACAACGTCTCCTGAGTCGGGGAGTTTCACGATCGGGGTCTCTGTCGGTGCTGGATCAGGCCACGTTCACTCCTGAAACGTCCCAGCGGTCCTGCTGACTCGGTCCAGACCGGTTCTGGTCTTTAATCAGTCGTTTCACCTGCAGGATCTTCTCTCTCTTCCCGCTGCGCTTCCTCTCCTCCAAGCTGTCCACCTGCGTCCAGCTGAACTACAGAACCGAACACCTGAGGACACTGAGCTCGCTGAGAGCAGCGGCTGACCACACGCAGTTCATGAGGTGAGTACGCGCTCACCTGTGGGCGTTTACGTGCACCTGCAGTTTACTTTAGTTTTACTGTTCGACATGTTCTGCTCTCCTGAACGGAGCGACGCTGCAGCGACCGCCTGCCTCCACTCGTCTGTCCGTCTCTTCCCTCCAGGAAGGCCAACATCCTGGTGTCGTTCCTGGTGGACGTGGCGCTCGGCGTGCTGCTGATGTCGTGGCTCTACAGAGACGACCACATCGACCAGCTGGCCGACGCTCTGGTGCCAGCGGCTGACGTGAGTTTTCAACCGAGATCAGGCAGCTGAAATGTTTGTTCTTGTGAGATAAAACACCTTCAGAAGACATCAGGATGTACCAGAACTGTAAAGATTAAACCTTAAAATGTGTCCATGTGGTCAGATGAGGCGTTGATTTTTAATTAGGGCTGGGCAACCAATAACATTTTTAATCGCGATTAATCGCATGATTTCCCCGATTAATCAGGATTAATCGCATTATATACGCAAAATCAAAAAAAAAAAAAAAAAAAAAAAAAAAGAGAGAGAGCCCTTACTCCATTGAATTTCCCTTTATGGGATAAATAAAGTATTTTTCATTTCATTTCATTTCAAATAATGAATTCAAAAGTAGTGTAAAGGTCACTTTTATTTAAATGTTCTGCTGCCATATGAACTAAAGTGTCATAACATTTGTTGTTCAAACACTTTTAACATCAGCACTTGTCAGTAACACATATTTAGTGTAAATCTCATCTTAAAAAAATGAAAGATAAAATAAAGCTTATTGCCACTGCCAGGGCATTAATGTCATCCTGTTTTTATGATAAAAAAAAAAAAAAAGTCTACAAACAAAATCCAACAAAATGATTGTGGCTCAGCACAATCAGAACATTAAAACAGGTAATTTCTGAGGTAACAGCAGAAACTTTTAACGGGGAGTTCAACTTGTCAGTTGTTACAAATAACCTTGTTTCTGTTGAATCCTCCGTCTGGGAGAACTTTAAAATGAAAATGTCCATGTTAAAGTTCAGTAACTTTATCAATCCGTGTATCAATCATTCTTTCCATTTTCAATTGTCAATCAAAAATTAAAAAAAAAATTAGAATGTGACATTTTATTACGTTTTTAATTTTTTAATCTCAACACAAAAAAACGAGAAAAAAAAAAAATGCCTGTTTTTTTATATTTTAATTTTAGACTTGGATCAAAAATACGAAGTTAAAAAACGGGCCAACAGAACTGAATTAGTTTTATAATGGAGGACTGGACTTTCTGTTGTTGTCATTACACATCTGCGCCACTAGATGGAGCCGCACTGCAGTAACCAGCTAGAGAACAGCAGGACAGTGAACACATGGAGCAGATCTGATGGAACATGGAGGAATGACAAGAAAGTTTTGTTGCAGTCTAGAATATTATTTTCAGACAGAATTGTTAATATTTCTACCTGAGTTGCTACCTGAACTGTAAAATACACAGATTTTTACCGTTCTCCATGTCTGTTTTAGCTTTTCCTTATGTTTACTGTTTTCCGGTTCGGCAGCAGCCAGTAACAGACTTTTCAAAACAAAAGCATGTGAGCAACATGCGTTAACGCGTGATAAAATAAATGTTGGCGTTAATAAATTAATGAGTTAATGTGATAATAACACATTATCTTGCCCAGCCCTACTTTTAATAAATAATTAGTTTCTTTATGAAAACCAGAAAGACGGTATATTGACCTTGATGGCTGCATTAAATTCAAAATAGCATTTCTAAACAGTTGATACATCAGTCAGTATCCTCTTTATCACAGTTCATACGATGTTTCAGATCACTGGAACATTTTTTAATTTAATCGCCAGCTGGTTGATTTAAATCCTGATACTGTTTGACTCTTTACGTTGCCTGTTGTTTTTTAACTGGAAAGAAAAACGGGAAATTTCCGTGAAGACGGCACACAGGTGTCAGATCTAATCTGCTGAACTCTGCTGTCACTTAGGAACAAAACTGTTTTATTTCAGAAGACTGAAATAATTACTGTTGAACTTCAAGAAACTTTCCACGTGGAAAGTGATTTAAAGGAAATTTTGGTTTTACTGATTTCTGCTGGAAGTTTTAAAACAGTTCCTGAAGAAAGTTTTACATTTGGCTGCATATGAAAAACAGCTGTCCGGATTTAGAGTGATTTTATTTTATTTTCTACACTGAACCTCTGCTCCTCTTCCTCAGCATGTGGCCAAAGAGCTGGAGGAGCTGCTGCAGTGGCTGATGGGAGCTCCGGCGGGGTTGAAGATGAACCGGGCCCTGGACCAGGTTCTGGGCCGCTTCTTCCTGTACCACATCCACCTCTGGATCAGTGAGTAGCAGGAGGTGTCATCTCGTGTCAGGATGTTCAGTTTCCATCTAGAGAAGTTCCAGGGACGCTGGCGGTGCCGTTTGAGGCTCAGCGTGTCATGTTTCCCTCCAGGCTACATCCACCTGATGTCTCCGTTCATCAAGGGGATCCTCTGGTACGGAGGTCTGTCAGCCTGCCTCGGCCTGACCTTCGCCCTCTCGCTGCTCTCTGACATGGTGGCGCTGTTCACCTTCCACATCTACTGTTTCTACGTCTACGGAGCCAGGTACACATGAATCTGACGGTTTGGTTTTTATTATTGCTGTGAGGCAAAGAGGAGTGCCTTCTACCTTTAAAAAAAAAAACCAAATGGAGTCACGCGCGCTGCAAAAATAACGTATTACCTTTGGTGACCTGCAGGGGGCAGTGTTTTCAAAGGAGGCGTCATCTCTGTCTGACAAACAAACACATAGAAGTGGTCTTGTATCACTTCACGCCACTGCTACACCTGCAACATTTAAACAATTTAAAAAAAAATAGGGCTGGGTGATTAATCGCATTATTTCCCTGATTAATCACGATTAATTGCATTGTATACGCAAAATCAAATAATGAATTCAAAAGTAGTGTAAAGGTCACTTTTATTTAAATGTTCTGCTGCTGCCATATGAACTAAAATGTCATAACATTTGTTGTTCAAACACTTTTAACATCAGCACTTGTCAGTAACACATATTTAGTGTAAATCTCATCTTAAAAAAATGTAAAATAAAATAAAGCTTATTGCCACTGCCAGGGCATTAATGTCATCCTATTTTTATGAAAAATAAGAAAAAAAAGTCTACAAAGAAAATCCAACAAAATGATTGTGTCTCAGCACAATCAGAACATTAAAACAGGTTAATTTCTGAGGTAACAGCAGAAACTTTTAACGGGGAATTCAACTTGTCAGTTGTTACAAATAACCTTGTTTCTGTTGAATCCTCCGTCTGGGAGAACTTTAAAATGAAAATGTCCATGTTAAAGTTCAGTAAGTTTACCAATCCGTGTATCAATCATTCTTTCCATTTTCAATCGTCAATCAAAAATGTTAAAAAAAATTAAAAAGTGACATTTTATTATGTTTTTTGTTTTTTAATCTAACACAAAAAACAGAAAAAATGCCTGTTTTTTTTAATTTCAATTTTAGACTTGGATCAAAAATATGAAATTAAAAAACGGGCCACAGAACTGAATTAGTTTTATAATGGAGGACTGGACTTTCTGTTGTCATTACACATCTGTGCCACTAGATGGAGCCGCACTGCAGTAACCAGCTAGAGAACAGCAGGACAGTGAACACATGGAGCAGATCTGATGGAACATGGAGGAATGACACCAACGTTTTGTTGCAGTCTAGAATTTTATTTTTGAATTGTTAATATTGATACCTGTTCACAGATTTTTACCGTTCTCCATGTCTGTTTTAGCTTTTCCTTGTTTACCTGCCAATTGTCTTCCGGCTCCGCAGCAGCGAGTAACAGACTTTTCAAAACAAAAGCATGTGAGCAACATGCGTTAACGTGCTATAAAATAAATGTCGGCATTAATAAATTAATGTGTTAATGCGATAATAACGCGTTAATTTGCCCAGCCCTAAAAAAAAGAATCATTTTGGACCTGAACACAGTTGTTGGACTGACAGAGAAGTCATGTGGTCCCTTGGAGCAGTGGCACATTGGTTCCTGTTTGTTCTCCTCAGAGGACGTAAGTCAGCGCCGCTGTTGTTTCTGTAATTATAACTTCTGCAGCAGAAACATAAATCATCCAGAGCCACGGGGCCGGCGTTCGTCTGACGCCACCGTTGTGTAGCTGTTGCAGATGGTAGACGAGAACCGGACCGGCCTGTTGTGCTCGGTTCTGCCTTCATAGTCGAGGTGAGAACTAGAGACTATAAGAGTTGTTTCCAGAAGGAACTGAAGGATGCTGAGGCTCTCAAATGTCTAATCTGATCTCCTACAGAGCATCCTAATCTGATCCTGCAGCCTCCAGGTGGAGGGAGGAGCTCCTCACCTGCAGGACGAGCTTCGTGTCATTTTACCCAGAATCCTCTGCAGTCAATATCAGCAGTTGTTTGTTGGATTTTATTTTTCTCTTTTTTCCTAAATTAAATGTCTGAGTGAACATCCTCCAGTAACGGTGGCATCCATATGTTTTGATGAAACTGTAAAACTCCCCCCGACAGCGATTGTTTAAGTCAGCAGGAGGCTGAAACGAAACGCCGAACAGATAATGGAGGAGCTGTCGTGACCAGATGGAGCAACAAAACACTGACAGCAGCTCACTTCACCGCGGCGTTCACGCTCGGTCGCACAGATGTTTGGATGCAGCTGTTTGTTTGTAAAGGCGACTGTTTGACTGTCCACGTTTCTGGGACGTCTTCTGTCTCCTCACACCAAGACTGAACCTGAACGTCCGTCTCACATCAGCTTCTCTTTCCAGCGTCTCTGTGGCTCCTAAAGGGGGGTTTGGTTTTGCTTTGAAAGGCTTGAAAGTGTTTGAAACTGTCATTGGGGTCCTCACGTGGGTGAGGCTGATGTCCCAGCATGCACCAGAGGTTTGGGCATTTAAGGGACAACGGCGTGTTGATGTTTGGCTGCTTCTGCTCCGTCCTCCTCCAGGCTGCAGGAACAAAGGCCGCCGGTCTGTTGTCATGAAACACTGATAAAAGAGCATCGACTGAATTATGCATCTGCTCTAAAGATAGCGCTCCCTCGTCCGTGCTGTATAATGAAATATTCTCTGCTTTCCTTTTAGCACATTTATGCTCCATCAGCTCCGGGAACATGGCCGTGAGTGAGTGAGTGCGTGCGTGCGTGCGTGCGTGCGTGCGTGCGTGCGTGCGTGCGTTAAATTCACTTTGAGAGGCTTTGTGGGAATATTTCATAAATCTAAAAATATCCCCTGCTGTGATCACAGTCGGGCGTCTGCTGGGGAGATGAAGGAGGCATCACTGCTCTTCAGATTTAGTTTTAGAGAGGTTGTTCTCTCCCTTCAGGCAGCCTCTGAGCACTCAGTGATTAATGCTTTCTGGAAACTGACAGATTTATTTGGGTTGCAGCTCGTCAGCCTGTTTTTAGTCCAGATCTGAGACGTTCTTCTCCAGTCTCGTTTCAGACGCCTTCACATTATCAGAGCAGGAAACGACGGCAGTAACGTCCACTTTAGATGTTTGCACCAAACCTTTTCCAGATCAAGAGATATGTCTCTTCCCTTTGCAGAATAATATCAATTGGAAATATTATCTATTTTGGTTGTATTCATTGTTTAAAATTTTACACTCCTGCAGAAAGGAAGCTGGTTTGCCAACATGAAAGTGTCTGAAAGCTTCTTTATTTCTTATATTTCTGCAGACGGCAGCATCGCTGTCTTTGGTCCGTCTGTCACGCTTAAGTTTCAGAAATCCTGGAGCTGAAATCTGAGTTTTGCTTTCTCAGTAAAAGTAGGTCTAAGTGAAAGAGCAGATGTGAACTTTACCCTCTAATTTAGATAAGAGTGTAATATGTGCTGGGGAAACAGCTAACACAGATTTTAAAAAGTCTCATTCGTGCAGGGCTCCAGGCTGACTCTGTTTAGATTCGTTTTGCAACATCTGAGAGCAAATTTTACATCAGTGTGACTCAGAAATGTGACTCCACGTTTAATGGATAAAACTGGGAGTCTGGCCTGAGCGCATCACGTGAGCGCTGATGAGAGTCTGTGGTCGTAACCGGCGGCTCCCTGCTGTCGCTCCACTTCAGTCAGACCTTCGCTCAGCCAGGAGATCAGTCGGACGCTCCTCTGGAGACGAGACGTGGAATCCGTTAGAAAAAAGAAACGTTCCTCCAACAAGAATAAAAATAACGCAACGCGTTTAACGTAACACACGACAAACATTTACCGTAAAGCTCGTCCGCCGGCTCAACCGGAAACCTTAAACGCTCGAAGCACGACAACAACACGACGCACAGAGACGCTGAACAGCTGTCGCACATCTGCATGCTGAGAGTCAGAAACAGGAGTCAGCTGATCAGCTGATCCAACCAAACCGTTGATGTGTTCAAAGAGCACATTTCAAGCTTTGATTTCAGAGGTTTCACCAGATGTGGTATTTAGGACTTCAGCAGGGTCTCAGTAGTATTTGGACAGTGAAACACGTAGGGGTGCACGATAATTATCGACCCGATAACTATCGACCCGATAACTATCAGGCCGATAACAGGAAATGATGACGTCATTCCAATAAGTCCAATATCATGACGAATAGCCCCGATAACATTTATATTTCTGTCAACACAGCAGTGTCTCGCTCCCTCTGAGACCTGAATGACCGGCAGCAGTGAATCTTATGTTCAAGTGACGTCGGCATAATCAGAAAAACGATTACTCAATAAGGAAAATCAAGAATACCCCCTCATGCCAGAAAACAACTCGTTTAATCAGGTAATAATTTTAGTAGTTGCTGACTTTAATTGATATTCACAGTATTTTCCCACATGTTACACAGAAAATAGAAAAAATAGAAAAGGCTGAAAGAACGACAGGCAAACGAGGGAACGGAGGAATTTACGTTACACCTTGAATGCAGCATTGCGGCACAGTGCGCTGAAGGAAAAAAAACATAGCAGCGATCGTACCGAAACTTCGTTAAAGTTTCAGAGGAAGATAGTTTCGCTGGTTATTTGTGACAAATGCTCCAAGCGAAGGAGGGAAAAATAGCACAAGCTTTAATACGTCAAACCGGACCAGCCACCTGAAACAACCATCACTTCCATGGAGTTTTAAAATCGCGCTAACATGAGCTAACATGAGCTAGCCAGCAACAGTCTCTCCTCTCCATCATCTCTCTCATCTAAACCTTTCATGAGATTAAAAAAAAAAAAAAACTAAACCTGATTAACTTTAATTAAAGGCATTCATTTGAATAGAACCACAAGCCAAAATCCTTTAAACTTAATATCTTTGTTACTATGGAGTGCACTTTTTTCAGTTTATTTACACAGACAAGTCTAACTTGTGTCAGTACATTATGACCTGTGCATTATTTTTATTGTCATTTAGGAATGTATTTTTTAATTTAGTAATTCTGATGCATGTATTTCCATCAGTTCGAGGAGCCTTATATTTTTATATCAGTCAGTAATGAACCTTATTTAAGTTAATGTGAGATATCAAATAGGTTTGTTTGATAGCTTTATGAAATGTTTGAGAGGCTTGCCAATAGTTTTTCATTGGAAAAAATAAATATCTGTTCATTTAAAGAGTAAAAACTGTTTTTGGTTTTGTTCATAGTATTGATGTAATGATCTTAGGTATATGTGTGTGTTATCGGTATGGGTTAGGTGCTCTGCTGGGCTGAGATCAGAACACTGACCCGTCCGGTGAAGAACATTCAGTTTCTTTGCCTGAAAGTGTCGAGCTGCTTCTGCTGTTTGGGGTCATTGTGCTTCTGCGCCGTGAAGCGCTGTCCTGTCAGTTTTGGTCTATTCACCTCAGCGTTCATCCGGAAGCTTCTGTCAGCGGTAAACACCAGCGCTTCTCCAGACTTTTCTGCTCCCGTCATTCTGATGCAAGTTCATCCTGGTTTCATCTGTCATGAATGTACATGAACATTAACCCCCAACAGCTTCCCTCTCCAGAGCTTTCTAGACTGCTGTCGATGTTGAAGAGGCTTTTAGATCTTTGATCTTTTGATGCTGACTGTGAAAATTGAGGTACTTTGCTTCAAATGGCTGTAATTCCTAAATAGTGAATGTCATCTCTTTGTAAAACCTCTTAAATTACAAATGAAAGTGCACACTTGGGTCACATTTGGACTACAGTGATCTCTTATTTTTCATGGTTAATGGGGACCGGCACCCCCCCCGCAAAGATCAAACTCCGTAAACTGGAACCGGAGCCCCCCCGAGCCTAAATAATGTGTTTTAAAATATGTTTAAAAACCCCCAAAAAAAACGAGGCACTGCAGTGAAACAAGACAAAGGCTCAACTGTGGTCTTTCTGTTTCCTTCACAGCCTCTGGTCTCTGAACTGTAGTAAAGAAACCGCTGCTATTGTGCTATTTTTGGCTCGTAATTAGCGGCTAACACACTAACAACAACAAAAGAAAAAGTCTGGTTTTCTCTGCATGGAACGGGAACTTTATTCTGGTACTGCAGGAACTTGTAACATCACACAGGTTGTATTGTTGGGCTCCTGTCGGTTAACAGAGAATGTAAATCTATACACGCTGGGCTGCTGTTGATGCTCACTACACTTTTCATCTAACCCTGTTTTAGTTCTGCCGTCCCACGACACACCACACTACATTACCCATAAGGCCACACCATTACCCATAAGGCCACCTTCTTAAAGGGGCCAGGCTGGCTCACAACATTTCTTCACTGTGAGAGAACGCGCACAACATCCTGTGATGTTTCCGTGATTTTTCTTGATTTTTTTTTATTTATATATATATTATATATACAGTCATGGAAAAATTTATAGACCGTTTTCTTCAGATTTAATACTGGTTAAAAACTAATGATAACCACAAAGATTGGTCATAAGAGTTTTATTTAAGAGCTGATATCTTACCATTTTCCAGGTGATTATAACCTTACTTAAGTTTACATCAATAGATGATCCAAAAACACTGCTTTTATGTTCAGTGTTTTCTTTTCTGTCTGTTTTAGTCACATGACTTTAGTTACCAGGTATTAAAATGAACAAGAAAGTGAAGAAAAACTGGTGGTCTAATAATTTTTTCCATGACTGTATATATTATATATAAAAATCCGCGACTAACTAAAACCGCGGAACTTAAAGCGCGAAGTGGCGAGGGATCACTGTATTTTTATTTAAATTCCAAGCTCTGTCATTCATCTTAGTGTCATTACTGATAAATACTTGACAGTTTATCCTACCAAACAACAAACTGCTTTTTTTTGTTTTAAAAGGATTCATTTAAAGTGATGGTTATTTTTTTCATCATCTAAAAGCTCTACTGTGGTGGTGCAGTCAAGTTTCTTTTTGTTATTATTATTCTGGAGCTTTACTGCTTTTCTGGAAAAACTGGAGTCAGTCTGGTGTATTTTGGGGGATTTTTACAAAAACATTTCTTGAGCTGAAACTGGAAACTAAAAAGTGTTTGGAGGAGGAAAAGTCAGCACGGGTGTTTCCTGTAACTTTCACACACCCACACGAGTTCCAGACGCTTTTCCAGTTTCCCCAAACAAAACTTTTGGTCCAAGCAGACGGTTCTGTTAAAGTCTCACCGTGCTGCAGTCTGAGCTCTGATGAGACCGTTTCATGGCAGGTGGCTGAGGTGTTGGTTCGGCTCGTTGCTGGACCTCCGTCCTGGTCTCGGTCCCGTGAAGGATGAAGGATGATGTGTTTGTTCAGCAGCTGTCCTCATCTGTCTCCGTGTGTCTCCGTGTGTCTCCGTCAGGCTCTACTGCATGAAGATCTACGGCCTCTCGTCCCTCTGGAGGCTCTTCAGGGGGAAGAAGTGGAACGTCCTGCGCCAGAGAGTGGACTCGTGCTCCTACGACGTGGACCAGGTGAGTCCGTCTCGGCTTTATTTGATCGTTGCGTCATTCCAGATGTTTTCTCCAAGCGTTTCCCGTGAGTGTCGTTGTTGTTTGTGACGCTCCAGCTCTTCATCGGTACGCTGCTGTTCACCATCCTGCTGTTCCTGCTGCCCACCACCGCCCTCTACTACCTGGTCTTCACGCTGGTAAGACCAGTCACACGTCCAGACGCTTTAATCCCTGTCAAAAACAAAAAACACGTCCAGCTGATGAACTCTGGGACCGGAAGGCGTCTCTTACCGGTCCACATTCAGATGTTAAGACGGAGACGGACTCCACACCGGACCGTCTCCGTCCTGACGGCACCGTTTGTCACTCCTGTGTGTCCCTGTGTGTTGCGTAGCTTCGCCTGGTGGTGGTGCTGTTCCAGGGCGTCCTTCACCTCAGTGTGGACTTCATCAACTCTTTC
>JAGFBZ010002256.1:0-25225 GCA_018398805.1 Hirundichthys speculiger
AAGGCACCTGGCTGCAGCCTCAGTGCATCGTCGACCCACCTCCTACCATGTTTGTATGTTCCTTGTATGTTCTCTTGTATGGGGCGCCATTTGTAAAGTTGATAATGCTGAAAATAACAGTAACATTTTATCACATTTAGCTTCAAATCATGTTTTAAAAAGTGGTGTGAATTTTTGAAAGTCACTTTTAAGCACATTTAACACAATATTTGCTAACTTTTAAAATGTAGTCAATATTTAAATCTAAATCTAAATGTTAAATCTAAATCTAAAAGTTATATCTAAATGTTATGCCTAAATGTTAAATCTAAATCTAAATGTTTAACCTAAATATTTAATTTAATGTTAAATCTAAATCTAAAGGTTATATATCTAAATGTTATGCCTAAATGTTTAAATCTAAATCTAAATGTTTAACCTAAATATTTAATCTAAATGTTAAATCTAAATCAAAAAGTTGAATCTAAATCTAAAAGTTAAATCTAAATCACAGGGCCGTCGCAAGGGGGGGGCGGGGCCCGGGGCAGACTTGAGATGCGAGGCCCTTTTCAGGATAACCTATTGACCTATTGGTCAAGTGTGAGGCCCGTCATAGGTACGTCACAGCGCGGGGCCCTGGGCGACCGCCCCCTTCGCCCCCCCCTTGCGACGGCCCTGCTAAATCAAAATGTTTAACCTAAATATTTAATCTAAATGTTAAATCTAAATCAAAAAGTTAAATCTAAATCTAAAGGTTAAATCTAAATGTTCTGGATGAACATGCAAATTCAAGCTGCCGGTTACCGGAAGTACCAAAATAAAAGCTTGTGGAGGTCAAAGTCTGTTCGTAGTGTCAAATATCGAATAAAGAGCGATCTTTTCTGGAGAAATTGACTCTTGGACAAAGATTAAAGTGATAATAACCACCAAAAATAACTATAAAACTATATCTTACGAGTACCTTGAGGTTTTAGTGTCAATTTTCTGCGGGACTTATAACCTGTAGCTACTGCAGTCAGTCACAAGGGGGCGCACTACTCGGTGCAGTCTGCTGTTGGTGATTATTGTTGCTGTTATTTTGAATCCTCAATTAGAGAATATTCAATTGAAATTCAAACATTTCTTTTAATGGGACAGTGTGGAAAAGAAACCCAAAAGGTTTTAACTCTCCCCCTTATAAAATGTAATAGCCATAAAACATAATAAAAATCTAAGCGGGAAATCTCTCGTTGAGCGTTTACAAACCCCGCCCTCGGTCGCTACTTTGCTCGTGTGTAATTTAAAATATAGGCGGGGACAGTTTATCACGGTGAACATACAACATGTCGGCCAAACAAATAAAAGGCACCAACAACTTTTCTCCTGTGTTAACATTACCACTTAAGACGTGAGTGCACAACTGCGTGGGCAGCTGTTTTGACTGCTTACAAGTTTCACTTCAGCCCCCCCCCCCCCACCACCACCCACCCACACACACACACACACACACACACGCACACACACACACACGGAGGAAAACAATGACGAGCCAGTTAACGACCCGTGACCCAGACCGAGTATAACTATTGTAAATATAAGGCATTTACCTTCAAACATAAATAAAAGCACTCACCTGGCAGTAGAGACTGCACTCCATGGTCGAAAACACTTGATTTAAACGCAGACACTTATATCCTGTCAGAATAAGCCCAGAAACGAGCTTTCAGCTCATCAACAGCATCGGAGGAACTGCTGGACCCACCTTAGGGCTCACACTTCTGTTGGGACCAGTTTCCGCGGAAGTTCAGTAACAACTGAGACCTGAGATGACTCCTCCCCAGTCCCTCTGGGGATAAAACCATTATTCACACTGCCTCAGGAAATTCCCGTTGGCATTTTTAGGACGTAAATAAGTTTAAAATATTTCGTTTATGCAGTGGTAATGTATTCATATGCAGTCTGTGCACGTTACTAAATTGTTAAAATACTTCTAAGTTATGATTAACACACACAGGCATGTTTTTTTTTTTTAATTATTATATTTGTTGTTTTTTTTTTTTTTTTTGACAATCACCAAAGATCAGCAACAGAAAAGCACAAAAGGTGGCTTGTGGTCCTAAAGTGACACATTATTTTAGTTTGTTGACTCAGAAAATCTCGGTGGCTGGATGCATCTGAGAAGATGGTTGATTTATGCAGATAGATGATGAAACAGGATGGTCGTTGGGGTGTGAACACAACAACAAACTGAGACACAACACCGAAACTCATTAGATACGCAATGACAAAGCAGGAAACACATGAAACAAATATTGGTGAGATTTCAGAGGAATTCCGAAAACGGAAAACAGTCACAAAACAAGACTATAGTTTAGAAAACACACTTCTTTACCTTTCTGCTGCTCTCTTGGTAATATACAAGATGACCAACAATTTAAATGTGAATTTAGAAAAGTAAAGGTTATTAAGTTATAAGTGAAAACATGTAAACTCAGTCAAGCCCATTAATCTGATTAATTTAGCAACTACTTAATTCAGTAAAGGGCAATTTGTTCTGTGGAGGAAATTTTTATTTGGTTTATTTAATCTTGTAATTTTGTCATTTTACTTGTCTCTAACAATATGTTTAAAAGTGATTTGTCTGTGTCACACAAGACCAACACACACATCATAGTCAACGAGACCAAATGTCTGACAAAAGGCAAGCACGGGGGTCGGCTGTGGCTCATCGATCTAGGAGACACGGCAGGGGTCAGCTGCAGGGGCGGATCTAGAAAAATATTTATGGGGTGGCAAGAGGGGGGCAGGGATTTTTGAGGGGTGGCAACATATGGCAGGCTGAGGCAGTTATCGCAGTTTGATGAGAAATAGTACACAATATAATTTACACTCAAGTATTTCTGCTTGCAGGACTTTATACATAATTTAGAACATGAATCCCACATGTAGATATACTGTAGGTTCACTACATAAGGGCACGGGCTGCCATTTACAAACTCATACAAACTTAATCTCATGCAATCAATGTCTTGTATTTGAGGTAACAGGTTTCATGTGAAACAGTTAATATTAGGAATAAGTGACCATAAAATGTGATCTCACTTAATTGAGATGTTACATCCTTCCTCCTTGTGGTATTCTCTCTCTCCTTCCACCTCATCCCCTCGGTCTACACTGTTCAGTTCATTTAGTATTTCTCTGGCCTGTCTCTTTGGTGTGAAAAAACTATATATGCTGCCTTTCCTCTTCATTTCTGTAAGATTCAAAGTAACTTTACAATGTTTTCCTTGACAGACGTTGAATCAATATTAGCTTTTGTAGCCTACTTTACACAAATGAGTCAGACCTAGCTAACATTATATGTATAGTTGGCGAAATAATAATGTTCTTAAACCTGATTTTTGTCATCTTAAAATCAGCATTACAAGTAAACTCGCACAGTCATTTCATTATTATTTCATTATTTGATAGATGGTTTATCAGTTTTAACCTCTTTCTGCCTGTGTCTCCCTTCCTCACGACTCCTGGCTCAAAGGTGTCTAGTGCTGCTCTCGAGTTCTCTTGTGCTGCATTCATTGTAGTCGGACATCGGAGCTTCAGGCTCGTAAATGTTACAGAGGATTAACCTTCTGCTGCAGTTCCAGCTTAGTCTCTTGGGGTTCGTCTCTATCAGTTCAACACATCCAGAGACTAAATTCTTGCCCATTCTTCCTGTAAAACAGCTGGAGCTCAGTGAGGTTGGATGGAGAGCGTTTGTGAACAGCAGTCTTCAGCTCTTTCCACAGATTCTTGATTGTATTCAGGTCTGGACTTTGACTTGGCCGTTCTAACACCTGGATATGTTTATTTGTGAACCGTTCCATTGTAGATTTGTCTTTATGTTTTGAAACATTGTCCTGTTGAAAGATAAATCTCCGTCCCAGTCTCAGGTCTTCTGCAGACTCCAACAGGTTTTCTTCCAGAATGCTCCTGTATTTGGCTCCATCCATCTTCCCATCAATTTTAACCATCTTCCCTGTCCCTGCTGAAGAAAAGCAGGTCCAAACCATGATGCTGCCACCACCATGTTTGACAGTGGGGATGGTGTGTTCAGGGTGATGAGCTGTGTTGCTTTTACTCCAAACATATTGTTTTCCATTGTGGCCAAAAAGTTTGATTTTGGTTTCATCTGCCCAGAGCACCTTCTTCCACATGTTTGGTGTGTCTCCCAGGTGGCTTGTGACAAGCTTTACACCAGACTTTTTATGGATATCTTTGAGAAATGTCTTTCTTCTTGCCACTCTTCTATAAAGGCCAGATTTGTGCAGTGTAGACTGATTGTTGTCCTCTGGACAGACTCTCCCACCTCAGCTGTAGATCAGTTCATCCAGAGTGATCATGGGCCTCTTGGCTGCATCTCTGATCAGTCTTCTTGTTCCAGATGAAAGTTTAGAGGGACGGCCAGGTCTTGGTAGATCTGCAGTGGTCTGATACTCCTTCCATTTCAGTCTGATTACTTGCTCAGTACTCCTTGAGATGTTTAAAACTTGGGAAATCTTTTTGTTTCCACATCCAGCTTTAAACTTCTCCACAACAGTATCTGGGACCTGCCTGCTGTGTTCCTTGGTCTTCATGATGCTCTCTGAGCTTTAAACAAAACCCTGAGACGATCACAGAGCAGGTGCATTTATACGGAGACTTGATTACACACAGGTGGATTCTATTGATCATCATCAGTCATTCAGGGCAACATTGGATCATTCAGAGATCCTCACTGAACTTCTGGAGTCAGTTTGCTGCTCTGAAAGTAAAGGGGTCCAATAATATTACACGCCCCACTTTATTGAATTGAATTGAATTGAATTGAATTGAAAATACTTTATTAATCCCTTGCGGGAAATTCTTTCGTTGCAGTGCTCCATCCTATAAAAACAACAAAACTCTACATATAAAATAAGTAAATTAACATTTTAAATACTACACCTTACCAAGAATTAAATATATAAGAATAACAAATTAGACAAAATAACTCTGGCCCACATGTGCAATCCCAATGTACAAAAAAATTACAGAAAATTACAAATTTACAATTACAAATTAGGGATTTCAAAATACCCTGTCTAATAGTAAAAGAAAAAAAACGAAAAAAAAGAAAAAAAGTAACCTAGTGTAAACGGACAGATATATACAGAGAGATAATCCAGAGATAATACAGATTTTACAGATTCAGAGTGATTGATTTGTAAAGTTTGATGGCCACTGGCAGGAATGATTTCCTGTGGCGCTCTATGGTGCATCGAGGTGGAATGAGTCTTTTGCTGAAGGTGCTTTTTTGTCTGGCCAGCCCTTCATGGAGAGGATGCGAGGAGTTGTCCAGCATGGCTCTTATTCTGGACAACATCCTTCTCTCCGACACTACTGTCAGAGAGTCCAGCTCCTCCCCAACCACGTGGCTGACTTTGCGGATGAGTTTATTGAGTCTGTTGGCGTCCCTCACCCTCAGTCTGCTGCCCCAGCACACAACAGCGTAGAGGATGGCACTGGCCACCACCGACTCATAAAACATCCGCAGCATTGTCCAGCAGATGTTGAAGGGCCAGAGCCGCCTCAGAAAATAGAGGCGGCTCTGGCCCTTCCTGTAGAGGGTGTCTGTGTTTTTTGTCCAGTCAAGTTTACTGTCCAAGTACACCCCTAGGTACTTGTACTCCTCGACTGAATCTACATTGACCCCACAGATGGAGATGGGGGTCACTGGAACCCTGGTCCTCCTCAGGTCCACCACCAGTTCCTTGGTCTTTGCCACGTTAAGCTGCAGATGGTTCTGCTCACACCACGTGACAAAGTTGTCCACCACACCCCTGTACTCCGTCTCCTCACCTTTAGTGATACATCCAACTACAGCAGAGTCATCAGAAAACTTCTGAAGGTGGCAGGTCTCTGTGCAGTAGCTGAAGTCCGTGGTGTATAGGGTGAAGAGGAAGGGACAGAGGACGGTCCCCTGCGGTGCCCCGGTGTTGCTGATCACTATATCTGACCTACAGTTCTGCAGACGCACATACTGTGGTCTGCCAGTCAGGTAATCAACAATCCAGGACACCAGGGGGGGGCTCCACCTGCATCGTTGTCAGTTTCTCACCCAGTAGAGCCGGCCTGATGGTGTTGAATGCACTAGAGAAGTCAAAAAACATGACTCTCACAGTGCTCGCCGGCTTGTCCAGGTGAGCGTAGACACGGTTGAGCAGGTAGATGATGGCATCCTCTACTCCTAGTCGGGGCTGGTAGGCGAACTGGAGGGGGTCTAGCAGAGGTTGGACCATGGGCCGGAGCTGCTGCAGGATGAGTCTCTCCAGGGTCTTCATGATGTGTGACGTCAGTGCCACGGGTCTGTAGTCCTTGGATCCGCTGGGGCGCGGCGTCTTTGGCACAGGAACGATGCATGACGTCTTCCACAGCACAGGGACCCTGTGAAGACTCAGGCTCAGGCTGAAGATGTGGTGCAGCACTCCACACAGCTGGGGGGCACAATCTTTCAGCACCCTGGGGCTCACACCATCAGGGCCTGCAGACCTGCCTGTGTGGAGTTTCCTCAGCTGTGTCCTCACCTGGTCAGCACTGATGTGAAGTGTGGAGGTGTCCGGTGGGGGAGGGGTGGAGGTGTGGTGTTGGAGAGTGTCAGGGTGTGCGTGGGGCCATCTCTGGAGGAAGAGGGGTTGTAGGAGGGGGGAGGAAGAGAGAGTGGAGTGGGCGCTAACTGCAGACATGCAGCAGAGGAGCCCATGGGGGGGGTGAGCCGGGGTCACTGTGTCAAATCTGTTAAAGAACAGATTCATCTCGTTCGCCCAGTCCACTTTGCCCCCAACTCCTCCGTTGCTGGTAGGTCTGAAGCCAGTGATGGTTCTCATTCCACTCCAGACCTCTCATGTTGTTCTGCTGGAGTTTCCACTCCAGCTTCCTCCTGTAGTTCCAGTTCCAGTTACAGTTTTTTTTTAATTGTTGAAAAAGATTTGAATATCCAATAAATTTCATTCCACTTCACGATTGTGTCCCACTTGGTGTTGATTCTTTTTTTTTCCCAAATATATTTATTGGGTTTTTTTTTTTTTTTTAATATTACAGAACAATTACATAACACAAATAGAACCAGCAACACTTGCACACACACACACAAACTTGCACACTATCAATATATAGGTTTACCAAATTCAAATCAAAGCAAGAAAGAGAAAAAAATATATATATATAATAATAATAAAATATAAACGTAATAAGGGTTACCCTAAACATTTCAATAGACACCCAAAAGAAAAGCAAAAAATAAAAATAAATAAATAAATTACATTCCAGATTCCACAATGCTCATGTATGGCTCCCAAAGATGAACAAACTCTTTCTGTTTTCCTTTAGCAATATACGTTAGTCTTTCCAGTCCAAGGCACTCTGAAAGTACCTTTATCCATTGTTTCATGGAAGGTGCATCTGCACTCTTCCAATTAAGTGCAATCACTCTCCTGGCTTGTAGAAGTCCAAAGTCCAGTAGCATAGTCTGTTTCTTCATTTGTGTGAAGTTCAATGGATAAATTCCAAATACACATAGCTTAGCATCTAGTGGTACATTAATATAAAAGACTTCTGAAAGACACTTTATAACATCCTTCCAAAACTTTTGAATTCTTGAGCATTCTCATAAGCAGTGAAGAAGAGTGCCCTTGTTATCTAGACATTTTGTACAGGTATCTGGGATGTTACCATTGATATAATGAAGTTTGACAGGAGTCACGTATGTCCTCATTAACCATTTATATTGTAGAAGTTTAAACCTTGTATTTATGGTTTGTGTTTGTGCCTTTAAACAGGCCTCATTCCACTCAATTTCAGCTATGTCCACTTGCATATCATCTCTCCAGGCGTTTAATCTATCCATTGCTGATTCTTTAGAAGTGGATATTATTAAATTATAATAGATAGAGAGTAAGTGTGTCCTTCCCATACACCCATGGGAAACTTCTTCTATTTTTGATAATGGTGGGATCTTCAAAATCTGCTTATATCTGGATGAAATAAAATTTTTCAATTGAAGATATTTAAAAAAGTGCTTGGAAGGAATTTGATATTTTTCACATATCTGGTTGAAGGTATGTAACACTCCATCTGCATATAAATCCTGCACTCTCTGAATACCCTTTGTATACCATAATTTAAACCCCCCATCTTTTGCTCCAGGTGTGAATTGCTCATTACCCCAAATTGGGGTGAACTGAGAGAGTACTGGGTGGGCTCCCAGATGTTTGTGTGCAGCGTGCCACACTAAAATTGTGTTTTTAAGAAAGGGATTTTTTTGTATGTTTTTTAAGTCTTTTTTTCATCTGAAGAGTATAGATAACTGTGTAGAGACAGCTCTGGAACAGATTCTTGTTCAATGTTTACCCAAGCTAGGGGTGAATTATAAAAGTAATGTGAGGCTGATGTCAGCTGAGCAGCCATATAGTACCACTTGAGGTTTGGAACTTGAAGACCCCCTCTTTCATAAGGCTCATATAGTAATTTTAGGCGTAGTCTTGCTTTCCTATTGTTCCAGATAAACTGACTGAACAACTTGTTTAAATTATCAAAGAATGTTGCTGGTAGTGGCAGAGGAAGTGTTTGGAAAAAATACAGACATTTTGGTAAAATTGTCATTTTTATAACATTTATTCTTCCCATCAGTGATATGGGTAAAGTAGACCACCTGTCTAATAGCTTAGACACTTCATCTACCAGGGGATCATAGTTTGATGGTATTATTTTTTGTTAAGATCTGGTGTAATTTGAACACCTAAGTATTTAAAGCCTTCTGTAGTTGTTGTAAATGGTGTGGTTATGGGTGGGTTTGTCCTTTCTTTCTCATTTAGAAACATTAATACAGATTTAGAATTATTAATTTTGTACCCAGAGAACTTTCCAAAATCCTCTAATAATCCTGTCAGATTTAGAATGCTACTCTGTAAATCTGTCAAAAAAATATGATGTCATCTGCAAATAAAGAAATAAGGTGGTCTCTCCTACCAATTCTTATGCCTGATATTCCTGCATGTGATCTCACTGCTACAGCCAAAGGTTCTATTGCTAATGTAAATAACAGTGGTGACAAAGGGCACCCTTGTCTTGTTGATCGCTGTAGGTTGAAAGGTTTTGAAATATTGTTGTTAGATAAAATTTGTGCTGCGGGATTTGTATATAATAGTCTAATCCATTGAATAAATGATTCACCCAATCCATATCTGGGAAGCAATTCTAAGAGATAGTTCCATTCTATTCTGCCAAATGCTTGGCGTGCATCTAGGGATAACATTGCCGTATCCTTTTTGTTATGTTTCTCATGTAGTATATTTAAACTCTTCTAATGTTGTGATAACCTTGTCCATTTCTCACAAAACCTTGTTGGTCATCAGATATCAATTTAGGTGAATGTTTGTCTGTCTAGTCTTCTAGCAAGAGCCTTACATAATATCTTGGTATCACATCCCATGAGACTAATTCCCCTATAGGAGGAACATTCAGTTGGACATTTATTTGGTTTTAATAAAAGAGTTATATAGTGGCTATTCTCAATGAATCTGGGAGCATGCCTTGTTCATATGATTCATTATACATATCTAATAGTGGTTGTACTAATCTACTTTTAAATTCTTTATAAAATTCTATAGGCAGCCCATCTGGCCCAGGTGCTTTACCACTATCATATCTCCTATAGCCTCTATAAGATCCTCTATTGTCAGTGGATTATTAAGCATTGCTGCATCTTCCTCTGATAATGTCTGGAATTGTAACTGGTCAAGAAAAGTGTCTTGAGCTTCTTCATTTCCGTTGTATTCAGATTTATATAACAACTCATAAAACTCTCTAAAGTTATCATTTATCTCTTTAGGGTCTACTGTTAAATTACCTGTTTTTGACTTAATGCTATGGATTGCCCTTTCAGCTTGTGTTTTCTTAATTTGCCAGGCCAGTAACTTTCCTGCTTTTTCACCTTGATCATAATATGCTTGCTTAGTCCACATTAAACTCTTGGCTACTCTTTCAGCAGTCAGTTTATCATATTTAGTTCTCATAATAGTCAGATTTTGTAATTTTTTGGGATCTCTGTCTTGATAGAATTCACTCTCTATGGTTTTAATTTGTTTTTCTAATAACTGTATTTCTTGTTTGTATTGCTTATTTTTGTTACTGGTGTAGCTTATAATTTCCCCCCTTATGTATGCTTTAAAAGCTTCCCATCTAATACTAGCTGTTGTTTCATTCTTATTTAATTCAAAATACACGTCCATAGAATTCTCTATAAATTTGACAAAGTTTGGATCCTTTAACAAAAAGGATTGTAATCTCCATCTTTTTGGACAATACCCAATAGAGATAATATTATATACATACCATCAAATCTGACCTGACAGCTGTAGAAAACTGCTCTCTTTCTCTCTTCAAATATTATTTCACTTCGTGTCCGCAGGCCAACGGTCAGGGGGTATCAATTTACATTGACAGTGTAGGGGTTTGTTACACAAACTGGCCAATTGACCAAGTCAGTCAGACGATCAGTTAAGCATCTGTTCGGTAAAACGAGCCACAGAGCTCTGCTCTTCTTAATGAAAAAAGATTTTCAATTACATACACACACACAGTTATATAAAAGAAAACTCAATGTGATATTAAAGCAATATCTGTATAAACTTGTAAAATGTTAATTACTTTTCTTACAAAACAGTATTTTCAAGTAGCAGAGAGAAAACCTCTCTCTCTCTCTCTCTCTCTCTCTCTCTCTCTCTCTCTTCAACACTCAAGGAGAATGTTAATTATATTTGTAAACCTTATTACTGCTCTTAAAGTGTGCATCAGCTCAGATTTAGATACTGTTAGTCAGCTTTTTCTTCTTGATGAAAAAGATTTCCAATCACATACACACTCACACACACACAGTTAATATAAAAGAAAACTCAATGTGATATTAAAGCTGGTGATATCTGTATAAACTTGTAAAAGTAGCAGAGAGAGAAAACTGCTCTCTTCAGTCTCAACGGTCAGGTGGGTATCACTTTACATCGACAGTGTGTAGGGGTTTTGTTACACAAACTGACCAGTTGACCATGACCACCTGTTCGGTAAAATGTGCCACAGACCCCGCTCTTCTGTCAAAAGATTTTCAATCACAGTTATAATAGAAACTCGATGTGATATCTGTATAAACTTGTAAAACATTAATTACTGTGGAGAGCTAGTATGTGTGTAGTGTTTTCTTACAAAACACAGTATATTGAATAAGCAGAGAGAAAACTGTTCTCTCTCTCTCTCTGAACTAGTGTTAATATTGCAAATGAGTTCACTTGGCTTTAGTCCTAACATGCTGTGTACATTTTCATACAAACTTCAGGGTACGTGTCAAATAAACAAATAAACTGTCACAGCTAAGCTCCAGTCAAGTTTAAGTTCTATGAATCAATCGATACCAATAGGATCTATCTATCCATAATGGGTTTTCTCTGTAACTTTCAACCTCAACATATAGCAGATTCAGGTATACACTTGATTTCTATTTTAATCGCATAGTGTTTGAGGTAATAGAAAACAAGTTTGTGAAATTTGTTTACACAATTAGTATGAACATAAAAGTACACATAAGGAAGGAGAAAAAAGCCAAGGAAAAAACCATGCTGGCAATGACTCGTTTGAACGCCGGCAGCAGGCGTTTAATCATGACCCCTGTGTACCTCCCAGGGGTGTCGGCGGACAAGGTGATCTCGCACGAGCCTACGCTGAAGCCTATACCCGAGTTGGTGGCTGAATGTCCCGCGCGTCAGGAGCCCGAGTCTCCGATTCTGGAGATGGAGGGATCAACCCAGACCTTGTCTCCTCTTCCTGATACCCCGGTGAGTCCAACCCCTCCTTCACCCGTGGATGAGAGTACGGTGGACGGGTTGATGTCAAGTTTGATCCTGAAACTGGTGAAAGCTGCATTCAACTATCTGCTCAAACTCCTCGTCAACAAGATCCGGAAAGAGGAATACTACGGTTGCACAGTTTACCATCCAAGTCAGAGACAGCATGAGTGTTTGGACATCCTTGAAGAAGACTTCTTCGAAAGCATTGCTCGGATGAGAGAGATTAGAGAACGACTCCTTAACCGTAATTTCATTCCAGGCGTCAACCAATTCTTGAACATGTATGACATCCATGTGGAGGAATCGAGAGTCTCAAAAATTGTAGAAACTCTGATGACCAACATACGTTACCCTGATGAGGAGGAGGATGACAACTTTCTGAGCGGAGACTCCTTCAGAAACAACCTTGAGACTCTGGGTAGCTTCTGGGAGTGTGTTGAATAGTTTTCTACATGCCAGTACTACTGTTTTTTATATTTTAACAATACTCGAGAGGAACCTCTTTTTTTGTAATAAGAAAAAGTGTACATGTTTTTGAAAACATTGTAGTTAGTCTTGTGTGATTTTTTTATTTACTCGTGTTTTTATATTGACTCATGTTTTAAAATACTGTTGTTGTGATTTTTTATTTACTCATGTTAGTTTTATACAGTTTTTCTATATAGTGTTGTTAGTTTTTTTTTTCGGATTGTTTTTGGATTGTTTTTCTATATAGTATTATTAATTTTTAAAACACAGTTGTTTACTCATACTGATGGTGAATAAAAAACTTCAACTAAGTACTTTTATCGTCATTTGTGTGTCAGCATGTCAGTGAAGCACTTGATGAAGAAAGTCTATTACGACACTCTTAGATACCTCGATGTGTTACAGGACTTGGTAAAAAGCTATAATCATAGTTATCATAGTAGCATTAAAATGACCCCTATGCAGGTCAACAAGGAAAATACCTCACAAGTGCTCCAAAACTTGTACGGTAAACGTTCTACGGTTGTTCATAAGAGGAAATTCAAGAATGAATACACCCCACCCATCGTAATCTTTGAGTTTATACACTGGTGGTGTATGTATGGTATGTAGCAAAAAGGTTTGGTTGGAACTGGGTTCACCTGGGTCTTTCTGTGTGGAGTTTGCATGTTCTCCCTGGGTACTTTGGTTTCCTCCCACCCCATAAACATGTTCTTTAGGCTAATTGGTAAAGGTAAACCCCACCTAGGCTTAATATACATTAACCATAATGTAATTCTGAGAAATAAATCAGTCTAACTAATATGTATGTATGTGGCAGTGAGAAAAAGCTGCTTGCACTGGAAAAGCGTTCAACTGCCTCTAAGTTGGGAGTATTATGGTGGCATTGGGGATTGTTCATGGTTTTGATAGTAAACACTGAGGCAAATTAGTGCTCTCTAAACGTCTCTGAAATTATCAATTTAAAGACATCTTTTTTGCATTCTGAAACCTCCTGCACTGTAAAAAAAAAAAAAAATCCTAATTTTATAGTAAATAACTAAATTTGTACAGTAGTTGTTCTGTTTTCTAAAAATAGTCTACAAAACTGTAAAATAACAGACATTTCTTGTAAATTTAACAATTTCTTGTAAATATAACAACACAGTTGTTTTTAAAAGTATTGTACCAGTAATGACAAACTATTTTCATTTCTCTTTTTTAACAGAAAAATTACTGTATTATTATACATTATCTTTCCTGCTCTCTTAAATTATAGTCAAATCTTCATAAAATGACAATAATTATCTGTAAGTAAATATGAAGCTTGTTAAATCAAGGTGTATGTCCATATTAACAATCTCATGTCTTTCTGTGTAATTTTAAGGAAACTCTCACTAGTTTCACATTTATGTGTACTTTTATGTTCAAACTAATTGTGTAAACAAATTTCACAAACTTGTTTTCTATTACCTCAAACACTATGCGATTAAAATAGAAATCAAGTGTATACCTAAATCTGCTATCTGTTGAGGTTGAAAGTTACAGAGTTGTTGCTCCTCTGGCCAGTCACTAAGTGATGTCACATTGTGTAGAAGTACTTACATGCTAAAGAATCTGATAAATGTCAAATGAGAAAAGTTAGAAAATACTGTATTGCAATAGTCCAGGCAGTAAGTAGTATATTTAAGAATGGCGATCTTTAAGTTCTTTAAAGAAGTAACATACTTTAAATTTTAAATCTCAATAGCAGAATTTATTTTGCTGTATGACATTTTGCAAGACATAGTATTAAAATCTACATCAAAGACTTCAGGACTACTGAAATGCCAGTGATGGGCCACACAGTGGCACAGTGGTTAGGACAGATGGTCAACATACTGTAGTGATCTGGCAGGTCCTTCTGGGTCATTTCCCAGCATCCTTTGCAGCCCTGGTTGTTTAGGTGCTTATCTGTATTTGTTTGTTAGCTATTTGATTTAATGCTGCCGTGTAAGGTCTGTTGCTGGTTTGACTCCCTGTTGATTCATACCCCTTACATTTAACATGTTAATTTGTGTCACCCTGAGTTAAGTCTGTCTGTGTTCGAAAGAGTACCCGTGAGTTTGTTTAATAAAGTGTGTAAAAAAAAAAAAAAAGAAGCTTATACTATGCAAAAAATAGGAAAGTTGATAAAATATTCCCTTTGCTAGCGCCATGTCTCTGTCAGATGTTGCAGACCCAGGGATCCACTACAATACAAAGGCTACAGTCCTTAAAACTGTTGTAATTTTAAACTCAATAGCTAGTATTTCAACAGTTTTTTGACATGTTTTAAGAGAAAAATCACATTATTTTCTGTGTCATATACTGTTATATTTCATCAAAACACAAATTATTATACAACTTCTTTACATAAAATAATGTCATTGAAACCGTGTGTTTGTGTGTGTGAGAAACAGTGACGTGGAAGAGAGATAGAGAGAGAGAGAGAGAGCAGTTTTCTTTCTGCTTATTCAATATACTGTGTTTTGTAAGAAAACTCTACACACATACTAGCTCTCCACAGTAATTAATGTTTTACAAGTTATATATAGTTATTGCTTTAATATCACATTGAGTTTCTGTTATAACTGTGATTGGAAATCTTTTTACAGAATAGCTGACTACTGGTTGTTGTCTGCTGAACAGGTGGCCTCTGTGGCGCGATTTTTAAAATGGTGAACGTGCCATATAGGGACATACTATATATGGATTGTGCATGTGTCAGCATGGGGGAGGGGGGGGGGGTGTGTGACAGCTGTCAAGGTTGTAAAACTGTCAGATTTGATGTTATGTATATAATATTATCTCTTATGAAGTCACTTTGGTTGTAATGGAACCGTAAGTGACTCAACCTTCTGCTGTCAGTAAATTGGGGTTGTGGTTACAGCTAGAAGGTGCCATCAGGCCTCAACTGCGGCTTCTCGAGCTTGTCGCCCTTGTGTTTTCGGTGGTTTTCTCTGGGGACTCTGGCTTCCTCTCACAATGCAAAATAATGCATCAGGTTCAATGGTAAAACTGAACAGTCTGCTAGTGTGAGTGAACACTTGCTTGTCACCGTGTTGATCCCGTCATGGACTGGTGACCTGACAGTATCGTTTATAAAAAGATTTTGCATTTTAGTGACTGAGACCATAAATGCAATAGGAAAATTTTTAGTAAGTTGAAAAATTAAGTAAGAAGTTAGGTATTTATTCTCTAACAGTCCTGGATAATTGGAATTTCTTTTTTCAGCCACCAGTCATGCTCCATTAGCCATTAAAGAGAATGCAAAGTCAAAGTTAAATTTATTAATATCTCACATTTAAAAAAAAAAAGTCTTGACATTCAAATAAAATGAAAAAGTATGAAACAATAAAATGTTATAAAATATGAAACACAAACAAAAGGACAAAAAAACCTCCCATTAAGTATATCAATATGTTTGAGTCAACTGATCCACAACTCAGGAACATCTATGAAAACTTTATTGAAAACTGTACCTCTGATACAAACATGTTAAACCAACAAGATAAAATTGCATCAAAGAGGAGCTATAAAGTCTATAACATTACTTAAATCCAAAACTTAAATTCATGCAAAACTTTAAAAAGAAGATGAATTGGATTTTTATATGGTCATTCATTTTCCTTCTTCTTTATTCTTCATGAGGATGAGCTTTCCTGGAAAGACAAAAGAAAAATTTCACCAACTAAATTCAACTAATTTGAATTTTGTGACTTGTAACTGACAACTTTAAAGGTACTAATTATTTGATCATGTCTGTATCATCAAATATTATTTTAATATGATGGTGTACAGTACACAAAATTGGCTTGTTATTCTTTCAATCTTGACACAGCATCATCTTACTTGGAAAAAGCTTGACTGAAAGAATTTATTGGAAAAAAGCAACGACAAGCTTGTCAGCAGATCTCAGCACGACCCTCTAGTGTCCTTCATGAAAGTGGCCAGTCTTTCAAGCTTTCACAGTTAGCATTTCTAACCTCAGTGCACTGCCAAAGTATTTCCAATAAAGCTTGTTGTCTAGAATAATTGAGTTTTTCCTACTGAACACTTCCTGATGAGATTATGTGCTATTACACCCCCAGAAATCTTTTTTTTTTTTTTTCCTCGTAGACACAGCAGCTGAAACATTCACCATCTAGTTTCTGCAGATTTGGAAGTCTTTTACTGGCTCCATCCATCCAGTTTCCCTCAGCAGAATGCTTCTCCTCCAGAGGATTTCCAACAAAAACCAGGTCTATGAGGTATGGTAGGTCAGCCAGCCTCAGAAACTCAGCTGTGTAACACACACACACACAAAAAAGAAGTCATACATCACACCAAATGTCACACTGTGGACTTAACAAATCATTAAAAAATTAACTCCAAAAAGATGAAAAATCACCTCCTCTAAAGAGATTGTTATGTCAGAAATTGCATTTTGAGCTAAAGTGCTGTGTCATGAGTCCATGACTTCTGGTCTCGATTCCTGCGTGTTCGAAGGCCACAGTTTTGTTATCGTTCAGGCTCCAACAAGTCTGCTAAGTTTTGACGTGGACGTCTAGAGAATTATCCAAGGTCCTGATGTTTTCATGTGATGTTTAAAGGCAACTGTTTCCTACTGAGACTTTGTCATTCTGAACCATCCAGCATTCTGTAATGACCTCTCTGAATTTGCATGCAGACTTGGAGAATAAAACTCCGTTTTGCACCTCCGTTGGTTGTCAGTGCTTTGTTTAACAACCGAATTGACTGCATCACCAGAACACAATTAGAGTATAATTTGAGTGTATTCTAATGAGTAAGATATGCCCAAATTCTGGCATAACAGAGATCAAATTAGAAAGCTTCAATAGTTTAAAAAACTGGCTTGTGTAAATGTTAATATGTTGATCGTGTTTATAAATGTAGCATACACCAATCTTTGACGAGGTTGTTGGACATCCAGAGAACTTTTAGGTTCTTCAAGACGTTGATTCCCTTCAGTCTCTCTATCGGATTATAAGAAATCCACAGCTCCTCAAGTGTGTCCCCTACTGCCTCATGCAAACAGAGACAAAGGTGATGCAGAACAGTGAAAGTAGGAATGACAAGTGACTGAGAATACCTTAAAAGCGTTTAAACATAAACATAAAAAGAGATGTAAGAAGGGAAATGGCTTGTAAATTTAATTAGCTGGTATTCATTTAAATCTGCTTTAAATATGCTTAAATATGCAGTGAAAGAGGACATGAACTTAGTTGGTGTGAGAGAAGAGAATGCAGAAGATAGTTAGATGGAGGTGGATGAGTCGCTGTGGCAACCCCTGAAGGGAAAACCCGAAGAAGATTCACTTAAATATGCATGTGTCTTACCAGCCCCCCAAGTGTCTTTATATTATTTCTGCCTAATGACAATATCTTTAAGTTCTCTGCAAGGACACAAAATTGAATTATAGTGCCATTTTCCATCTGTGAACAGAGCATGCATTTTGAGAGAATTGTGTATTGTTACATAAACATAATTTATGTAGTCAATACTTACTCAGGCCATTGAGGTGGGTTATTTTCTTAATGCAGTTTGTGGACATAGACAACTTCCTGAGAAGGGTACAAAGCAATATATATGAGTGGATTTATTCTGTTATATTTGTAATTAGGGCTGGGCAAGATAACGCGTTATTATCGCATCAATTCATTTATTTATTAGCGCCGACATTTATGCGCATTAACGCATGTTGCTCATATGTTTTTGTTTTGAAAAGTCTGTTGCTGGCTGCTGCGGAACCAGAAGAGAATTGGCAGGTAAACATGCGGAAAAGCTCAAACAGACATGGAGACGGTAAAGTTACAGAACATTAACATGGACATTTTCATTTTAAAGTTCTCCCAGACGGTGGATTCGACAGAAACAAGGTTATCTGTAACAACTGCCAAGTTGAACCCCTGTTAAAGGTTTCTGCTGTTACCTCAGAAATAGCCTGTTTTAATATTTTGATTGTGGCTCAGGATTTTGTTGGTAGACTTTTTTTATTTTTCATAAAAACAGGATGACATTAATGCCCTGGCAGTGGCAATAAGCTTTATTATATTTTACATTTTTTAAGATGAGATTTACACTAATTATGTGTTACTGACAAGTGCTGATGTTAAAAGTGTTTGAACAACAAATGTTATGGCACTTTAGTTCATATGGCAGCAGAACATTTAAATAAGTGACCTTTTGAATTCATTATTTGATTTTGCATATGCAATGTGATTAATCGTGGTTAATCAGGGAAATCATGTGTTCAATCACGATTAAAAATGTTAATCGTTGCCCAGCCCTACTTGTAATAGTTGCTGAGATTGAGAAAATGTTTTGTTGACCATGATGGGAACTTAAAAAAAAATGTTCATGTGTTTGTTGTGGAGAGGAATAAGGCATCTTAGATGGTCTCTGCAGCTCAAAAAGGGGATTTATTTAGACAGTCCAAACACATACAGCCATGCTAAAGCGATCTCAGAAATCCCAGCCTATTATGTTATTGTGTCCATTTTATAGTGAGGTTTTTCCAGTGATGTTTATGTGAAAGTCCTGGCCTTGTGGCTGCATTGTGACGCACATTTTTATGAACTTGCTTCACTAGATACAGAAGCTTGGGTGATATGTGAGTGTTGGAAGTTCAGTATCAAGTATCAAGTTGTTTGTATCTTCAAATGTTTTAAATTTATTTTTCCTTTTTTTCATGAAGAGATATTTAAAAATGTTTGTTCTTCCTGCAGACACGGCCCCAAATACTCCGTCACTCCAAGGTTACCAACCAGCTAACACAGATTAGATAAAGCTGATTCTTTGGTCAGTATGCAGCATCATCCTCTCACACACAACTTTTGAGCAAAATACAATCTTATCCATTAAGCTAACAAAACAACATTATCTCTTTTCTCTGTCCCCAGTGCAGCTGATGTCTGGGTGAGAGTGAACTGCAACAGGATCACTTATTCTCTTGTTGAATAATTATCTTCGTGAGACAATAAGAGAGAGAGAGAGATCTGACTCCTTTAAGATCCAAAGATTTTCTAAACAATTCTACTAATAATATCTCTATATGGATTAATGGGCCCCAATTAGAACTGGAATTAGTATTTCAAATTATTTGATACTTGATACTGAACTTCCAACAGTCACATATCACCCAAGCTTCTGCATCTAGTGAAGCAAGTTCATAATAATGTGCCTCACAATGCAAGCACAAGGCCAGGACTTGATATTCCATGACAAGAAGTGAGGATAAACTTCTACATAAACATAGTATCCAAGATGCCTTATTTCTCTCCATAACATGTCTAAGGTTGATACCTGAAGAAAACATCACAGGAATAAGCTGTAATTTATTTTAACATCACTGTTCGATGTTTCTTTGATCGATAGCTTTTTGCCTCTTAAAAGAAACAAACCATTAACACACATGTAAACTTTAATTTGTTTTTGTGGAAAATATGAACCTTTGATGAGGGTGTTGATCATCCCAAATGCATTCAACAAAAGCAATGAGATTTTTGAAAATAAGAAAGAACTATGTATGTACCATCACTGATCTAAAATGAACTTAGGAACAGAACAAAGGAACCATAGCAATAAATGATTGATATAAGCCCCTGTGTCCTAACTGACTTACTCGCAGTTGGTGAGTGCGGCGAGAGAATTGTCCATCTCTTCTAGAGGTGGCATCTGAAAAAGCAGTTTTATCTCTTTGGCCTCAGACACTTTCTCTCCTGACGTTTCCTGCACAAACACGAAAACTGGCATGTGCAGCATATACACCTATGTATGTGCACAAACAAATACCTATAACCCTCAGGTGTATGGTATGGTGTCTGTGTTGCCACTCACCCATTTTCTCAGTGCTTCTCTCACAGTCGTTGCTTTGGCCTGAAAGTAGTCAATTTTCAATCAGTTCGAGTCTGGATTATATTGTGATGACGAAAAGCACACATGGTAAGTACCAAGGACATGTTTGGAACAGAATAATAAAAACACACACCTACAATAAAGATCTTGAATATATGCCATCTCCATAATTATCATTCTTATTTCGGGGCTTCTGCTCCGACGCACGACCGACAAATGTATGGCATAGTTTGGATAACAAAAACATACACATGGTTTACCACTGGTTTATATGAATAACTGCAGTGAATATACATAAAATAGACACA
The DNA here is from genome assembly GCA_018398805.1 of Hirundichthys speculiger. Lineage (NCBI taxonomy): Eukaryota > Metazoa > Chordata > Actinopteri > Beloniformes > Exocoetidae > Hirundichthys > Hirundichthys speculiger. Next base: position 20,480 of record JAGFBZ010002256.1, read on the forward strand.
GAAATAGTCAACTGTATTCCAAAATTATCATTTATTGTAAAAAGAAAGTAACAAAAATCAAAACAGTGTCCAAATTCACACATCAACATGAGCCTATCATTTGTATGTGTATGTGTGTGTGTGTGGTTGGGGGGGGGGGGGGGGGGGGGGGAGGCGCGCTGTGTCTTCACATGTGTCTTCACACACAGGAGCGGCATCCTAACAATATTTTCTACTCTTGCTCTTCCTCCTCTTTCCTGGGTGGATGAATACCAAAGCAAATTGCCATCCTTGGACTGGAATATCATGGGACAGCTCCCACCGCTACACCGGGCTGTGGTAGTGGTTTGAGCTGTCCAATGCTGAACATTCACATTCAGCACTGGACAGCTCCCACAGCCCGGAGAAGTGGTGGGAGCTGTCCAGTGCTGAACATTCACGTTCAGAACCGGACAGCTCCCATCACTACTCCGGGTTTTGGGAGCTGTCCAGTGCTGAAGTGGTCGGTGCTGTCCGGTGCTGAATGTGAATGTTCAGCACCGGACAGCTCCCACCACTTGTCCGGGCTTTGGGAGCTGTCTGGTGCTGAACATTCACGTTCAGCACTGGACAGCTCCCACAGCCCGGTGTAGTGGTGGGAGCTGTCCGGTGCTGAACATTCACGTTCGAGCCCACAGCCCGGTGTAGCGGTGGGAGCTGTCTCGTGATATTCCAGTCCAAGGATGGCAATTTGCTCTGGTATTCATCCACCCAGGAGCCTATCATTTGTATGTGTGTGTGTGTGTCTGTGTGGGTGGGGGGTGGGAGTGGGGGCATGTGTCTTCACACACAGGAGCAGCATCCTAACTATATTTTCTACTCTTGCTCTGCCTCCTCTTTCCTGGGTGGATGAATACCAGAGCAAATTGCCATTCTTGGACTGGAATATCACAGGTGCCTTTTCCTCAGGTGTATCTTCCTCTGGAGCCTCTTCCTCGCCATCTGTTGACTGGTCGGTCTCACAATGATCTGGATCAAAATCAGGATCAATGTTGTCTTCTATTTCTGAGTCATCCTCCTCTATTTCTGGTTGAACTTCAATCCCCTGTTCATCAGGTTGAAATAAAAGGTCCAGAGCTTCTCTGACAAGAAATCATCTGATCGGGCGCCTAGTCTACATGTTCATAGTAAAATGAGGGCAATGCACACAAAAAAAACTATATATAAGGGGTCTCTGAGAAGATATGATACATTTTGTATCGGAAAGTGCGGTTCACGTGTGGGGATGGGCACATAAGCCTGGGAAAGAGACGGTTCTCATAACAAACACCTAATTGTTGACTTTGAAATGTGGAACAAGTGTTAATGTTATACATTTAGTTTGGAAACTGTGGTTCATGTGGGGGGATGGGCACATAAGCACAGGAATGAGGTGGGAAGAGGAGACACCTATTTGTTCAGTCTGAAAGGGGTTCACGTGGGGTGGGGTGGTGTGTGTGTGGTGGTGTATTTGTGGTTGTGAACAATCTGATGGATGAACACAATCTAGGGTCACCCATTAATTTCCTATGGTGGTCATTTTTGACCGGGAACACCACAGGTGTTACAAAGTTGAATAAACTACTCAAAATTCAGAGAAAGTGGTGATCAGCAATTATATATATGTTCAAATGGCTAGTGTGGAGGATATCATGAGGCCCTGAGACATTAAAATGTAAAACACAATATTTATGATTGATGGAAGTAGGAAATCGGTCAGATTTGACCCGAACACGACAGAAAGGTTAAGAGTTACACGTTATAGGCAATTTGGCAAACAACATTTTGGCATTGTATTTAGTAATGTACAAGATGACCTTCAATTTAAATGTGAACTTTAGAAAGTAAAGGTTATTAGATCATAAATGAAAACATGTGAAACTGAGTCAAGCCAATTCATCTGATTCATTTAACAACCATTTAATTCAGTAAAGGACAATTTGTACAAAAAAAAACAAACATATAAATTGCAACTTTTCCATCGTTTTGGGTTAAAACAATAGCAAATTAAGTTATAGGAAATGTCAAGGTAGTTCTCTACCTTTCCCGGGTAGTGACCTGTAAACTCTCAAACAGATAAATGCATCAGAAAATGAGTCACACAAGTTCTCCTTTTTCGCCTCTGCAGAGTGAAAAGCCGGCTGCACAGAGTTGCATCTGCTTCTCTGTTCGTCAGCTGAGTTCTGCCCCTGGTTTGTGCAGGCTGGTTTTTATTGGCATTTTGGATACACCCAGGCAAAGCCTGTTTTAGCAAGGTTACATATATCATGATACAGCATGACAGGTGTCTATACAACATTTAGGTTAAGACAGTGTCTCCTTTCATTCTGCAACTTCTGCAACTTTAGTTATCTATACCTTCACGCTTTCCATTGACCTAGGTCAACTGTCAGCTTGCAAACGTCAGCTTGTTGCTTGGCCTTTTCTCGACCCGGAGCACACATTTTCTGCTTCATGACTAACTTCTGCATTCTAAGATGGTCACGACCTGGAAGCCTGCCAGCCTCCTACCCTCTTATCTGGCATCACCTTCTGTTCTAGTTCCTTCACACAAATGACTGTGACAATTATTTTTTAACATAAGCAATTCTTAACACAAGTACATCGTGTCTTCTTGGCCTCTACATAAGCAACACTTAATTCACTGATATCATTATATTTAAGACATTCATATTTAAGACCTACAGAATTATATTCTTTGGCGTGGTTATACTTTTAAGCATGTTTATACTTTTTAAAACAATAAAGCGAGCATGGTTATATCTTTAAAGCAATCAATCAAACCCTGACCCCTGTTCTTCTTAGGGTCATATTTCCACAGAAAATACATTCCATTTAGTCTTGACTTGTCTCCTCTTTAACATATTTGCAGAAGCAGTTATTTTGATATTAGATGTTATTACCCTGGATGCGTCATTAAAAAAAGTGAACCATTACATTCAGTATTTTTTCCATGTTTCAGTGGTTGTTTCATCCACATTCAGAGAAAACATCCATCCTTGGAGCTAATCAGACAGACGTTTCTAGAACTCTGGAGCTATGTCATGTGTTCATATAACTAGTCTGCTGAATGGAAACGGACAGTTTTGTAAAGCGTTTTTATTAACGGCTACTTTTTTTTTGTTAAACACAGATATACGAGCGGTTAAGCGATCGTAAATGATAAATCGTGTGCGCAAAAAACGAGCACACACGTATTTTCAAGTCACAAACAGATCAGTCATCGCGGCCGCTACGTCCGCTGTGGCTCCCGCTTAACGGCTAGTTTGTCGGAGCGCGCGGACTGCTGCTTTATGGCCTGCGTCTCCTTTGCGACGTTGAAGAGCTTTTTTTGCCGCTAGTTGCATAGACTAGCTTCTCAACACACAAAAACAGGTACCAGGCTCCCTCAGCTTCTGGCACTCAAACGGCTAACCGTCTCTCCACCCTGGTCCTCTATCCTGCCCAGAGACATTTGAATGTTCCCGCCACTCAAACAACTAACGGCTCATCTCGGATGCTGCGTTCTTGACCACTCAGAGATTACGTGTTTGTGTATGTGTTATTACCCCTGAATCATAGTCAAACGCCGGAGATCCGGCTCGGTGTCGGAATACTTTAAGCCCTGTACTATCACATTAATCACCAAATGACCAAGCAAATGCTCCGAAAGTACACCCACTTACCATATTGACGGCGGATGTCTAGTCTTGTTGCTATGGAACTGGCGTTACAAGCTGCGCCTGCGCACTTGCTGTTTTTTTTTCTTCAGAAGTGATGCACACATACATAGATAAGGAGTAAAGTACAATAGCAGTTGACGCCTATAGACTACAGATCATAGGCGGAAATCCCAGGGGGGAACACAGGGGATGTGTCCCCCCCCTTCCAATAAGTTGTCCCCCCCAAAAAATCATTGTAAGCACACAAAAACAATTGAATAATAATATAGTCATGTTCAATAAAAGTACAACACAAGCGCTGCAAATTATAAACGTAAAAACCTTTTTTTTTTAATTGTTGAAACATTGTGAACCCCCCTTATTTCTCAAAGTGGTTTAGTCCACATGCTGTTTCTAACGGGAGGGGCTACCGGCAGCTCCGTGTGTCAGCGAGCAAACGGTTGTGTCGTACACGATGGCAGACTGTACTGAGTGATGTATGAAAACCAGTAAGTCATTTATCACACCGCTTGTTTAACAAGCTCAAGGTTGTAACATGAAAGTGACATTTCTCTTGCTTGGTCCGAAATCAGCCTCTCTCTTTTTGTTTTTGTTTTTTTAATCAGCACGCCAGTAAGCAAATAGCCTAGCACAGCCATTCCCAAACTTCAGAATACCAAGGCCCAATTTGAAATGTGAAAAATCTCTGCACATTGTCCGAAAAATCACAACTGTGATCAACATACAGGACAAGGAACCGAAATCAATATAAAGGGTAAAAAAAATAAGGTGACACTTGTCATATTAAGTTAAGATGACAGTAGAATAACACTTAACTGGTTTGTTTTATTACTTCTTAATGTTTTTTTAATCATGTCATGAATATTTTACAGTAATTAAAAACATATCTAAAAAAGATCGAGGATTTAAAACACATTTGTTTAATTTTAATGACCGCTCACGGCCCACCTGCAGTACCGCGACGGCCCACTAGGGGGCCGCGGCCCACGCTTTGGGGATCCCTGGTCTAGCAAATAGCCGCCTATTTTTTTCATGTCCCCCCCCAGGAATTACTCTCTGAAATTTTACTGTTTATTGTCCCCCCCCA